>CM073778.1:49657705-50247200 GCA_037158775.1 Hetaerina titia
AAAAATAAATAACAAATCCTCAATCCCATTCTAAATGGTTAAGCCTTCATATTAAATTTATCCATAAAATCCGAAACCTCTAAGAGTAGCGATTTTTTCAAAAGAAGTGGCATTACATTTCTATGGCATAATTCTTTGGCCACCCATTTGTGGTGCATATCGTCGAAAACAAGTCACCATTGTCAAACATCTTACAATCACCTATTAGTCGTCCATTACTTGGGGATACAAACTCTATTCATTTAAAACTTTTGACACATGTCATTACTCGATAAAATGCTAAATACGAGAACTAATTCTCTCTCTTCTACCTAACCATTTCCCATACCTACACCATACATTCACTAACATGTAACATTGACAATATTTTATCCCATTTATCTTAATGCATTGTCGTGTTATTTCCATATAGAATTTCAATGACTTGGTATGCAAGAAATTTGAATCAAATTCCCTATAAAAGAAATGAGCCAGGTGCATGTTGAGAATTTTATCTCTTTCATATAAATATATGGGAAATATTATTCATAACATCACGCATGCTAATTAGAAAAATATGAACACACAGACTAGATCAAAGTGTCAATTGTGATATATTCTCAAATATGAGATCCTTAGGATTTTCCTACATTGTTACATTTCTAGAGACGTTTTAACCTATAATAGCAGATTTCGCAATCTATAAAAACTGATATTTATGACTTCTAAGAACTAAACCTGCACTGAAATATCAAACTTATCCAGAAAAAACACAAAATAAAGACAACCTGCTAACATAATGGTAAAATTATTCTGTCATAAAATTCCAATATGCCTCTACTAACAAAACATTCAGTAAAAACTCAAGACATCTCAAGATCCCGGAAAAAGATACATTTTCAAAAACCATTCCATGGGAATACGGACATATAAGTTTGTTCAAGCATTTCAACGTAGGATTACATCCTTAGCTTATCGTCCTGAAATAAATGTATGAGACCTAAAACTCTATGAATAAACTTAATAATTATATTCCAAGCGAGGAAATCATATAACGAAAAGTAAGATATCCGAGGAATGATATGCTCTTTTCTCTACACTCTTAATTACCTACGCCAAAAGAGGAGACGTTAACCACGTAGAATTAACACTCATTTTCTCTAAGGAGTTTCCGCAACACACTATGCATACATTTATTACCCATCATCAATCACATTCTAAATGGGCAATCCTATAAATCAATTCATCAATAACATCCGCAACCCACTCAATGTAAACATTTTTTTTTAAAGGCATCGCATGACAATTCATAGCACAGTTTTTCGGAGGACAAGCGTAGTGCCTATCATTGATCACTAAAAGATTTACCATTTACCCTTTCTGAATTCACCAATGATTCGTGGAATAATTGGGGGTAACAAAGTGGAGTCGTTTAACCATACACCTCTATATTACCCCTCCATGATACCTTTCGTTATGATTCATCCTACGTCATAATTAATCAATAACTTAAGGCATTCTTAGCACATAAAAATTTTCGAAAACCATCGGATATCAATTGATTCAGTATTTGTTTTTTTGCACATACGTGGTGCACATTATCGAAAACAATAGATGTAGCCACTTCCACGCATCATAAAATCACCAATGATTCTTGCAATAATATGGGGTAAGGAAAATGGGTCAAGTAATGGTAAAGATAAATATATAACATCTCCGCAAAAACATTCTTAATGGTAATCCTACATCGTGAATCGATTAACTAATTAGGACATCCACACAGACTCATATTCAATGAAAAGGCATCGCATAATATTTCATCGCATAGTTTTTCATCTGCTCAAGCGCTGTGAATGTGATTGAAGAAAAAAATTAAACATTTTTATCATTTTCTTACATAGATAATGATTCGTAGATAAATTCTTAGAAACAAACTTAAGTCATTAAAACATACACATCTATATTACCCATCAATAATCCCTTTCGAAAGATTCATCCAACGTCATTATTCATAAATAAACTCATATATGCTTAGCACATAAAATTTTCCAATATCCATCGCGTATCGATTCTTTCCGTATTGGTGTTGTACATTCGAGGTGCCCATCATCAAAAACACAATGATTCGTGCAACAATGTGGGGTAAAGACCTTGGGTAAATTAATGGTACATAAAAATAAATAACAAATCCTCAATCCCATTCTAAATGGTTAAGCCTTCATATTAAATTTATCCATAAAATCCAAAATCTCTAAGAGTAGCGATTTTTTCAAAAGAAGTGGCATTACATTTCTATGGCATAATTCTTTGGCCACCCATTTGTGGTGCATATCATCGAAAACAAGTCACCATTGTCAAACATCTTACAATCGCCTATTAGTCGTCGATTAATTGGGGAAACAAACTGAATTCAT
Source organism: Hetaerina titia (assembly GCA_037158775.1). NCBI lineage: Eukaryota > Metazoa > Arthropoda > Insecta > Odonata > Calopterygidae > Hetaerina > Hetaerina titia. The sequence goes on from CM073778.1 coordinate 49,660,099, forward strand.
TGTAAACTTTTGACACATGTCATTACTCGATAAAAATGCTAAGTACGAGAACCAAATTCTCTCTCATCTACCTATCCATTTCCCACACCTAAACCACACATTCACTAACATGGGACATTGACCATATTTTGTCGCATTTATCTTTATGCATTGTCGTGTTATTTTCATTTAAAATTTCAATGACTTGGTACGCAAGAAACTTGAATCATGTTCCGTATAACAGAAAGGAACCAGGTGCATGTTGAGAATTTTATCTCTTTCATATTGAATATATGGGAAATATTATTCATAACATCACGCATGCTAATTAGAAAAATATGAACACACAGACTAGATCAAAGTGTCAATTGTGATATATTCTCAAATATGAGATCCTTAGGATTTTCCTACATTGTTACATTTCTAGAGACGTTTTAACCTATAATAGCAGATTTCGCAATCTATAAAAACTGATATTTATGACTTCTAAGAACTAAACCTGCACTGAAATATCAAACTTATCCAGAAAAACACAAAATAAAGACAACCTGCTAACATAATGGTAAAATTATTCTGTCATAAAATTCCAATATGCCTCTACTAACAAAACATTCAGTAAAAACTCAAGACATCTCAAGATCCCGGAAAAAGATACATTTTCAAAAACCATTCCATGGGAATACGGACATATAAGTTTGTTCAAGCATTTCAACGTAGGATTACATCCTTAGCTTATCGTCCTGAAATAAATGTATGAGACCTAAAACTCTATGAATAAACTTAATAATTATATTCCAAGCGAGGAAATCATATAACGAAAAGTAAGATATCCGAGGAATGATATGCTCTTTTCTCTACACTCTTAATTACCTACGCCAAAAGAGGAGACGTTAACCACGTAGAATTAACACTCATTTTCTCTAAGGAGTTTCCGCAACACACTATGCATACATTTATTACCCATCATCAATCACATTCTAAATGGGCAATCCTATAAATCAATTCATCAATAACATCCGCAACCCACTCAGTGTAAACATTTTTTTTTAAAAGCATCGCATGACAATTCATAGCACAGTTTTTCGGAGGACAAGCGTAGTGCCTATCATCGATCACTAAAATATTTACCATTTACCCTTTCTGAATTCACCAATGATTCGTGGAATAATTGGGGGTAACAAAGTGGAGTCATTTAACCATACACATCTATATTACCCCTCCATGATACCTTTCGTAATGATTCATCCTACGTCATAATTCATCAATAACTTAAGGCATTCTTAGCACATAAAAATTTTCGAAAACCATCGGATATCAATTGATTCAGTATTTGTTTTTTTGCACATACGTGGTGCACATTATCAAAACAATAGATGTAGCCACTTCCACGCATCATAAAATCACCAATGATTCTTGGAATAATATGGGGTAAGGAAAATGGGTCAAGTAATGGTAAAGATAAATATATAACATCTCCGCAAAAACATTCTTAATGGTAATCCTACATCGTGAATCGATTAACTAATTAGGACATCCACACAGACTCATATTCAATGAAAAGGCATCGCATAATATTTCATCGCATAGTTTTTCATCTGCTCAAGCGCTGTGAATGTGATTGAAGAAAAAAATTAAACATTTTTATCATTTTCTTACATAGATAATGATTCGTAGATAAATTCTTAGAAACAAACTTAAGTCATTAAAACATACACATCTATATTACCCATCAATAATCCCTTTCGAAAGATTCATCCAACGTCATTATTCATCAATAAATTCATATATTCTTAGAATATAAGATTTTTCCAATAGCCATCACGTATCGATTCTTTTCGTATTGGTGTTGCACATTCGACGTGCACATCATCAAAAACACAATGATTCGTGCAACAATGTGGGGTAAAGACCTTGGGTAAATTAATGGTACATAAAAATAAATAACAAATCCTCAATCCCATTCTAAATGGTTAAGCCTTCATATTAAATTTATCCATAAAATCCGAAACCTCTAAGAGTAGCGATTTTTTCAAAAGAAGTGGCATTACATTTCTATGGCATAATTCTTTGGCCACCCATTTGTGGTGCATATCGTCGAAAACAAGTCACCATTGTCAAACATCTTACAATCGCCTATTAGTCGTCCATTACTTGGGGATACAAACTCTATTCATTTAAAACTTTTGACACATGTCATTACTCGATAAAATGCTAAATACGAGAACTAATTCTCTCTCTTCTACCTATCCATTTCCCATACCTACACCATACATTCACTAACATGTAACATTGACCATATTTTATCCCATTTATCTTAATGCATTGTCGTGTTATTTCCATATAGAATTTCAATGACTTGGTATGCAAGAAATTTGAATCAAATTCCCTATAACAGACATGAGCCAGGTGCATGTTGAGAATTTTATCTCTTTCATATAAATATATGGGAAATATTATTCATAACATCACGCATGCTAATTAGAAAAATATGAACACACAGACTAGATCAAAGTGTCAATTGTGATATATTCTCAAATATGAGATCCTTAGGATTTTCCTACATTGTTACATTTCTAGAGACGTTTTAACCTATAATAGCAGATTTCACAATCTATAAAAACTGATATTTATGACTTCTAAGAACTAAACCTGCACTGAAATATCAAACTTATCCAGAAAAACACAAAATAAAGACAACCTGCTAACATAATGGTAAAATTATTCTGTCATAAAATTCCAATATGCCTCTACTAACAAAACATTCAGTAAAAACTCAAGACATCTCAAGATCCCGGAAAAAGATACATTTTCAAAAACCATTCCATGGGAATACGGACATATAAGTTTGTTCAAGCATTTCAACGTAGGATTACATCCTTAGCTTATCGTCCTGAAATAAATGTATGAGACCTAAAACTCTATGAATAAACTTAATAATTATATTCCAAGCGAGGAAATCATATAACGAAAAGTAAGATATCCGAGGAATGATATGCTCTTTTCTCTACACTCTTAATTACCTACGCCAAAAGAGGAGACGTTAACCACGTAGAATTAACACTCATTTTCTCTAAGGAGTTTCCGCAACACACTATGCATACATTTATTACCCATCATCAATCACATTCTAAATGGGCAATCCTATAAATCAATTCATCAATAACATCCGCAACCCACTCAGTGTAAACATTTTTTTTTAAAAGCATCGCATGACAATTCATAGCACAGTTTTTCGGAGGACAAGCGTAGTGCCTATCATCGATCACTAAAATATTTACCATTTACCCTTTCTGAATTCACCAATGATTCGTGGAATAATTGGGGGTAACAAAGTGGAGTCATTTAACCATACACATCTATATTACCCCTCCATGATACCTTTCGTAATGATTCATCCTACGTCATAATTCATCAATAACTTAAGGCATTCTTAGCACATAAAAATTTTCGAAAACCATCGGATATCAATTGATTCAGTATTTGTTTTTTTGCACATACGTGGTGCACATTATCAAAACAATAGATGTAGCCACTTCCACGCATCATAAAATCACCAATGATTCTTGGAATAATATGGGGTAAGGAAAATGGGTCAAGTAATGGTAAAGATAAATATATAACATCTCCGCAAAAACATTCTTAATGGTAATCCTACATCGTGAATCGATTAACTAATTAGGACATCCACACAGACTCATATTCAATGAAAAGGCATCGCATAATATTTCATCGCATAGTTTTTCATCTGCTCAAGCGCTGTGAATGTGATTGAAGAAAAAAATTAAACATTTTTATCATTTTCTTACATAGATAATGATTCGTAGATAAATTCTTAGAAACAAACTTAAGTCATTAAAACATACACATCTATATTACCCATCAATAATCCCTTTCGAAAGATTCATCCAACGTCATTATTCATCAATAAATTCATATATTCTTAGAATATAAGATTTTTCCAATAGCCATCACGTATCGATTCTTTTCGTATTGGTGTTGCACATTCGACGTGCACATCATCAAAAACACAATGATTCGTGCAACAATGTGGGGTAAAGACCTTGGGTAAATTAATGGTACATAAAAATAAATAACAAATCCTCAATCCCATTCTAAATGGTTAAGCCTTCATATTAAATTTATCCATAAAATCCGAAACCTCTAAGAGTAGCGATTTTTTCAAAAGAAGTGGCATTACATTTCTATGGCATAATTCTTTGGCCACCCATTTGTGGTGCATATCGTCGAAAACAAGTCACCATTGTCAAACATCTTACAATCGCCTATTAGTCGTCCATTACTTGGGGATACAAACTCTATTCATTTAAAACTTTTGACACATGTCATTACTCGATAAAATGCTAAATACGAGAACTAATTCTCTCTCTTCTACCTATCCATTTCCCATACCTACACCATACATTCACTAACATGTAACATTGACCATATTTTATCCCATTTATCTTAATGCATTGTCGTGTTATTTCCATATAGAATTTCAATGACTTGGTATGCAAGAAATTTGAATCAAATTCCCTATAACAGACATGAGCCAGGTGCATGTTGAGAATTTTATCTCTTTCATATAAATATATGGGAAATATTATTCATAACATCACGCATGCTAATTAGAAAAATATGAACACACAGACTAGATCAAAGTGTCAATTGTGATATATTCTCAAATATGAGATCCTTAGGATTTTCCTACATTGTTACATTTCTAGAGACGTTTTAACCTATAATAGCAGATTTCGCAATCTATAAAAACTGATATTTATAACTTCTAAGAACTAAACCTGCACTGAAATATCAAACTTATCCAGAAAAACACAAAATAAAGACAACCTGCTAACATAATGGTAAAATTATTCTTTCATAAAATTCCAATATGCCTCTACTAACAAAACATTCAGTAAAAACTCAAGACATCTCAAGATCCCGGAAAAAGATACATTTTCAAAAACCATTCCATGGGAATACGGACATATAAGTTTGTTCAAGCATTTCAACGTAGGATTACATCCTTAGCTTATCGTCCTGAAATAAATGTATGAGACCTAAAACTCTATGAATAAACTTAATAATTATATTCCAAGCGAGGAAATCATATAACGAAAAGTAAGATATCCGAGGAATGATATGCTCTTTTCTCTACACTCTTAATTACCTACGCCAAAAGAGGAGACGTTAACCACGTAGAATTAACACTCATTTTCTCTAAGGAGTTTCCGCAACACACTATGCATACATTTATTACCCATCATCAATCACATTCTAAATGGGTAATCCTATAAATCAATTCATCAATAACATCCGCAACCCACTCAATGTAAACATTTTTTTTTAAAGGCATCGCATGACAATTCATAGCACAGTTTTTCGGAGGACAAGCGTAGTGCCTATCATTGATCACTAAAAGATTTACCATTTACCCTTTCTGAATTCACCAATGATTCGTGGAATAATTGGGGGTAACAAAGTGGAGTCGTTTAACCATACACATCTATATTACCCCTCCATGATACCTTTCGTTATGATTCATCCTGCGTCAAAATTCATCAATAACTTAAGGCATTCTTAGCACATAAAAATTTTCGAAAACCATCGGATATCAATTGATTCAGTATTTGTTTTTTTGCACATACGTGGTGCACATTATCGAAAACAATAGATGTAGCCACTTCCACGCATCATAAAATTACCAATGATTCTTGGAATAATATGGGGTAAGGAAAATGGGTCAAGTAATGGTAAAGATAAATATATAACATCTCCGCAAAAACATTCTTAATGGTAATCCTACATCGTGAATCGATTAACTAATTAGGACATCCACACAGACTCATATTCAATGAAAAGGCATCGCATAATATTTCATCGCATAGTTTTTCATCTGCTCAAGCGCTGTGAATGTGATTGAAGAAAAAAATTAAACATTTTTATCATTTTCTTACATGGATAATGATTCGTAGATAAATTCTTAGAAACAAACTTAAGTCATTAAAACATACACATCTATATTACCCATCAATAATCCCTTTCGAAAGATTCATCCAACGTCATTATTCATAAATAAACTCATATATGCTTAGCACATAAAATTTTCCAATATCCATCGCGTATCGATTCTTTCCGTACTGGTGTTGTACATTCGAGGTGCCCATCATCAAAAACACAATGATTCGTGCAACAATGTGGGGTAAAGACCTTGGGTAAATTAATGGTACATAAAAATAAATAACAAATCCTCAATCCCATTCTAAATGGTTAAGCCTTCATATTAAATTTATCCATAAAATCCAAAATCTCTAAGAGTAGCGATTTTTTCAAAAGAAGTGGCATTACATTTCTATGGCATAATTCTTTGGCCACCCATTTGTGGTGCATATCGTCGAAAACAAGTCACCATTGTCAAACATCTTACAATCGCCTATTAGTCGTCGATTAATTGGGGAAACAAACTGAATTCATTGTAAACTTTTGACACATGTCATTACTCGATAAAAATGCTAAGTACGAGAACCAAATTCTCTCTCATCTACCTATCCATTTCCCACACCTAAACCACACATTCACTAACATGGGACATTGACCATATTTTGTCGCATTTATCTTTATGCATTGTCGTGTTATTTTCATTTAAAATTTCAATGACTTGGTACGCAAGAAACTTGAATCATGTTCCGTATAACAGAAAGGAACCAGGTGCATGTTGAGAATTTTATCTCTTTCATATTGAATATATGGGAAACATTATTCATAACATCACGCATGCTAATTAGAAAAAGATGAACACACAGACTAGATCAAAGTGTTAACTGTGATACATTCTCAAACAGGAGATCCTTACGATTTTCCTACATTGTTACATTTCTAGAGACGTTTTAACCTATAATAGCGGATTTCGCAATCTGTAAAAACTGATATTTATGACTTTAAGAAATAAACCTGCACTGAAATATCAAACTTATCCAGAAAAACACAAAATAAAGACAACCTGCTAACATATTGGTAAAATTATTCTGTCATAAAATTCCAATATGCCTCTACTAACAAAACATTCAGTAAAAACTCAAGACATCTCAAGATCCCGGAAAAAGATACATTTTCAAAAACCATTCCATGGGAATACGGACATATAAGTTTGTTCAAGCATTTCAACGTAGGATTACATCCTTAGCTTATCGTCCTGAAATAAATGTATGAGACCTAAAACTCTATGAATAAACTTAATAATTATATTCCAAGCGAGGAAATCATATAACGAAAAGTAAGATATCCGAGGAATGATATGCTCTTTTCTCTACACTCTTAATTACCTACGCCAAAAGAGGAGACGTTAACCACGTAGAATTAACACTCATTTTCTCTAAGGAGTTTCCGCAACACACCATGCATACATTTATTACCCATCATCAATCACATTCTAAATGGGCAATCCTATAAATCAATTCATCAATAACATCCGCAACCCACTCAGTGTAAACATTTTTTTTTAAAGGCATCGCATGACAATTCATAGCACAGTTTTTCGGAGGACAAGCGTAGTGCCTATCATCGATCACTAAAATATTTACCATTTACCCTTTCTGAATTCACCAATGATTCGTGGAATAATTGGGGGTAACAAAGTGGAGTCGTTTAACCATACACATCTATATTACCCCTCCATGATACCTTTCGTAATGATTCATCCTACGTCATAATTCATCAATAACTTAAGGCATTCTTAGCACATAAAAATTTTTGAAAACCATCGGATATCATTTGATTCAGTATTTGTTTTTTTGCACATACGTGGTGCACATTATCGAAAACAATAGATGTAGCCCCTTCCACGCATCATAAAATCACCAATGATTCTTGGAATAATATGGGGTAAGGAAAATGGGTCAAGTAATGGTAAAGATAAATATATAACATCTCCGCAAAAACATTCTTAATGGTAATCCTACATCGTGAATCGATTAACTAATTAGGACATCCACACAGACTCATATTCAATGAAAAGGCATCGCATAATATTTCATCGCATAGTTTTTCATCTGCTCAAGCGCTGTGAATGTGATTGAAGAAAAAAATTAAACATTTTTATCATTTTCTTACATAGATAATGATTCGTAGATAAATTCTTAGAAACAAACTTAAGTCATTAAAACATACACATCTATATTACCCATCAATAATCCCTTTCGAAAGATTCATCCAACGTCATTATTCATAAATAAACTCATATATGCTTAGCACATAAAATTTTCCAATATCCATCGCGTATCGATTCTTTCCGTATTGGTGTTGCACATTCGAGGTGCCCATCATCAAAAACACAATGATTCGTGCAACAATGTGGGGTAAAGACCTTGGGTAAATTAATGGTACATAAAAATAAATAACAAATCCTCAATCCCATTCTAACTGGTTAAGCCTTCATATTAAATTTATCCATAAAATCCAAAATCTCTAAGAGTAGCGATTTTTTCAAAAGAAGTGGCATTACATTTCTATGGCATAATTCTTTGGCCACCCATTTGTGGTGCATATCGTCGAAAACAAGTCACCATTGTCAAACATCTTACAATCGCCTATTAGTCGTCCATTACTTGGGGATACAAACTCTATTCATTTAAAACTTTTGACACATGTCATTACTCGATAAAATGCTAAATACGAGAACTAATTCTCTCTCTTCTACCTATCCATTTCCCATACCTACACCATACATTCACTAACATGTAACATTGACAATATTTTATCCCATTTATCTTAATGCATTGTCGTGTTATTTTCATATAGAATTTCAATGACTTGGTATGCAAGAAATTTGAATCAAATTCCCTATAACAGAAATGAGCCAGGTGCATGTTGAGAATTTTATCTCTTTCATATAAATATATGGGAAATATTATTCATAACATCACGCATGCTAATTAGAAAAATATGAACACACAGACTAGATCAAAGTGTCAATTGTGATATATTCTCAAATATGAGATCCTTAGGATTTTCCTACATTGTTACATTTCTAGAGACGTTTTAACCTATAATAGCAGATTTCGCAATCTATAAAAACTGATATTTATGACTTCTAAGAACTAAACCTGCCCTGAAATATCAAACTTATCCAGAAAAACACAAAATAAAGACAACCTGCTAACATAATGGTAAAATTATTTTGTCATAAAATTCCAATATGCCTCTACTAACAAAACATTCAGTAAAAACTCAAGACATCTCAAGATCCCGGAGAAAGATACATTTTCAAAAACCATTCCATGGGAATACGGACATGCAAGTTAGTTCAAGAATTTAAACGTAGGATTACATCCTTAGCTTATGGTCCCGAAATGAATGTATGAGACCTAAAACTCTATGAATAAACTTAATAATTATATTCCAAGCGAGGAAATCATATAACGAAAAGTAAGATATCCGAGGAATGATATGCTCTTTTCTCTACACTCTTAATTACCTACCCCAAAAGAGGAGACGTTAACCACGTAGAATTAACACTCATTTTCTCTAAGGAGTTTCCGCAACACACCATGTATACATTTATTACCCATCATCAATCCTATTCTAAATGGGCAATCCTATAAATCAATTCATCAATAACATCCGCAACCCACTCAGTGTAAACATTTTTTTTTAAAAGGCATCGCATGACAAATCATAGCACAGTTTTTCGGAGGACCAGCGTAGTGCCTATCATTGATCACTAAAAGATTTACCATTTACCCTTTCTGAATTCACCAATGATTCGTGGAATAATTGGGGGTAACAAAGTGGAGTCGTTTAACCATACACATCTATATATTACCCCTCCATGATACCTTTCGTAATGATTCATCCTACGTCATAATTCATCAATAACTTAAGGCATTCTTAGCACATAAAAATTTTTGAAAACCATCGGATATCAATTGATTCAGTATTTGTTTTTTTGCACATACGTGGTGCACATTATCGAAAACAATAGATGTAGCCACTTCCACGCATCATAAAATCACCAATGATTCTTGGAATAATATGGGGTAAGGAAAATGGGTCAAGTAATGGTAAAGATAAATATATAACATCTCCGCAAAAACATTCTTAATGGTAATCCTACATCGTGAATCGATTAACTAATTAGGACATCCACACAGACTCATATTCAATGAAAAGGCATCGCATAATATTTCATCGCATAGTTTTTCATCTGCTCAAACGCTGTGAATGTGATTGAAGAAAAAAATTAAACATTTTTATCATTTTCTTACATGGATAATGATTCGTAGATAAATTCTTAGAAACAAACTTAAGTCATTAAAAAATACACATCTATATTACCCATCAATAATCCCTTTCGAAAGATTCATCCAACGTCATTATTCATAAATAAACTCATATATGCTTAGCACATAAAATTTTCCAATATCCATCGCGTATCGATTCTTTCCGTATTGGTGTTGTACATTCGAGGTGCCCATCATCAAAAACACAATGATTCGTGCAACAATGTGGGGTAAAGACCTTGGGTAAATTAATGGTACATAAAAATAAATAACAAATCCTCAATCCCATTCTAAATGGTTAAGCCTTCATATTAAATTTATCCATAAAATCCAAAATCTCTAAGAGTAGCGATTTTTTCAAAAGAAGTGGCATTACATTTCTATGGCATAATTCTTTGGCCACCCATTTGTGGTGCATATCGTCGAAAACAAGTCACCATTGTCAAACATCTTACAATCGCCTATTAGTCGTCGATTAATTGGGGAAACAAACTGAATTCATTGTAAACTTTTGACACATGTCATTACTCGATAAAAATGCTAAGTACGAGAACCAAATTCTCTCTCATCTACCTATCCATTTCCCACACCTAAACCACACATTCACTAACATGGGACATTGACCATATTTTGTCGCATTTATCTTTATGCATTGTCGTGTTATTTTCATTTAAAATTTCAATGACTTGGTACGCAAGAAACTTGAATCATGTTCCGTATAACAGAAAGGAACCAGGTGCATGTTGAGAATTTTATCTCTTTCATATTCAATATATGGGAAACATTATTCATAACATCACGCATGCTAATTAGAAAAAGATGAACACACAGACTAGATCAAAGTGTTAACTGTGATACATTCTCAAACAGGAGATCCTTACGATTTTCCTACATTGTTACATTTCTAGAGACGTTTTAACCTATAATAGCAGATTTCGCTATCTGTAAAAACTGATATTTATGACTTTAAGAAATAAACCTGCACTGAAATATCAAACTTATCCAGAAAAACACAAAATAAAGACAACCTGCTAACATAATGGTAAAATTATTTTGTCATAAAATTCCAATATGCCTCTACTAAAAAAACATTCAGTAAAAACTCAAGACATCTCAAGATCCCGGAGAAAGATACATTTTCAAAAACCATTCCATGGGAATACGGACATGTAAGTTAGTTCAAGAATTTAAACGTAGGATTACATCCTTAGCTTATCGTCCTGAAATGAATGTATGAGACCTAAAACTCTATGAATAAACTTAATAATTATATTCCAAGCGAGGAAATCATATAACGAAAAGTAAGATATCCGAGGAATGATATGCTCTTTTCTCTACACTCTTAATTACCTACGCCAAAAGAGGAGACGTTAACCACGTAGAATTAACACTCATTTTCTCTAAGGAGTTTCCGCAACACACCATGTATACATTTATTACCCATCATCAATCCTATTCTAAATGGGCAATCCTATAAATCAATTCATCAATAACATCCGCAACCCACTCAGTGTAAACATTTTTTTTTAAAAGGCATCGCATGACAAATCATAGCACAGTTTTTCGGAGGACCAGCGTAGTGCCTATCATTGATCACTAAAAGATTTACCATTTACCCTTTCTGAATTCACCAATGATTCGTGGAATAATTGGGGGTAACAAAGTGGAGTCGTTTAACCATACACATCTATATATTACCCCTCCATGATACCTTTCGTAATGATTCATCCTACGTCATAATTCATCAATAACTTAAGGCATTCTTAGCACATAAAAATTTTCGAAAACCATCGGATATCATTTGATTCAGTATTTGTTTTTTTGCACATACGTGGTGCACATTATCGAAAACAATAGATGTAGCCACTTCCACGCATCATAAAATCACCAATGATTCTTGGAATAATATGGGGTAAGGAAAATGGGTCAAGTAATGGTAAAGATAAATATATAACATCTCCGCAAAAACATTCTTAATGGTAATCCTACATCGTGAATCGATTAACTAATTAAGACATCCACACAGACTCATATTCAATGAAAAGGCATCGCATAATATTTCATCGCATAGTTTTTCATCTGCTCAAGCGCTGTGAATGTGATTGAAGAAAAAAATTAAACATTTTTATCATTTTCTTACATGGATAATGATTCGTAGATAAATTCTTAGAAACAAACTTAAGTCATTAAAACATACACATCTATATTACCCATCAATAATCCCTTTCGAAAGATTCATCCAACGTCATTATTCATAAATAAACTCATATATGCTTAGCACATAAAATTTTCCAATATCCATCGCGTATCGATTCTTTCCGTATTGGTGTTGTACATTCGAGGTGCCCATCATCAAAAACACAATGATTCGTGCAACAATGTGGGGTAAAGACCTTGGGTAAATTAATGGTACATAAAAATAAATAACAAATCCTCAATCCCATTCTAAATGGTTAAGCCTTCATATTAAATTTATCCATAAAATCCAAAATCTCTAAGAGTAGCGATTTTTTCAAAAGAAGTGGCATTACATTTCTATGGCATAATTCTTTGGCCACCCATTTGTGGTGCATATCGTCGAAAACAAGTCACCATTGTCAAACATCTTACAATCGCCTATTAGTCGTCCATTACTTGGGGATACAAACTCTATTCATTTAAAACTTTTGACACATGTCATTACTCGATAAAATGCTAAATACGAGAACTAATTCTCTCTCTTCTACCTATCCATTTCCCATACCTACACCATACATTCACTAACATGTAACATTGACAATATTTTATCCCATTTATCTTAATGCATTGTCGTGTTATTTTCATATAGAATTTCAATGACTTGGTATGCAAGAAATTTGAATCAAATTCCCTATAACAGAAATGAGCCAGGTGCATGTTGAGAATTTTATCTCTTTCATATAAATATATGGGAAATATTATTCATAACATCACGCATGCTAATTAGAAAAATATGAACACACAGACTAGATCAAAGTGTCAATTGTGATATATTCTCAAATATGAGATCCTTAGGATTTTCCTACATTGTTACATTTCTAGAGACGTTTTAACCTATAATAGCAGATTTCGCAATCTATAAAAACTGATATTTATGACTTCTAAGAACTAAACCTGCACTGAAATATCAAACTTATCCAGAAAAACACAAAATAAAGACAACCTGCTAACATAATGGTAAAATTATTTTGTCATAAAATTCCAATATGCCTCTACTAACAAAACATTCAGTAAAAACTCAAGACATCTCAAGATCCCGGAGAAAGATACATTTTCAAAAACCATTCCATGGGAATACGGACATGTAAGTTAGTTCAAGAATTTAAACGTAGGATTACATCCTTAGCTTATCGTCCTGAAATGAATGTATGAGACCTAAAACTCTATGAATAAACTTAATAATTATATTCCAAGCGAGGAAATCATATAACGAAAAGTAAGATATCCGAGGAATGATATGCTCTTTTCTCTACACTCTTAATTACCTACGCCAAAAGAGGAGACGTTAACCACGTAGAATTAACACTCATTTTCTCTAAGGAGTTTCCGCAACACACCATGTATACATTTATTACCCATCATCAATCCTATTCTAAATGGGCAATCCTATAAATCAATTCATCAATAACATCCGCAACCCACTCAGTGTAAACATTTTTTTTTAAAAGGCATCGCATGACAAATCATAGCACAGTTTTTCGGAGGACCAGCGTAGTGCCTATCATTGATCACTAAAAGATTTACCATTTACCCTTTCTGAATTCACCAATGATTCGTGGAATAATTGGGGGTAACAAAGTGGAGTCGTTTAACCATACACATCTATATATTACCCCTCCATGATACCTTTCGTAATGATTCATCCTACGTCATAATTCATCAATAACTTAAGGCATTCTTAGCACATAAAAATTTTCGAAAACCATCGGATATCATTTGATTCAGTATTTGTTTTTTTGCACATACGTGGTGCACATTATCGAAAACAATAGATGTAGCCACTTCCACGCATCATAAAATCACCAATGATTCTTGGAATAATATGGGGTAAGGAAAATGGGTCAAGTAATGGTAAAGATAAATATATAACATCTCCGCAAAAACATTCTTAATGGTAATCCTACATCGTGAATCGATTAACTAATTAAGACATCCACACAGACTCATATTCAATGAAAAGGCATCGCATAATATTTCATCGCATAGTTTTTCATCTGCTCAAGCGCTGTGAATGTGATTGAAGAAAAAAATTAAACATTTTTATCATTTTCTTACATGGATAATGATTCGTAGATAAATTCTTAGAAACAAACTTAAGTCATTAAAACATACACATCTATATTACCCATCAATAATCCCTTTCGAAAGATTCATCCAACGTCATTATTCATAAATAAACTCATATATGCTTAGCACATAAAATTTTCCAATATCCATCGCGTATCGATTCTTTCCGTATTGGTGTTGTACATTCGAGGTGCCCATCATCAAAAACACAATGATTCGTGCAACAATGTGGGGTAAAGACCTTGGGTAAATTAATGGTACATAAAAATAAATAACAAATCCTCAATCCCATTCTAAATGGTTAAGCCTTCATATTAAATTTATCCATAAAATCCAAAATCTCTAAGAGTAGCGATTTTTTCAAAAGAAGTGGCATTACATTTCTATGGCATAATTCTTTGGCCACCCATTTGTGGTGCATATCGTCGAAAACAAGTCACCATTGTCAAACATCTTACAATCGCCTATTAGTCGTCCATTACTTGGGGATACAAACTCTATTCATTTAAAACTTTTGACACATGTCATTACTCGATAAAATGCTAAATACGAGAACTAATTCTCTCTCTTCTACCTATCCATTTCCCATACCTACACCATACATTCACTAACATGTAACATTGACAATATTTTATCCCATTTATCTTAATGCATTGTCGTGTTATTTTCATATAGAATTTCAATGACTTGGTATGCAAGAAATTTGAATCAAATTCCCTATAACAGAAATGAGCCAGGTGCATGTTGAGAATTTTATCTCTTTCATATAAATATATGGGAAATATTATTCATAACATCACGCATGCTAATTAGAAAAATATGAACACACAGACTAGATCAAAGTGTCAATTGTGATATATTCTCAAATATGAGATCCTTAGGATTTTCCTACATTGTTACATTTCTAGAGACGTTTTAACCTATAATAGCAGATTTCGCAATCTATAAAAACTGATATTTATGACTTCTAAGAACTAAACCTGCACTGAAATATCAAACTTATCCAGAAAAACACAAAATAAAGACAACCTGCTAACATAATGGTAAAATTATTTTGTCATAAAATTCCAATATGCCTCTACTAACAAAACATTCAGTAAAAACTCAAGACATCTCAAGATCCCGGAGAAAGATACATTTTCAAAAACCATTCCATGGGAATACGGACATGTAAGTTAGTTCAAGAATTTAAACGTAGGATTACATCCTTAGCTTATCGTCCTGAAATGAATGTATGAGACCTAAAACTCTATGAATAAACTTAATAATTATATTCCAAGCGAGGAAATCATATAACGAAAAGTAAGATATCCGAGGAATGATATGCTCTTTTCTCTACACTCTTAATTACCTACGCCAAAAGAGGAGACGTTAACCACGTAGAATTAACACTCATTTTCTCTAAGGAGTTTCCGCAACACACCATGTATACATTTATTACCCATCATCAATCCTATTCTAAATGGGCAATCCTATAAATCAATTCATCAATAACATCCGCAACCCACTCAGTGTAAACATTTTTTTTTAAAAGGCATCGCATGACAAATCATAGCACAGTTTTTCGGAGGACCAGCGTAGTGCCTATCATTGATCACTAAAAGATTTACCATTTACCCTTTCTGAATTCACCAATGATTCGTGGAATAATTGGGGGTAACAAAGTGGAGTCGTTTAACCATACACAT
This sequence comes from Hetaerina titia, assembly GCA_037158775.1. Lineage (NCBI taxonomy): Eukaryota > Metazoa > Arthropoda > Insecta > Odonata > Calopterygidae > Hetaerina > Hetaerina titia. The sequence goes on from CM073778.1 coordinate 49,676,348, forward strand.
CTATATATTACCCCTCCATGATACCTTTCGTAATGATTCATCCTACGTCATAATTCATCAATAACTTAAGGCATTCTTAGCACATAAAAATTTTCGAAAACCATCGGATATCATTTGATTCAGTATTTGTTTTTTTGCACATACGTGGTGCACATTATCGAAAACAATAGATGTAGCCACTTCCACGCATCATAAAATCACCAATGATTCTTGGAATAATATGGGGTAAGGAAAATGGGTCAAGTAATGGTAAAGATAAATATATAACATCTCCGCAAAAACATTCTTAATGGTAATCCTACATCGTGAATCGATTAACTAATTAAGACATCCACACAGACTCATATTCAATGAAAAGGCATCGCATAATATTTCATCGCATAGTTTTTCATCTGCTCAAGCGCTGTGAATGTGATTGAAGAAAAAAATTAAACATTTTTATCATTTTCTTACATGGATAATGATTCGTAGATAAATTCTTAGAAACAAACTTAAGTCATTAAAACATACACATCTATATTACCCATCAATAATCCCTTTCGAAAGATTCATCCAACGTCATTATTCATAAATAAACTCATATATGCTTAGCACATAAAATTTTCCAATATCCATCGCGTATCGATTCTTTCCGTATTGGTGTTGTACATTCGAGGTGCCCATCATCAAAAACACAATGATTCGTGCAACAATGTGGGGTAAAGACCTTGGGTAAATTAATGGTACATAAAAATAAATAACAAATCCTCAATCCCATTCTAAATGGTTAAGCCTTCATATTAAATTTATCCATAAAATCCAAAATCTCTAAGAGTAGCGATTTTTTCAAAAGAAGTGGCATTACATTTCTATGGCATAATTCTTTGGCCACCCATTTGTGGTGCATATCGTCGAAAACAAGTCACCATTGTCAAACATCTTACAATCGCCTATTAGTCGTCCATTACTTGGGGATACAAACTCTATTCATTTAAAACTTTTGACACATGTCATTACTCGATAAAATGCTAAATACGAGAACTAATTCTCTCTCTTCTACCTATCCATTTCCCATACCTACACCATACATTCACTAACATGTAACATTGACAATATTTTATCCCATTTATCTTAATGCATTGTCGTGTTATTTTCATATAGAATTTCAATGACTTGGTATGCAAGAAATTTGAATCAAATTCCCTATAACAGAAATGAGCCAGGTGCATGTTGAGAATTTTATCTCTTTCATATAAATATATGGGAAATATTATTCATAACATCACGCATGCTAATTAGAAAAATATGAACACACAGACTAGATCAAAGTGTCAATTGTGATATATTCTCAAATATGAGATCCTTAGGATTTTCCTACATTGTTACATTTCTAGAGACGTTTTAACCTATAATAGCAGATTTCGCAATCTATAAAAACTGATATTTATGACTTCTAAGAACTAAACCTGCACTGAAATATCAAACTTATCCAGAAAAACACAAAATAAAGACAACCTGCTAACATAATGGTAAAATCATTTTGTCATAAAATTCCAATATGCCTCTACTAACAAAACATTCAGTAAAAACTCAAGACATCTCAAGATCCCGGAGAAAGATACATTTTCAAAAACCATTCCATGGGAATACGGACATGTAAGTTAGTTCAAGAATTTAAACGTAGGATTACATCCTTAGCTTATCGTCCTGAAATGAATGTATGAGACCTAAAACTCTATGAATAAACTTAATAATTATATTCCAAGCGAGGAAATCATATAACGAAAAGTAAGATATCCGAGGAATGATATGCTCTTTTCTCTACACTCTTAATTACCTACGCCAAAAGAGGAGACGTTAACCACGTAGAATTAACACTCATTTTCTCTAAGGAGTTTCCGCAACACACCATGTATACATTTATTACCCATCATCAATCCTATTCTAAATGGGCAATCCTATAAATCAATTCATCAATAACATCCGCAACCCACTCAGTGTAAACATTTTTTTTTAAAAGGCATCGCATGACAAATCATAGCACAGTTTTTCGGAGGACCAGCGTAGTGCCTATCATTGATCACTAAAAGATTTACCATTTACCCTTTCTGAATTCACCAATGATTCGTGGAATAATTGGGGGTAACAAAGTGGAGTCGTTTAACCATACACATCTATATATTACCCCTCCATGATACCTTTCGTAATGATTCATCCTACGTCATAATTCATCAATAACTTAAGGCATTCTTAGCACATAAAAATTTTCGAAAACCATCGGATATCATTTGATTCAGTATTTGTTTTTTTGCACATACGTGGTGCACATTATCGAAAACAATAGATGTAGCCACTTCCACGCATCATAAAATCACCAATGATTCTTGGAATAATATGGGGTAAGGAAAATGGGTCAAGTAATGGTAAAGATAAATATATAACATCTCCGCAAAAACATTCTTAATGGTAATCCTACATCGTGAATCGATTAACTAATTAAGACATCCACACAGACTCATATTCAATGAAAAGGCATCGCATAATATTTCATCGCATAGTTTTTCATCTGCTCAAGCGCTGTGAATGTGATTGAAGAAAAAAATTAAACATTTTTATCATTTTCTTACATGGATAATGATTCGTAGATAAATTCTTAGAAACAAACTTAAGTCATTAAAACATACACATCTATATTACCCATCAATAATCCCTTTCGAAAGATTCATCCAACGTCATTATTCATAAATAAACTCATATATGCTTAGCACATAAAATTTTCCAATATCCATCGCGTATCGATTCTTTCCGTATTGGTGTTGTACATTCGAGGTGCCCATCATCAAAAACACAATGATTCGTGCAACAATGTGGGGTAAAGACCTTGGGTAAATTAATGGTACATAAAAATAAATAACAAATCCTCAATCCCATTCTAAATGGTTAAGCCTTCATATTAAATTTATCCATAAAATCCAAAATCTCTAAGAGTAGCGATTTTTTCAAAAGAAGTGGCATTACATTTCTATGGCATAATTCTTTGGCCACCCATTTGTGGTGCATATCGTCGAAAACAAGTCACCATTGTCAAACATCTTACAATCGCCTATTAGTCGTCCATTACTTGGGGATACAAACTCTATTCATTTAAAACTTTTGACACATGTCATTACTCGATAAAATGCTAAATACGAGAACTAATTCTCTCTCTTCTACCTATCCATTTCCCATACCTACACCATACATTCACTAACATGTAACATTGACAATATTTTATCCCATTTATCTTAATGCATTGTCGTGTTATTTTCATATAGAATTTCAATGACTTGGTATGCAAGAAATTTGAATCAAATTCCCTATAACAGAAATGAGCCAGGTGCATGTTGAGAATTTTATCTCTTTCATATAAATATATGGGAAATATTATTCATAACATCACGCATGCTAATTAGAAAAATATGAACACACAGACTAGATCAAAGTGTCAATTGTGATATATTCTCAAATATGAGATCCTTAGGATTTTCCTACATTGTTACATTTCTAGAGACGTTTTAACCTATAATAGCAGATTTCGCAATCTATAAAAACTGATATTTATGACTTCTAAGAACTAAACCTGCACTGAAATATCAAACTTATCCAGAAAAACACAAAATAAAGACAACCTGCTAACATAATGGTAAAATTATTTTGTCATAAAATTCCAATATGCCTCTACTAACAAAACATTCAGTAAAAACTCAAGACATCTCAAGATCCCGGAGAAAGATACATTTTCAAAAACCATTCCATGGGAATACGGACATGTAAGTTAGTTCAAGAATTTAAACGTAGGATTACATCCTTAGCTTATCGTCCTGAAATGAATGTATGAGACCTAAAACTCTATGAATAAACTTAATAATTATATTCCAAGCGAGGAAATCATATAACGAAAAGTAAGATATCCGAGGAATGATATGCTCTTTTCTCTACACTCTTAATTACCTACGCCAAAAGAGGAGACGTTAACCACGTAGAATTAACACTCATTTTCTCTAAGGAGTTTCCGCAACACACCATGTATACATTTATTACCCATCATCAATCCTATTCTAAATGGGCAATCCTATAAATCAATTCATCAATAACATCCGCAACCCACTCAGTGTAAACATTTTTTTTTAAAAGGCATCGCATGACAAATCATAGCACAGTTTTTCGGAGGACCAGCGTAGTGCCTATCATTGATCACTAAAAGATTTACCATTTACCCTTTCTGAATTCACCAATGATTCGTGGAATAATTGGGGGTAACAAAGTGGAGTCGTTTAACCATACACATCTATATATTACCCCTCCATGATACCTTTCGTAATGATTCATCCTACGTCATAATTCATCAATAACTTAAGGCATTCTTAGCACATAAAAATTTTCGAAAACCATCGGATATCATTTGATTCAGTATTTGTTTTTTTGCACATACGTGGTGCACATTATCGAAAACAATAGATGTAGCCACTTCCACGCATCATAAAATCACCAATGATTCTTGGAATAATATGGGGTAAGGAAAATGGGTCAAGTAATGGTAAAGATAAATATATAACATCTCCGCAAAAACATTCTTAATGGTAATCCTACATCGTGAATCGATTAACTAATTAAGACATCCACACAGACTCATATTCAATGAAAAGGCATCGCATAATATTTCATCGCATAGTTTTTCATCTGCTCAAGCGCTGTGAATGTGATTGAAGAAAAAAATTAAACATTTTTATCATTTTCTTACATGGATAATGATTCGTAGATAAATTCTTAGAAACAAACTTAAGTCATTAAAACATACACATCTATATTACCCATCAATAATCCCTTTCGAAAGATTCATCCAACGTCATTATTCATAAATAAACTCATATATGCTTAGCACATAAAATTTTCCAATATCCATCGCGTATCGATTCTTTCCGTATTGGTGTTGTACATTCGAGGTGCCCATCATCAAAAACACAATGATTCGTGCAACAATGTGGGGTAAAGACCTTGGGTAAATTAATGGTACATAAAAATAAATAACAAATCCTCAATCCCATTCTAAATGGTTAAGCCTTCATATTAAATTTATCCATAAAATCCAAAATCTCTAAGAGTAGCGATTTTTTCAAAAGAAGTGGCATTACATTTCTATGGCATAATTCTTTGGCCACCCATTTGTGGTGCATATCGTCGAAAACAAGTCACCATTGTCAAACATCTTACAATCGCCTATTAGTCGTCGATTAATTGGGGAAACAAACTGAATTCATTGTAAACTTTTGACACATGTCATTACTCGATAAAAATGCTAAGTACGAGAACCAAATTCTCTCTCATCTACCTATCCATTTCCCACACCTAAACCACACATTCACTAACATGGGACATTGACCATATTTTGTCGCATTTATCTTTATGCATTGTCGTGTTATTTTCATTTAAAATTTCAATGACTTGGTACGCAAGAAACTTGAATCATGTTCCGTATAACAGAAAGGAACCAGGTGCATGTTGAGAATTTTATCTCTTTCATATTGAATATATGGGAAACATTATTCATAACATCACGCATGCTAATTAGAAAAAGATGAACACACAGACTAGATCAAAGTGTTAACTGTGATACATTCTCAAACAGGAGATCCTTACGATTTTCCTACATTGTTACATTTCTAGAGACGTTTTAACCTATAATAGCGGATTTCGCAATCTGTAAAAACTGATATTTATGACTTTAAGAAATAAACCTGCACTGAAATATCAAACTTATCCAGAAAAACACAAAATAAAGACAACCTGCTAACATATTGGTAAAATTATTCTGTCATAAAATTCCAATATGCCTCTACTAACAAAACATTCAGTAAAAACTCAAGACATCTCAAGATCCCGGAAAAAGATACATTTTCAAAAACCATTCCATGGGAATACGGACATATAAGTTTGTTCAAGCATTTCAACGTAGGATTACATCCTTAGCTTATCGTCCTGAAATAAATGTATGAGACCTAAAACTCTATGAATAAACTTAATAATTATATTCCAAGCGAGGAAATCATATAACGAAAAGTAAGATATCCGAGGAATGATATGCTCTTTTCTCTACACTCTTAATTACCTACGCCAAAAGAGGAGACGTTAACCACGTAGAATTAACACTCATTTTCTCTAAGGAGTTTCCGCAACACACCATGCATACATTTATTACCCATCATCAATCACATTCTAAATGGGCAATCCTATAAATCAATTCATCAATAACATCCGCAACCCACTCAGTGTAAACATTTTTTTTTAAAGGCATCGCATGACAATTCATAGCACAGTTTTTCGGAGGACAAGCGTAGTGCCTATCATCGATCACTAAAATATTTACCATTTACCCTTTCTGAATTCACCAATGATTCGTGGAATAATTGGGGGTAACAAAGTGGAGTCGTTTAACCATACACATCTATATTACCCCTCCATGATACCTTTCGTAATGATTCATCCTACGTCATAATTCATCAATAACTTAAGGCATTCTTAGCACATAAAAATTTTCGAAAACCATCGGATATCATTTGATTCAGTATTTGTTTTTTTGCACATACGTGGTGCACATTATCGAAAACAATAGATGTAGCCACTTCCACGCATCATAAAATCACCAATGATTCTTGGAATAATATGGGGTAAGGAAAATGGGTCAAGTAATGGTAAAGATAAATATATAACATCTCCGCAAAAACATTCTTAATGGTAATCCTACATCGTGAATCGATTAACTAATTAGGACATCCACACAGACTCATATTCAATGAAAAGGCATCGCAAATTATTTCATCGCATAGTTTTTCATCTGCTCAAGCGCTGTGAATGTGATTGAAGAAAAAAATTAAACATTTTTATCATTTTCTTACATAGATAATGATTCGTAGATAAATTCTTAGAAACAAACTTAAGTCATTAAAATATACACATCTATATTACCCATCAATAATCCCTTTCGAAAGATTCATCCAACGTCATTATTCATAAATAAACTCATATATGCTTAGCACATAAAATTTTCCAATATCCATCGCGTATCGATTCTTTCCGTATTGGTGTTGCACATTCGAGGTGCCCATCATCAAAAACACAATGATTCGTGCAACAATGTGGGGTAAAGACCTTGGGTAAATTAATGGTACATAAAAATAAATAACAAATCCTCAATCCCATTCTAACTGGTTAAGCCTTCATATTAAATTTATCCATAAAATCCAAAACCTCTAAGAGTAGCGATTTTTTCAAAAGAAGTGGCATTACATTTCTATGGCATAATTCTTTGGCCACCCATTTGTGGTGCATATCGTCGAAAACAAGTCACCATTGTCAAACATCTTACAATCGCCTATTAGTCGTCCATTACTTGGGGATACAAACTCTATTCATTTAAAACTTTTGACACATGTCATTACTCGATAAAATGCTAAATACGAGAACTAATTCTCTCTCTTCTACCTATCCATTTCCCATACCTACACCATACATTCACTAACATGTAACATTGACAATATTTTATCCCATTTATCTTAATGCATTGTCGTGTTATTTTCATATAGAATTTCAATGACTTGGTATGCAAGAAATTTGAATCAAATTCCCTATAACAGAAATGAGCCAGGTGCATGTTGAGGATTTTATCTCTTTCATATAAATATATGGGAAATATTATTCATAACATCACGCATGCTAATTAGAAAAATATGAACACACAGACTAGATCAAAGTGTCAATTGTGATATATTCTCAAATATGAGATCCTCAGGATTTTCCTACATTGTTACATTTCTAGAGACGTTTTAACCTATAATAGCAGATTTCGCAATCTATAAACACTGATATTTATGACTTCTAAGAACTAAACCTGCCCTGAAATATCAAACTTATCCAGAAAAACACAAAATAAAGACAACCTGCTAACATAATGGTAAAATTATTTTGTCATAAAATTCCAATATGCCTCTACTAACAAAACATTCAGTAAAAACTCAAGACATCTCAAGATCCCGGAGAAAGATACATTTTCAAAAACCATTCCATGGGAATACGGACATGTAAGTTAGTTCAAGAATTTAAACGTAGGATTACATCCTTAGCTTATCGTCCTGAAATAAATGTATGAGACCTAAAACTCTATGAATAAACTTAATAATTATATTCCAAGCGAGGAAATCATATAACGAAAAGTAAGATATCCGAGGAATGATATGCTCTTTTCTCTACACTCTGAATTACCTACCCCAAAAGAGGAGACGTTAACCACGTAGAATTAACACTCATTTTCTCTAAGGAGTTTCCGCAACACACCATGTATACATTTATTACCCATCATCAATCCTATTCTAAATGGGCAATCCTATAAATCAATTCATCAATAACATCCGCAACCCACTCAGTGTAAACATTTTTTTTTAAAAGGCATCGCATGACAAATCATAGCACAGTTTTTCGGAGGACCAGCGTAGTGCCTATCATTGATCACTAAAAGATTTACCATTTACCCTTTCTGAATTCACCAATGATTCGTGGAATAATTGGGGGTAACAAAGTGGAGTCGTTTAACCATACACATCTATATATTACCCCTCCATGATACCTTTCGTAATGATTCATCCTACGTCATAATTCATCAATAACTTAAGGCATTCTTAGCACATAAAAATTTTCGAAAAGCATCGGATATCATTTGATTCAGTATTTGTTTTTTTGCACATACGTGGTGCACATTATCGAAAACAATAGATGTAGCCACTTCCACGCATCATAAAATCACCAATGATTCTTGGAATAATATGGGGTAAGGAAAATGGGTCAAGTAATGGTAAAGATAAATATATAACATCTCCGCAAAAACATTCTTAATGGTAATCCTACATCGTGAATCGATTAACTAATTAAGACATCCACACAGACTCATATTCAATGAAAAGGCATCGCATAATATTTCATCGCATAGTTTTTCATCTGCTCAAGCGCTGTGAATGTGATTGAAGAAAAAAATTAAACATTTTTATCATTTTCTTACATGGATAATGATTCGTAGATAAATTCTTAGAAACAAACTTAAGTCATTAAAACATACACATCTATATTACCCATCAATAATCCCTTTCGAAAGATTCATCCAACGTCATTATTCATAAATAAACTCATATATGCTTAGCACATAAAATTTTCCAATATCCATCGCGTATCGATTCTTTCCGTATTGGTGTTGTACATTCGAGGTGCCCATCATCAAAAACACAATGATTCGTGCAACAATGTGGGGTAAAGACCTTGGGTAAATTAATGGTACATAAAAATAAATAACAAATCCTCAATCCCATTCTAAATGGTTAAGCCTTCATATTAAATTTATCCATAAAATCCGAAACCTCTAAGAGTAGCGATTTTTTCAAAAGAAGTGGCATTACATTTCTATGGCATAATTCTTTGGCCACCCATTTGTGGTGCATATCGTCGAAAACAAGTCACCATTGTCAAACATCTTACAATCGCCTATTAGTCGTCCATTACTTGGGGATACAAACTCTATTCATTTAAAACTTTTGACACATGTCATTACTCGATAAAATGCTAAATACGAGAACTAATTCTCTCTCTTCTACCTATCCATTTCCCATACCTACACCATACATTCACTAACATGTAACATTGACCATATTTTATCCCATTTATCCAAATGCATTGTCGTGTTATTTCCATATAGAATTTCAATGACTTGGTATGCAAGAAATTTGAATCAAATTCCCTATAACAGACATGAGCCAGGTGCATGTTGAGAATTTTATCTCTTTCATATAAATATATGGGAAATATTATTCATAACATCACGCATGCTAATTAGAAAAATATGAACACACAGACTAGATCAAAGTGTCAATTGTGATATATTCTCAAATATGAGATCCTTAGGATTTTCCTACATTGTTACATTTCTAGAGACGTTTTAACCTATAATAGCAGATTTCGCAATCTATAAAAACTGATATTTATGACTTCTAAGAACTAAACCTGCACTGAAATATCAAACTTATCCAGAAAAACACAAAATAAAGACAACCTGCTAACATAATGGTAAAATTATTCTGTCATAAAATTCCAATATGCCTCTACTAACAAAACATTCAGTAAAAACTCAAGACATCTCAAGATCCCGGAAAAAGGTACATTTTCAAAAACCATTCCATGGGAATACGGACATATAAGTTTGTTCAAGCATTTCAACGTAGGATTACATCCTTAGCTTATCGTCCTGAAATAAATGTATGAGACCTAAAACTCTATGAATAAACTTAATAATTATATTCCAAGCGAGGAAATCATATAACGAAAAGTAAGATATCCGAGGAATGATATGCTCTTTTCTCTACACTCTTAATTACCTACGCCAAAAGAGGAGACGTTAACCACGTAGAATTAACACTCATTTTCTCTAAGGAGTTTCCGCAACACACTATGCATACATTTATTACCCATCATCAATCACATTCTAAATGGGCAATCCTATAAATCAATTCATCAATAACATCCGCAACCCACTCAGTGTAAACATTTTTTTTAAAAGGCATCGCATGACAATTCATAGCACAGTTTTTCGGAGGACAAGCGTAGTGCCTATCATTGATCACTAAAATATTTACCATTTACCCTTTCTGAATTCACCAATGATTCGTGGAATAATTGGGGGTAACAAAGTGGAGTCGTTTAACCATACACATCTATATTACCCCTCCATGATACCTTTCGTAATGATTCATCCTACGTCATAATTCATCAATAACTTAAGGCATTCTTAGCACATAAAAATTTTCGAAAACCATCGGATATCAATTGATTCAGTATTTGTTTTTTTGCACATACGTGGTGCACATTATCGAAAACAATAGATGTAGCCACTTCCACGCATCATAAAATCACCAATGATTCTTGGAATAATATGGGGTAAGGAAAATGGGTCAAGTAATGGTAAAGACAAATATATAACATCTCCGCAAAAACATTCTTAATGGTAATCCTACATAGTGAATCGATTAACTAATTAGGACATCCAAACAGACTCATATTCAATGAAAAGGCATCGCATAATATTTCATCGCATAGTTTTTCATCTGCTCAAGCGCTGTGAATGTGATTGAAGAAAAAAATTAAACATTTTTATCATTTTCTTACATAGATAATGATTCGTAGATAAATTCTTAGAAACAAACTTAAGTCATTAAAACATACACATCTATATTACCCATCAATAATCCCTTTCGAAAGATTCATCCAACGTCATTATTCATAAATAAACTCATATATGCTTAGCACATAAAATTTTCCAATATCCATCGCGTATCGATTCTTTCCGTATTGGTGTTGTACATTCGAGGTGCCCATCATCAAAAACACAATGATTCGTGCAACAATGTGGGGTAAAGACCTTGGGTAAATTAATGGTACATAAAAATAAATAACAAATCCTCAATCCCATTCTAAATGGTTAAGCCTTCATATTAAATTTATCCATAAAATCCAAAATCTCTAAGAGTAGCGATTTTTTCAAAAGAAGTGGCATTACATTTCTATGGCATAATTCTTTGGCCACCCATTTGTGGTGCATATCGTCGAAAACAAGTCACCATTGTCAAACATCTTACAATCGCCTATTAGTCGTCCATTACTTGGGGATACAAACTCTATTCATTTAAAACTTTTGACACATGTCATTACTCGATAAAATGCTAAATACGAGAACTAATTCTCTCTCTTCTACCTATCCATTTCCCATACCTACACCATACATTCACTAACATGTAACATTGACCATATTTTATCCCATTTATCCAAATGCATTGTCGTGTTATTTCCATATAGAATTTCAATGACTTGGTATGCAAGAAATTTGAATCAAATTCCCTATAACAGACATGAGCCAGGTGCATGTTGAGAATTTTATCTCTTTCATATAAATATATGGGAAATATTATTCATAACATCACGCATGCTAATTAGAAAAATATGAACACACAGACTAGATCAAAGTGTCAATTGTGATATATTCTCAAATATGAGATCCTTAGGATTTTCCTACATTGTTACATTTCTAGAGACGTTTTAACCTATAATAGCAGATTTCGCAATCTATAAAAACTGATATTTATGACTTCTAAGAACTAAACCTGCACTGAAATATCAAACTTATCCAGAAAAACACAAAATAAAGACAACCTGCTAACATAATGGTAAAATTATTCTGTCATAAAATTCCAATATGCCTCTACTAACAAAACATTCAGTAAAAACTCAAGACATCTCAAGATCCCGGAAAAAGGTACATTTTCAAAAACCATTCCATGGGAATACGGACATATAAGTTTGTTCAAGCATTTCAACGTAGGATTACATCCTTAGCTTATCGTCCTGAAATAAATGTATGAGACCTAAAACTCTATGAATAAACTTAATAATTATATTCCAAGCGAGGAAATCATATAACGAAAAGTAAGATATCCGAGGAATGATATGCTCTTTTCTCTACACTCTTAATTACCTACGCCAAAAGAGGAGACGTTAACCACGTAGAATTAACACTCATTTTCTCTAAGGAGTTTCCGCAACACACTATGCATACATTTATTACCCATCATCAATCACATTCTAAATGGGCAATCCTATAAATCAATTCATCAATAACATCCGCAACCCACTCAGTGTAAACATTTTTTTTAAAAGGCATCGCATGACAATTCATAGCACAGTTTTTCGGAGGACAAGCGTAGTGCCTATCATTGATCACTAAAATATTTACCATTTACCCTTTCTGAATTCACCAATGATTCGTGGAATAATTGGGGGTAACAAAGTGGAGTCGTTTAACCATACACATCTATATTACCCCTCCATGATACCTTTCGTAATGATTCATCCTACGTCATAATTCATCAATAACTTAAGGCATTCTTAGCACATAAAAATTTTCGAAAACCATCGGATATCAATTGATTCAGTATTTGTTTTTTTGCACATACGTGGTGCACATTATCGAAAACAATAGATGTAGCCACTTCCACGCATCATAAAATCACCAATGATTCTTGGAATAATATGGGGTAAGGAAAATGGGTCAAGTAATGGTAAAGACAAATATATAACATCTCCGCAAAAACATTCTTAATGGTAATCCTACATAGTGAATCGATTAACTAATTAGGACATCCAAACAGACTCATATTCAATGAAAAGGCATCGCATAATATTTCATCGCATAGTTTTTCATCTGCTCAAGCGCTGTGAATGTGATTGAAGAAAAAAATTAAACATTTTTATCATTTTCTTACATAGATAATGATTCGTAGATAAATTCTTAGAAACAAACTTAAGTCATTAAAACATACACACCTATATTACCCATCAATAATCCCTTTCGAAAGATTCATCCAACGTCATTATTCATAAATAAACTCATATATGCTTAGCACATAAAATTTTCCAATATCCATCGCGTATCGATTCTTTCCGTATTGGTGTTGTACATTCGAGGTGCCCATCATCAAAAACACAATGATTCGTGCAACAATGTGGGGTAAAGACCTTGGGTAAATTAATGGTACATAAAAATAAATAACAAATCCTCAATCCCATTCTAAATGGTTAAGCCTTCATATTAAATTTATCCATAAAATCCAAAATCTCTAAGAGTAGCGATTTTTTCAAAAGAAGTGGCATTACATTTCTATGGCATAATTCTTTGGCCACCCATTTGTGGTGCATATCGTCGAAAACAAGTCACCATTGTCAAACATCTTACAATCGCCTATTAGTCGTCGATTAATTGGGGAAACAAACTGAATTCATTGTAAACTTTTGACACATGTCATTACTCGATAAAAATGCTAAGTACGAGAACCAAATTCTCTCTCATCTACCTATCCATTTCCCACACCTAAACCACACATTCACTAACATGGGACATTGACCATATTTTGTCGCATTTATCTTTATGCATTGTCGTGTTATTTTCATTTAAAATTTCAATGACTTGGTACGCAAGAAACTTGAATCATGTTCCGTATAACAGAAAGGAACCAGGTGCATGTTGAGAATTTTATCTCTTTCATATTGAATATATGGGAAACATTATTCATAACATCACGCATGCTAATTAGAAAAAGATGAACACACAGACTAGATCAAAGTGTTAATTGTGATACATTCTCAAACAGGAGATCCTTAGGATTTTCCTACATTGTTACATTTCTAGAGACGTTTTAACCTATAATAGCGGATTTCGCAATCTGTAAAAACTGAATTTTATGACTTTAAGAAATAAACCTGCACTGAAATATCAAACTTATCCAGAAAAACACAAAATAAAGACAACCTGCTAAAATAATGGTAAAATTATTTTGTCATAAAATTCCAATATGCCTCTACTAACAAAACATTCAGTAAAAACTCAAGACATCTCAAGATCCCGGAGAAAGATACATTTTCAAAAACCATTCCATGGGAATATGGACATGTAAGTTAGTTCAAGAATTTAAACGTAGGATTACATCCTTAGCTTATCGTCCTGAAATGAATGTATGAGACCTAAAACTCTATGAATAAACTTAATAATTATATTCCAAGCGAGGAAATCATATAACGAAAAGTAAGATATCCGAGGAATGATATGCTCTTTTCTCTACACTCTTAATTACCTACCCCAAAAGAGGAGACGTTAACCACGTAGAATTAACACTCATTTTCTCTAAGGAGTTTCCGCAACACACCATGTATACATTTATTACCCATCATCAATCCTATTCTAAATGGGCAATCCTATAAATCAATTCATCAATAACATCCGCAACCCACTCAGTGTAAACATTTTTTTTTAAAAGGCATCGCATGACAAATCATAGCACAGTTTTTCGGAGGACCAGCGTAGTGCCTATCATTGATCACTAAAAGATTTACCATTTACCCTTTCTGAATTCACCAATGATTCGTGGAATAATTGGGGGTAACAAAGTGGAGTCGTTTAACCATACACATCTATATATTACCCCTCCATGATACCTTTCGTAATGATTCATCCTACGTCATAATTCATCAATAACTTAAGGCATTCTTAGCACATAAAAATTTTCGAAAACCATCGGATATCATTTGATTCAGTATTTGATTTTTTGCACATACGTGGTGCACATTATCGAAAACAATAGATGTAGCCACTTCCACGCATCATAAAATCACCAATGATTCTTGGAATAATATGGGGTAAGGAAAATGGGTCAAGTAATGGTAAAGATAAATATATAACATCTCCGCAAAAACATTCTTAATGGTAATCCTACATCGTGAATCGATTAACTAATTAGGACATCCACACAGACTCATATTCAATGAAAAGGCATCGCATAATATTTCATCGCATAGTTTTTCATCTGCTCAAGCGCTGTGAATGTGATTGAAGAAAAAAATTAAACATTTTTATCATTTTCTTACATAGATAATGATTCGTAGATAAATTCTTAGAAACAAACTTAAGTCATTAAAACATACACATCTATATTACCCATCAATAATCCCTTTCGAAAGATTCATCCAACGTCATTATTCATCAATAAATTCATATATTCTTAGAATATAAGATTTTTCCAATAGCCATCACGTGTCGATTCTTTTCGTATTGGTGTTGCACATTCGACGTGCACATCATCAAAAACACAATGATTCGTGCAACAATGTGGGGTAAAGACCTTGGGTAAATTAATGGTACATAAAAATAAATAACAAATCCTCAATCCCATTCTAAATGGTTAAGCCTTCATATTAAATTTATCCATAAAATCCAAAATCTCTAAGAGTAGCGATTTTTTCAAAAGAAGTGGCATTACATTTCTATGGCATAATTCTTTGGCCACCCATTTGTGGTGCATATCGTCGAAAACAAGTCACCATTGTCAAACATCTTACAATCGCCTATTAGTCGTCGATTAATTGGGGAAACAAACTGAATTCATTGTAAACTTTTGACACATGTCATTACTCGATAAAAATGCTAAGTACGAGAACCAAATTCTCTCTCATCTACCTATCCATTTCCCACACCTAAACCACACATTCACTAACATGGGACATTGACCATATTTTGTCGCATTTATCTTTATGCATTGTCGTGTTATTTTCATTTAAAATTTCAAAGACTTGGTACGCAAGAAACTTGAATCATGTTCCGTATAACAGAAAGGAACCAGGTGCATGTTGAGAATTTTATCTCTTTCATATTGAATATATGGGAAACATTATTCATAACATCACGCATGCTAATTAGAAAAAGATGAACACACAGACTAGATCAAAGTGTTAATTGTGATACATTCTCAGACAGGAGATCCTTAGGATTTTCCTACATTGTTACATTTCTAGAGACGTTTCAACCTATAAAAGCGGATTTCGTAATCTGTAAAAACTGAATTTTATGACTTTAAGAAATAAACCTGCACTGAAATATCAAACTTATCCAGAAAAACACAAAATAAAGACTACCTGCTAACATAATGGTAAAATTATTCTGTCATAAAATTCCAATATGCCTCTACTAACAAAACATTCAGTAAAAACTCAAGACATCTCAAGATCCCGGAAAAAGATACATTTTCAAAAACCATTCCATGGGAATACGGACATATAAGTTAGTTGAAGCATCTAAACGTAGGATTACATCCTTAGCTTATCGTCCTGAAATGAATGTATGAGACCTAAAACTCTATGAATAAACTTAATAATTATATTCCAAGCGAGGAAATCATATAACGAAAAGTAAGATATCCGAGGAATGATATGCTCTTTTCTCTACACTCTTAATTACCTACCCCAAAAGAGGAGACGTTAACCACGTAGAATTAACACTCATTTTCTCTAAGGAGTTTCCGCAACACACCATGTATACATTTATTACCCATCATCAATCCTATTCTAAATGGGCAATCCTATAAATCAATTCATCAATAACATCCGCAACCCACTCAGTGTAAACATTTTTTTTTAAAAGGCATCGCATGACAAATCATAGCACAGTTTTTCGGAGGACCAGCGTAGTGCCTATCATCGATCACTAAAATATTTACCATTTACCCTTTCTGAATTCACCAATGATTCGTGGAATAATTGGGGGTAACAAAGTGGAGTCGTTTAACCATACACATCTATATTACCCCTCCATGATACCTTTCGTAATGATTCATCCTACGTCATAATTCATCAATAACTTAAGGCATTCTTAGCACATAAAAATTTTCGAAAACCATCGGATATCAATTGATTCAGTATTTGTTTTTTTGCACATACGTGGTGCACATTATCGAAAACAATAGATGTAGCCACTTCCACGCATCATAAAATCACCAATGATTCTTGGAATAATATCGGGTAAGGAAAATGGGTCAAGTAATGGTAAAGATAAATATATAACATCTCCGCAAAAACATTCTTAATGGTAATCCTACATCGTGAATCGTATAACTAATTAGGACATCCACACAGACTCATATTCAATGAAAAGGCATCGCGTAATATTTCATCGCTTAGTTTTTCATCTGCTCAAGCGCTGTGAATGTGATTGAAAAAAAATTTAACAACTTTCAAATTTTCCTATATAGAAATTGATTCGTAGATAAATTCTTAGAAAAAAACTTAGTCATTAACCAATACAAATACATTTTACCCATCCATAATCCCTTTCGCACGATTCATCCTACGTCATTATTCATCAATAAATTCATATATTCTTAGAATATAAGATTTTTCCAATAGCCTTCACGTATCGATTCTTTTCGTATTGGTGTTGCACATTCGACGTGCACATCATCAAAAACACAATGATTCGTGGTACAATGTGGGGTAAAGACCTTGGGTAAATTAATGGTAAAGAAAAATAATTAAATCCTCAATCACATTCTAAATGGTGAAGCCTACATATTAAATTTATCCATAAAATCCGAAACCTCTCAGGGTAGTGATTTTTTCAAAGGAATTGCATAGCATTTCTATGGCATAGTTCTTTGGCCACCCATTTGTGGTGCATATCGTCAAAAACAAGTCACCATTTTCAAACATCTTACAATCGCCTATTAGTCGTCCATTAATTGGGGAAACCAACTCTAGTCATTTAAAACTTTTGACACATGTCATTACTCGATAAAATGCTAAATACGAGATCTAATTCTCTCTCTTCTACCTATCCATTTCCCATACCTACACCATACATTCACTAACATGTAACATTGACAATATTTTATCCCATTTATCTTAATGCATTGTCGTGTTATTTTCATATAGAATTTCAATGACTTGGTATGCAAGAAAATTGAATCAAATTCCCTATAAGAGAAATGAGGCAGGTGCTTTTTGAGATTTTATCTCATTCATATAGAATATATGGGAAATATTATTCATAACATCACGCATGCTAATTAGAAAAAGATGAATACACAGACTAGATCAAAGTTTTAATTGTGGTATATTCTCAAATATGAGATCCTTAGGATTTTCCTACATTGTTACATTTCTAGAGACGTTTTAACCTATAATAGCGGATTTTGCAATCTATAAAAACTGATATTTATGACTTCTAATAACTAAACCTGCCCTGAAATATCAAATGTATCCAGAAAAACACAAAATAAAGACAACCTGCTAACATAATGGTAAAATTATTCTGTCATAAAATTCCAATATGCCTCTACTAACAAAACATTCAGTGAAAACTCAAGACATCTCAAGATCCCGGAAAAAGATACATTTTCAAAAACCATTTCATGGGAATACGGACATGTAAGTTAGTTCAAGCATCTAAACGTAGGATTACATCCTTAGCTTATCGTCCTGAAATAAATGTATGAGACCTAAAACTATGAATAAACTTAATAATTATATTCCAAGGGAGGAAATCATATAACGAAAAGTAAGATATCCGAGGAATGATATGCTCTTTTGTCTACATGCTTCATTACCTACACCAAAAGAGGAAACGTCGACCACGTAGAAATAACACTCATTTTCTCTAAGGAGTAACCACATTAAACCATTTTTACATTTATCATCAATCCTGTTTGAAATGGTTGAGCCTACAAAATGAATTAATAAATTGGGATATCTGCTCAGAATAAACATTTTTTCAAAAGGTTTAGTATTACATTTCAGATCATAGTTGTTCAGTTGCACATGCCTACCGCATATCATCGGCAACGAAAGAGGTAAACACGTCTCACTTCACATATCCTAAAATGACCAATGATCTACATCTGTATAAATACCCTGCAAGCCACTAAAAAGGTGTGTGCCTGGGGATGTAGAACCAGGTTGAAAGGTTAAGGGTTGAGGGCATTGGGGTTTTTTCAAATAGGTGAGGGAAAGTGGGGGGAACCCGTAAGAAAATATGATGTCTATCCACACGCATTCCGTAGCCTGTACGATGGTAGTTATCGTAATTTACTAACTCATGGGGTATTTCAACTACAAATATTCTGGTCTCTTATTGTTCTAGGAAAAAATGACATTTTAAACCTGTCAGTCGTGCCGTCTATCTCTCTAATCTAACATTTGTGATACCTCAGACCGTATTACGTTGGGGTTCGTGTAATATTCTTTACGTCACCGGAAAAGAGCTCATCTTTAAATGTTTTAGTAAGTTTAATATATATTGTATATGCCGCTGCTTAAGAGAATCCCAATGTAAATTGTCAGTCAAAGTAGATACGCTGCTTCATTGGTCATAATAATGTTTGACAAATCTAACCCCCCTCCGCTGAACTCTATCTAATTGCAAAATCAAATTTATATTTTATGGATTCCATATACTGGTAGCATGCTCTAGGTGGGGTTTGACCAAGGCAAGGAAACGGCATTTATCAACACAAAACAGTCTTTATTTCATTTCTGTTACTATTAATGGAACGCACTGTGAAGTTTTTCCTTTTTCAAATATCAAACACTAAGTACACAGAATATTTCAGTCGAATTCCCTATAAGAGATAAAACCGAAAACTGTCTTCAGATTGTGTATCCCCTTCATGCCAAAATTATGGGAAATATCATTCCCAACATCACGCATCCAATTTACCAAATCAGCGATTACTCTAGCTATACCTAATTTTAATAGTTTTATATTCTAAAATATGACATCCTAAAGTTTATTCTAAATTAATACATTACAAGAAGCAACTCACCCTATAATAGTAGATTTCGCCATCTATGAAAACAGAACAAACTACTGATTAGCCACAATGCCCTGTAAATTATATGACATTTAGGAAATCACAAACAAAAAAAGAACATTCTAACATAAAAGTGAAAGCATATTGTCAAAAATTGTAATTTACCTAAAATCAAAGTCACAGTGGAAACAAAGTTATCTTGAGAGCACGGAAATAGGTTAACTTTGTGAAACAATGCTAGGAGAGTTCCTTCATTATAATTATTTTAAGCATCTAAACGTAGGGTCCTATCCTTAGCATATTGGTATGGAAATAATGTTCAAGGTAACCCTTATATGAATAATTTTGATAACTTTACTCTAAGCAACCGCATCAACCTATGAATATCATTATGTCAAGTAACATAATGCTCATTTTAATAGACACATCCAAACCTACACCAAAAAAGAAGTCGACAACATAGTATTCATTTCCTATAGGGAATGACAGCATTAAACCATGCATATATTTTTTACCCATCCACAATCCTAATTAAAATGCTTAATCAGACATCCTAAATTCATCAATAAATTCCATCATCTGGTCAGTGTAAACATTTCTTCAAAAGGCATCGAATAGCAATTCATAGCACACTTATTCAGTTACACAGGTATGATGCATATCATCGACAAATAAAGAAAGCAACATTTTCACGTCTTAAAACCAATAATGAGTCGTGGAATAAATTGGAGAGCCATTTTAATTATTTTGGCATATGTGGAGTACTTGACCAAAATGGGAATTACAAGAACCAAAATTTTCCTTTACACATGCCTACACTGTACATTTAAGACCA
Source organism: Hetaerina titia (assembly GCA_037158775.1). NCBI lineage: Eukaryota > Metazoa > Arthropoda > Insecta > Odonata > Calopterygidae > Hetaerina > Hetaerina titia. Next base: position 49,697,414 of record CM073778.1, read on the forward strand.
TGAACCATTGTCCATATTCCATTACATTTACCTTAAGGCCTTGCAATTTTTTTTTCTTTTCAAAATATCAAACACTCAGTACACAATAAATTTCTTCGTATCAAGAGGAATAAAGCCAAGATGGCCAATGTCTAAATCTTTAAGGAAGCATAATATTGGCAATGAGACAGGCAACAGCATTATCCAACAAATCCAAAACAAAAAACTTAAACAGATTTTCTAATCGCTAGGAAATAACCAAACAACGATTTCTCTCATGGAGTTCCAAATAAATAACTAGGATCAATATGGAGTGAAAATCCAAGACAACTGTTTTCATTGAACACATACATTAGACTGAACTAGTTGGGATAACGACCAAGTCCATTGTCAGAATGCATAACCTCTTTATACTAAATATTTAGGAAATATATTCCCAAATATCACTCCTCTGATTTAATAAATCACTGAATACTCAGTTTATATCTTGTTAAGAGTTTTGCAGTCAAATATGAGATCCCAAAGTCTGGGATATATGTCAATCACCTTTTAACTAAAATGCCCTGTAAATTAAATAAAATAATGCCATAATCTAGAAAAAAACAAAGAGCCTTGTATAATAACGGTATCACATTAGGTTAACCTTATTGTAACAATTTAGGAAATTACCCTCATTAATTATTTTAAGCATTTAAACATAGGTAACATACTTCACGTGTCATTATCGAAACAATGGTAAAGGTCTTAACCCTTGTTAGAATAAATGCAATCATAACTCTATTAAAGCCTAGCTAGGACACTAGCTTATGAAAATATGGATGTCCAAGGAATCTCATGCTTATTTTAACAGACACATCCGAACCTACACCCAAAAGAGATGACCTCTTTAAACTGTTTGTACCTCAGTCAACAGATGGGACATTGAAATCTCCACTGATTATAACATTGCGATTATTGTGTTAGGATAAAAACCTTTGACTTGATCATCCGATTCTACTGTTTAATTGCCATCATAGACTGATGGACTATAAAATGCACAAACATATTTATTCGTTTTGCTTGAGCATATTGAGCACCAGTTGCTTTTCAAACCATTACCTGGAATACCTCAGCAATGCAATGAAGAAAACCATCAGCATTACAGGAGATATCCAGAAGAAATTAATACATGTTTTTAAAACTTGTGAAATAATATAATCTGACTCAAGACTAATTACAAATTGTTTTCCCGGATTACCAAAACTGTATTAACTGGGAGGAATCAATAGTCAATTCAATGATATGTTTTTGTTAACAACCAACCTTCAAATTTACTAGTAGGGATAACAACTATATATTAGGAAGATCTAATAATTGTTCATACGAAAAACATGGGAATTTCTCAACCAAGCGTCACTTCTCCCAGATAACAAATCGCAGAGTACTCTGACTACATCTAATGTTCAAGATGTTTTGCAGTCCCATTTGACATCCAGATTAATTTAACAACTACATCCAGCAGATGCTAGGTTATCAGAGTTACCAAATGGGTATGTTCCTTATCATTCCCACTCAGGTGAACATATGAATTAAATGGAAAGCCAATCAAAATAAAAAACTAATAAGTTCATGTTCAACACTTGCTAAGCTATTACAAGTGTGCTATAGTATCAAGTTTTGTAAAATGCAAGATGTGTATGTTATTTGGGACTATTCCAAGCAACCTTATCTACCTAGTAAATGGATAAATTATAGCTGACCTAATACACAGAAAATAAGAATTAAATTAGGAGAATAAATAGAGCTGAAACCAAACTTCTGCCAATATACACCTCACAAATGCCCTAGCAAGTTCCTTTGGAATGTAATTAAAATTTCTTTGTGAATCATGAAATCAAAGAAAATATGCCAACTTTTTAATGCAACATAATATCCACACCCTTGGAAATGTTTTTAAATGTCAACTTTGCCACAAAATCCCTGGATACAAAGAAAAACTAAATGTGTGACACTTCCAAAAACCATCACCATCCTGCTGAAGGCTCCAATACATCTCCTCGAGGTGTGAAAAGGTTTTCTTGAAAACTATTATTGATTAAATAATTCCAATGACTACCTAATCCCATTCAAAATTCTCTTGTATTTACACCAAGCCTAATCTGAACAGAATGAAACCGGGATACAAGAAGATATTCATTGCATTCAAACTTAAAATTTCCCATTCCCTCAATTGCATCATTAGTCAACTGCATTTGAAACTAGTTGGAGCTTTGTTCATAACAAACAATCTTGGGTGTTTTCATTATCAACGATGGTCTAAGTTTCCTAATCTATACTTGCTAATCTTGATTCTTGAACTTACTATAATTACAATGAAATGCATATCAAATTATCTGTAACCTCTACAAAATGCCTCACCATAAAACTTTCCCAAAAACATGTTAGCCTGAGATATTCACAAATTTACTATTAACACAAAATGAACACATCCAGTTGAGGAAAATTAGCATTTTCATGCAACTAATTGGGCTATGATGAATTGTTGAGTCTCCTTCATTTCACCATTGGGCCTATTTGCTCGATGAAAAATTGTTTAATTGCAAATAGAAATTTGCTTTCTGGAATAGGATGAATTGTTGATTCTCCTTCAATTAGCATTGGGCCTATTTTTCTCGTTGAAATATTAATACATTGGAGTTGTGGGAGATTGGCTATCTGAACTATGATAAATAATGCTATATTTCACCATTGGGCCTATTTTCTCAATGAAGAACTGTTTATATTGGAGTGACATAAGATTTACTTGTGAGAATAATACCAAAGTGCACAGGGAATAGAGCAGAACCTGAAAATTTTCCTTAGATAACTGAATGCTTTGAGTTCTGGGCAAATGCAAAATAGTACAAGAGTAGTGATATCAATGGCTTAAGCCAAAAAAGTGAGTGTAAACTGATTATAATATTATGTACAGTCTTCAAACAGGATCATCATTTAAAAGAAATTTGTGAATTCCCAGACTAACAACCCTTTAAATTTAATATCTGAAACATGTAATACACTGCCATTAGCTGTCAACTATATTTAAAGCAGAACACTTCCAAGCATACAATCGCCCACTTGGGTAAATCAAAAGTGCTTTGTTATTCAAGATTCAAGAAAACATTAAAATTTCTGTCAAGTTCATCACACTGTGATGAAATATTTAACCAATTGTCAATCATTAAAATAAAGATGTCATGTGTTCATATCAGTAGGGTCTTGCATTATGCTCCCAGAGTTTTAGCTAAGAAATATGCTGATGCTTATGAAGTGAATGATCTACCAGAAGACTATTTCATTTAAGCTCATTAAGCATGTATGTACTTAAGTGAACCAACCTAGTTGCCTAATCATTTTTAAAAAATGCCTTTTCTCTCAAACATAGAAATAAAGTTGTTCTCTTTTCCTTACGACTCGAGAGAGCACTTGGAAAGTTATCTTAACTTGCTACAGGTTTCCAAAAATAGTTATATCTACTAGCTATTAACTCTAATAACTTGATGAAGATAATCAGAAAAAACTGAATATTACTTGCAAGTTAATCTAAAATGGGGAATTAAAAGGAAAACTAAATCGTTGTGATGGTTTATGTGGGAGCTGAACTCTAGTACAATACCAGATCACAACCTATTTCTTAGATTTTGAATTTCAGATAGTTCAGCCAAAAGTTTCAAATTAATTGTTGAAACTTGACGTCCGATGTGAAACGTATTGGTAAGAGAAGCGAGTTATGTACAATCAAAGTTATGATTAACTTGGTCAAATGTTCATTAATCTTTGAAAAAAAATGGCCATTTCTGTACATCTCACCAACAATAAACAAATTTTTGTCCATTATAAATAAAGTCAACAGGTTCCTATTTCACTAGACAAATCTAGAGCTGGACTAGTTTCTAAACTTTAATTATCAAACTTTAGATGCACGTCAAGTGCAGACAAAATTTAGAAAATAACTTTAGTGAAAAGTACTACATTATTAGTCAATTGAATTAATTTCTTGCTTTAAATCCTATTCTAAGTCCTATTACACAAAAGAAATGTGCCTTTTTTTTGTTTCATGTCAATTTCCTTGAATTGCTGGTTAAAACCAATCAACCCATGCTAATCGATATCTCTAAATTTTAACGCACAGACATGATTAATTGCAGCTTATCTATTAAAATTATTTCACTATAAATGCTATGTTAAATGTCCAAGATGAAGGAAAATGTGATCATTTGCAAAATTCTTGGTGATAGAAATTATTTCCTTACTAAAGTTTTCAATAAAGGCGAAAGAAATGAAAAGCCATTTATGGTTAGATGGAAGAAATGAGAGTTCATTTGAAACATACTGCAGTTATCAATTTGTTCCTCAGGACAAACTCCACTATTGTCAATGTCACTGAACACTCAGATTTGGAAGAGATTTAAGAAAGGAATTTTAAGATTTGCTTAAAATTTAGAGGCCATACGAGATTAATTCTGCAGACTCCCAGGACATCCTCTTTGACTGAATGCATGTTTAAAACAATCAGAAGATATTTGGAAGAATCCTTGAACTTCCAATTAAATTATTTTCTTTAATCAAGTACTTCCCTACGCCTCAAAATATGTAAGAAGTACAATATATTTCTCTGCATTATTCATCTTGGTCCATAAAACTTTTTTCTAATAGCTGGTGTTTGCACGCTCATTCAAATTTCACTGCCTATTAATTAGATATGGATATGAGATGAATTTGGTATAGCCTAATTGTTGCTTAAATACATTTTCATTAATAGGACAACTTGATTGGTATGTAAAAGTGAAAAAAATTTACTTTTTAGCTTATGCATCTGACACTGGTACACAACTCACTGACCAAAATTGTTTCACCAACTTTTAGGAAGCAACAATGAAATGAATTAATCTTGTAACTCTCTTATGAAACAAGTACTGCACTGAATGATTGGCAATCAAGTATTTCATTTAATCCTACATCCCCTTCCCAGTATGGATGAAATATTTGTCCACTCTTAAATGGTATTTCTCTCACTCCAATAAAAATCTTAGCAAGTTATTCACACTGACCTAATATGTTATTAACTTAAACCACGAGGATTCCCAAATGAAGTTCTACATTCCTTAGCCTCAACCAAGGAGAGAGAACCCTAACACTAACAAAAACTCATTCCTATTTAGCATATAACTAGCTTCATTTGGTCAAAATTATGACATCTTATTCTCAACCCTTCCTCTACTGTCAATTAAATTCCCCTGCAACCATCTTTACTGCCTCCTTTGGTTTTATGCTAACATTTATCAACAATGATTAACACTTCTCGTTCTCCATTCTGCACACTATAGTACTCTAGTAGTTATTAGTAGTCCCCAACACTTATGTTCATCATCTGACCCTCTCGAAATCCAAAATAATCATCCCCTCTAATTATTTGCTCTGCTCTTCATCTTTTACTTACGATCCGAAGCACCACTTCAGCCATATTCCAAGAAATAATATTCTGTATTTCTCACTTGACTAGCTTATTAGCCAATAATCGCATGCTTTCCCTTTTCATGCAAAATCATTTTCATCAATTATCTTGCTGTGCAAAATTCTCAACTCAAATCTTTCCCAGAAAGATGTTCACCTGATACAATCACAAATGTACTAATAACACAGAAGGAACATCCGTACAACAGCTATTATGCAACACTATTTGGCCTACAATAATAAAGTTGACTATTTCACCATTGGGCCTATTTTCTCAATGAAAAATTGTAAAATTGGAGTTAGATTCACTTGACGAATCATTAAGAATCCCAGGTTTACCCATATTTTACCATTGAGCCTATTACTCAATGAAAAATTTCTATTTAAAGTAATGCACTTCTGAAACAAGATTGATTCTCCTCAGTTTCATCATTGGGCCTATTTCATCAATGAAACTAACATTGGAAGAATGAGATTTTTGTAAGTGATTGTTGGCATATAACACCATTGGGCCTATTTCCTCGAAGAAAAATTGTAACATTGGAGTTAAATTCATTTGACTAATCGTGAAGAACCCCAGGTTTTCCCCAGTTTAATCATCGAGCCTATTACTCATGGAATTTTTTAATTGAATTAGTTCACTTCTGATCCAAAATGAATAGTTGATTCTCCATTTCACCATTGGGCCTACTTTATCAATGAAACTAACATTGGAAGAATGAGATTCTCACAGGTGATTATTGGCATATGTAGTATATTCACCAAGAAGTAAGAGCTGACGCTGGAAGGACACTGGGTCAACTGACAGCTTTATAGGCTTTTTTCATATGATTATAAAATTGCATAATAGTACACTAACGATATCAATGAATATAGATCAAATTTTCAGCTTTCTTTCCTTGCCCACAAAGGTCTCTCGAATCAGAATGTTTCCCAATGAAAATTGTGAACTGAGGCTAACAACTTAAAGTTGCTATAATCTGAATTTAATGAACATTTCACTAATACCTATGCTTAAGTTAAGGCACGTTTCCAGCAATACATACCAGTTAGGGTACCTACACTGAATTACATGCAATATTACATACGAAATAAAAACTAATCTAATTATTTACATTGGAAAGATCCAATTTATTCCCTTAAAGTGTACACAATATAAAATCTTACCAAAAAGTAATTAGAGATTTCTAGTTGATTTTAGGTCCGGTTACAAAGAGGTTGATTGCTTGCAGGGTGAGAAAAGTAGCTTGCACTTGACACTACCTATAAAACTAATTTTTTTCAAATGTTACATTTAAACAGTGCGTCTGCACACACTGTGTATAGACAATTCATGCCCATTAACCATTTGGGTTTGAACTAAGATTCATCATTAAGGCAACAAAAATGACAATCCATTACAGATAAGGGTGAGAAAAAGGTTTCAAGATTTTTCATATTCAAATGTCCACGTTATCAAATTACGAAACAAGACCTGCATCAAGTTTAGACATCTAAAAATTCTTCCATTGAGCCTTATTAAAACGTAAGCACTATTCTAAATTTAAATTCTTTTAGAGTAAATAACGTAGCACCACTGTCCTATTTTTGATACCCTATATTCTTACATTGCAATCACTGGAGCAGTAAAAATATTACCAATTAACTTAATCTTACCAAGATTTTATATTTGTGGAGAAATGCCTCCCCAACAACTTATCAACTTGCACATACTTTTCTTACAGTGTCTGCCTTTTTTGTTTACATTCACTTCTTTTAACAATTTGGCAATCCATATGAAAACTATCTATGATATCAGAGGCTACCATATTCAGCTGTGACATAAACACATCAAAATAGAAAAATGTACCAAATCTAGAGAATGGAAACTAAGTTAACCAAGTTTTCATTTGTATCGAAGTCTGGAATATTCAGTCAACTCTCCTCAACCTTCATACAATAGAATATTTGCTCCAAGTGAGACCTCAATGGTGGAGATTGTTATACGAAGTACCAGTTCTCATAAATTCACCCGATATTGGAGTATGAAATCTCAGTATGAAGGCTAACCTACATTAAGGAATAAGTTGGTTTCAGAAGGGAATGCTTACACTAGACAATTTTCCTCGCAGGAAGATCACCATTTGAAAAGTTTAACAAACAACACAATTATGCACTACTCCTAAAACATGCCAAAATTTAACAACATGAGAACATTGAGCAAATTGCAATGATTATCAAAACACTCAAATGATCTACCAGAATGACAAGTGCGTTTTTAACCGAGTTTGCAGGCCCTTATCAAGCTCTTCCAGAAATTGTAACACTACTGCTTGATAAACCATTGAAATAATTAAAAGATACAAAAATTCCACTTACTTTTCAGGTGCAATTGTCTTGACAGCAGTCATGTTGAGCCATGAAAGGAAATACATCAGAAGCAACACCCTACTTATATTCATAATTACATTTATGGCCTTTCAAAATGAATGCCTAAACATCAACTATTAGCAGGCAACCATTCCAATTCCTCTCTGCAATGAGCAAGTTCTGATAACACTGAAGACTACCAAATGCTTCACAACAAGGACTGCATTAAGTCAATTGAGGCTTAAAATTTCAAATTTAATAATAAGAAATTACTAACCACAGTAACTATTATTTTTTCAAGTATTACCTTGAAATATAATTCTTAAATGCAGGCAGCCACAAGCAATGTAAATCAGGAAAACACCACGCTCCTTGGGAACTTAATTAAAAATATAGTTTTTGACCAACAGCTAGTCACTGGAGCCGATCACATGGTACTATAAACACTAAGTGTATTATTGACAAACATTTCAGAGCTGATGAAAAACCAGATGCGATTATGCAAGTAAAAGTTCCAAAGGCAAGCAAAACCCTAGCAGAGATTAGAGCCAGTTACTAATGCCTTCAGAGAATACTTCCATGGAACTAGACTATTTTCCTCCAATTAAAGGCTCGCCACTATCTGTCATTATAATTCAATGATTATTGCCCCATGACAAAAAACGGACCCTTAAGGTATTCCCATTAAAACCCTTTCAACCCAAAAAGTCCAACTGCCTAGCAAATTCAAATGAAATTGAGTACATTACCTGCATTTAGCCAAGGCTGCTCGAACTTAAGCAAACGAACTCGACAGCTAATTATGCTTTGAAGTGGTTTGCTATTAAATCACTGCTACCTTCCTGGACTGCTTGGCTAAGGTTAGGGATTCTTGACAAGAACGCACATTTCAACATTGATAACTCTTTATTCATTACGTTTCATACATAACAGTCCCCGCCCTATATACCCCATAGTTCTATTAACCGCACAATGACTAGAATAGCCATGGTGAAGTACCATAGCTGTACGACAGAAAAGACTACACACCGGCGTCGAGTCAATCTTCGCAGAAGTCAAAGCCAAAGGAGTACACAAGTGAAGTTAGAAATGTCCATTCCCATTTAATTAATAACAACTGAACACAATATGGCAAAGATTGAAAATAATCAAATGGCATGAGTGCCTACGCAACACAAGAGCATTGACACAATACAATTACAACAGTCAATGACTCAACTGACTAATTCAAGGAATGTAAAAATTTCCTGAATATAAGTCATTTTCATAACAGGTCTAAGCTAGTTTAACACAGGAGACAACACTGAATTCCATACTTGTCGACGAAATTGCAAAGTTTCGTCAAAAAGTTAACTAACGAATCCGAAGAATCAACCACTCGAAACTGGTCTCTCCGAAGCCTTGAACAACCACATGCTCTGAAAAGAAGGAACTTTGAAAAAGAAAAAGACGTGACATCACATGTCACAAGACAAGAATCATTAGCCTTCAAAAAAGGAAGAAATCGGCCAGCAAAATGTACCCTTGCTGTTACAGCTGCATTGATACATCCACTGCACTAAAATACAATTTACTTCTACCGTACACATTTCCTGCAAATAAGAATTGCATTCCTCGATGAAATAACCAAAGACGAGCTATTATGAACTACAGAGGTAGCAACTGCAAGAACTGGCAAATTAAGTTCATGCAACTTCTTCAGAAACAAAACCTTCCGCTTACTTTGAAACCAGTTTATATTAGCCTATTTAAATACCCTCGTCCACTTTCATTTCACGTACTATCACTCTTCAGCTAAATCGGGAAATGTCCTTCCTTACGTCACCCCACTCACCTCGTGATCAGATCGTGACTGAAAACTCTCCTACATTAGACTCGCTCGATAAGAAGTGACTGCATACTGACTAAAGATTGATAAAAGCATGATACTCTTCCTCCGTGGTCCTGGCGGCGTCGATCTTGATCCTCTTCCTCCGTGGTCCTGGCGGCGTCGATCTTGATCCTCTTCCTCCGTGGTCCTGGCGGCGTCGATCTTGATCCTCTTCCTCCGTGGTCCTGGCGGCGTCGATCTTGATCCTCTTCCTCCGTGGTCCTGGCGGCGTCCATCGTGGTCCTGGCGGCGTCCATCGTGATCCTCTTCCTCCGTGGTCCCGGCGGCGTCCATCGTGATCCTCTTCCTCCGTAGTCCTGGCGGCGTCCATCGTGATCTTCTTCCTCCGTGTCCTGGCGGCATCATAATTATCTTCTCTTCTTGTTTCCAGATTCATTAGACGGCGTCGTGACCAATGTGTCCCTTTCCCAAAACCAACAAGGTCCCCATTCCCAAGATTTGCTAAAGTTAAGATAAGATTAATTATGTCCGCGTCTTGTTCCTAATCTTCTTCCAGTCGGTGTCGTGGTAATAGAAAGTCCTCTTCTTCCAGGCGGCGTCGTGGTAATAGAAAGTCCTCTTCTTCCAGGCGGCGTCGTGATAATAGAAAGTCCTCTTCTTCCAGGCGGCGTCGTGATAATAGAAAGTCCTCTTCTTCCAGGCGGCGTTGTGGTAATAGAAAGTCCTCTTCCAGGCTGCATCATGGTATTTAGTCTTCTTCCAGTCAGCGTCGTTAATCCTCATTCTTCCAGGTAGCGTCGTTAATCCTCTTCTTCCAGGTAGCGTCGTTAATCCTCTTCTTCCAGGTGGCGTCGTGATATCCTTCTTAGTCTAGGCTGCTACACGGTACGATAATACCGTATTAAATGCGCCATGTTCCTCTCATCATCCTCGTCCAGGCTGCGACACTATTTGTTTTGCGAAGTGCGTCAAGTCGCTCATCCAGGAGGCAATATGATCATTTCCTTAACCTTACGGGGCTACATATTCCTCTTTAGTACTCTTCATATAATTCTTATATATGTACTGATCAGCAAGCAACTTGCAGATCAATACATATATATAAATTACAAACGAAGAAACGCCTCTTGTCTCCGGTGCGGCTAACGATGCATCTAGCCAAAAAGTCTCAAGTGCCAACCAATTCTCTTCCATGGATTCGAAAGACTTCAGGTAATCTTGCAACATTTCGATTGCACTTTCACGACGATTTACCTATTCAAGCAACTGAAATTTCGGAATAATGCTTGCTAAGCGATGGCTTCCTATTGCCAAAAACCACCAGTCATGGGGAAAATTGCGTTACCGGGGCACCAGCCCTCCTCGTCGATTCAATGTTTTCACCTCTTCGTTATACTAATCAAACTAGTAGCCCTAAGAATTACCGCAACGGAAGGGTTCGTTCGTCACCCCTTCCCTGAAAAAAATAACCATAAAACCCAACCAACAAGGCACATAACCGAAAATTTCATACAATAATTCATCTAATCGGCAAATTTGCCAAACAATAGAGCAAAGCAAATTGCATGAAACAACCCCAGTATTACACTCCTTCAAATACTCGAAAATTGCGTTAATACCCCGACGGTATTAATCAAGAGATTTTACGGTATAACAAAACCTTAAAAGATACATAGACAAAAGAAATAACACAAAATATATCAAGTTGCAATTCAATAAATGAAATTCACATGATAGTAAGTTTTTCGTTCATTAAGTTTCATTATTTAAAAACACAACTCGACGAACACGATAAATTCACAAACAAGCACTAATTATCTTTCACAAATTAGCCATTTGCCTAATGGATGCAAACTTAAGGATAAATGTGGATTAACTAAACTGCCTCAGAAAAACACGATCTTCAAATTACACACTACGGAGCCAACTTCTTTACTTCACAACTGCTCACGAGGGACAGTAGGAAATTAAGTCGGCCGGTATGGGATGAAAAAGCAGAACGGAGACGACAGCCAGGATATCTCCAAGTGCAGAGGGCCCAAAAACCAGCACGCGGCAAATCCAACTTCCTAGACCATAATGGGTAGCTCGTAGATTAAGGGTACAGCGGCTACGTCAACGTGGTATAAGGCGTATTCCTAGGTCGGAATTAGCAACTCTCCCGCTGGCTTCTGCAACTGCAGCAGCTACGGCAGTTAATGCTGCTGTAAGGCTGCAGTCCATTACCCTGGTACTGGACGTTTAAACGGGATCGTGCTCCCGGGTAACCCATCCCTTGAAGGCGATTGAACTGGAAAAGGACAAGGCTAGGGCGAAAATCTTGCCCAAAACTCATGCTAAACCTACCAGATTGACTAGGAAAGTGAAGCAACATAATACGATGGCTTGATTTATCTTAGTATACAAGTATAATCCTGCTGTTCACTTCAAAATACTTAGGGCAGGATATTAATGAAGTTAATTAGTTTAAAAATTATTTAATAAAATGCAGGAAAATATTAAAAATTGGCAATCTCAAAGGTGATACCGACCGCAGGTTCAAAAATGAATCAATTGCAGGCAAATATTAAAAATTGGCAATCTCATAGGTGATACCGATCGCAAACCCATTTATCTCCTACAGGTCCTCGGTTGATATGGTGGGAAAGTTCTGAAGTTAGCAAGAAATTACAGCAGCGTCTCCTGGAACTGGTCGTACACAGTGGTCTGCCAACTGGGAATTGTGGGATTTTCATCCAATGGCGTCTGCAGCATGATTGAGGATCCTCCTTCCGACCATACCACTTTCAATACAACGGGAGGCTTACGGATATTATCGGGTGTGTGCTGAAATGAGAGCCACCGAAAAGACCCACACGAAACAAAATATACAACGCAACACCTCGAAAAAATCTAAGACTCTTTGGTATTTATCTGCCATTATTTTGAGCAATCAGAATAAATATGACAAAAGTGTCTCTGACAAGATACATTAACCGAATGAAGGCAGCTTCTTGCTCGACTGAAATTGCAGTTTGCCGAATGTAACATTTGCAAATTTTTAAATAATACCGATCGCAAACCTATTTCAACTCCCATGGATCTTCTGCAGATTCTGTGGGTTAGCTCTGAAGTTAAGCACGATTTAACAGCAGCAAGGCCAGGATCTGGTCAAGGACGATGCAACAGCACACTGGGGGATAAATAGTTTCATCCGATGGCACCGGGATTATCCTTCTTCTGATATCAGTAACGCTAGAAGATTTCGGCTAAGAGTTACCTTTCAGGTTTGCGCTGAAATGAGAGTCGCCGAAAAGACCCAAACGAAAGAAAACAACGTCATATATATCCTTGCAGCTACTACTAGAGGTAAAATGAAATAATTTGAACATTAATGCTAAATGCACAATCTTTCCTGTTTTGAGTATCCGTTACGGTCGACGGGACAGGCCTCCAAACCTCATTTGCTACAGCAAGACCGTCAGTAATCCCACTCCGCCATGTCAAGCCATACTGTAAGAGTATACGAAGGGGCACGAAGAACCAATTTTCTCTAATCCTACACACATACACAGCAAGAGGGCTCGACTTAGAATGAAAACGAAACAACGTAGCCCTTTAATGTTATATATTACAATTAAAGGTACTGTCAAATTTACTGGAAATTGAGAAAATGATAAAAACATTGTCTAAAAGAACATTTCACCCCATTGAGATCCTCGTTTGAAGTCATCATTGGCAGTACTGAACTCCCGACTTAACTGGGGTCAGTTGATTGAAGTAGGCTTAAACTCTGCATTACGGAAATGAAGGAATGTCAGGAACGTTGGTCTGCAAACTTAAGGGCAGCCGGTGGGGCGACTTGTAAGCTTGTAGGTTCTTCAATCGAGTACTCCTCTTCCTAGTGTCATTAGTCTAGGTCTTAGATCTGCTGATACTTAAGTTATACGTGCTGAAATGAAAGTTACGAAAAGACCCACACGGAGAGACCAATTGCACAAATATAGAAACGAAAATTGCCAACGCCCATTAAAAATTGGGGCTGTGTATTGATTTAATGCATGTAGTAAACTTTCCAACATCAATGTAACATGGCTTGCGATCAGAACTACTTGGCCATTTAAGTCTCGTAACACGTTAAAATAATAATAAAATGCTTCCCTCGAACAAATTGATGAACCAGATGTTGAAATTGAATTGAATACTTAATACTGGTCATTTGTAAATTTTTCCAATTAAATAGGAAAATAAAAGATACCGTATCAATGTAGTCACCCGTTTGGATCCGAACCCTGTGCTGCGAGTTCTTTCCTCTCATGGCAACGTACATTTACAAAGCAGAACTTCTCAGAATCGTAACCACGTTCTGACGCCGATAATGTAAAACCATTATTGGTTTAACAGGAGTAGTGTTCAGCTTCTCAATTTCCACGAATAGGTCTGACGCAACTCTGGAGGCTGCATCGTTGTAATGAATGTATTGGACCTGTCAAAAAGGCACCGAAAAAACCACCCGCAATCTTGCATTGCATATACTACACAAGCATATAATACCAGAGCTGTTTAACAACAATATCATGGTTAATGATTCAGAAATTCGACACGCAGACGGTCATACTTAAGGACATTTACTGGGTACATGCAAGTGCATGGTATATGAAGCTGGTCGCAGATATCTTCCAAGCAGGGCGTAAGTGCATATAAAAACCAATCTGAGCTGGTTGAAGGTCCCAAATCCACATAAAACAAAGACTGAGTAGTAACAGGATACTAACTGCTGCCTCTATCATCCAATACCTGCAGTTAAGACATTACTCTTTGCCCAGGATCTGTAAGAAGTCTTCCAAACCACATATGGAACATTGTTAACTACGACAAGGTGAAATGCAAAAGCTTACATAGCTCAATGCCAGCAGTCACGTCCTTACAAATGTTCAGTAAGGTTAATATTTTACCTTAATGATGATCCATGTAACAAAGACTGTCCTCGTTATCAGTTAAATCAAGAGCAAAGCAGTTTCCAAGCAACCGCAAACTTTAACCGAAATGATAAGATTCTAGTACCTTCGGAACACGCCAAAATCGGGAAATTCCACAACATATACCACTATGATTATCTTCTGAACAGTTACAAGAGAAAAATGTTTAATTACTCACTGGTAAATACCAGCAGGAAATCCCCATGCATCACCATCCTAACAGTAAAAAAATTAATTCGCAGCATGCGCATTAACGTATATCCATTAATGTTAACACATACCTTATGAATTGGTAGTATTCTAAAGCTTTGGTAGTAGCTATCAAGCTTTCGTATGACAATAGACAATCAAATGATCCATTCCGTATCTTTTAGCCAACAGTGAGCTCTATATACATAATTATGCTCCATTCCACATTCTTTGCCAGGTAGGGCTTCAAAAATCTTTAAGTCCATTTTCAGCTTTAAAATTCATGCCAAACTGGTGCAATGGTCATTTGCAATATTCAAACTGTACACAGTGACCTGAAATCCTAACGTCACTAAAAAACAATTACCTACGGAAATAAGGAACTGTACCTCTTGCTGGGTGTCAATACTAATATCTTGAATTAAACAGCACTTGGCTAGGGAACAAAACAATTAAAGCTTTCCAATAATTCCATGCTCATTCCAAGTTTCTCCAAGCCAAAATCTTCCCACTACTAATCAAAAGTATTCAGCCTACCCTCTCCAGGACTTAATAAATCAACTCAATCAGGAATCATTGGTCAACACTAACCTATAGGGAAAACGTGAGGAAAGAAGAAAAATAAATCCAAAGTGCTCCAACCTACAGTATTAGAGAAATAGGAACGACTTCAAAACAGAAGGTAGACAAGTTTGCATCATGGCAATTAACATTAACTGCATTTCAAGGCACAGTCTGGATAAACATTACCCCTAACTTTCAAGATAAAAGCGTCATTAGATACTCCCTGATGAAAAGTCTGATTCTTCTATTTTCTCTGAGTACCAAATCGTTATATTCCACTTCAATATAATAATTCCATGTCCATCCTCCTCGTAAAGCATGTGCTTAAACTTTTAGTGTCTTGCTATGTGTACATATCCATCTGTAATGTGAAGCAAGAAATTGTGAGACCCACTCTGCGTAGAAAAGAAATATTTTTTTTAAGTTTTCCTGCAAATACAAATCCAGTTTAATTAGGTATCCGAGGGGTTGAATGAAATTTGCCCTGGTGTCGCCCATCACCCAACACCTTTAAGTGATCGCGGAGTCGCCTCATTCTCACAAGGTTGTAGTTCTTGATATATTAGCGCATCCATGGAGGTCTGAAAAAAAGGACAGGAGGGCGCAAAAAAAGATTCCTACGAAAAAAACTATTAACTAAATCTAAGTGTTATGTGATTACTTTACACTTGTGACCATCCGGTCCAGGATGTTTCAACAATTTCACAAGCTTCCAACTAATTTAATTGACTTGAGCAATGATTAACTTAACCTGAATGTCCTCGAAAAGATGCTAATTTAACAAAGTAAGCTTTAAGAACGGTACGTTGACGTACGTTGGCTAGGAGGAATTGGGATATATTAATGACTGGACCACAATTTCATTTTGTCAAGCTCCCATCATGCAAGCATTACAGTGAAGCCTTAAGTCAAGAAAATTTATTGAGGAAACCACACAGTGGTCATACAGGTTTCAATTTGAAATAAGTAAAATTGATTCGAACAACGAATCATGACTAGACCTAACTGATACTACAAACCACAATGCTGTTCTCCAGGAACAGGTGACCTGAGCCCAGTAGTCTTTAAGGTGTCCATGGGAAGGCGTGCCTTCGCTTATGGAGACTGGAATGAAAAAACGCTTCAATAATACACGTTCTCTAATAGACTGAAGTCCCAGCTACTGCAAAAATTTAAGCTTTACAATGGGCTCTTAAACTCTTTTAACATGTTCATGAACGTGTTCAAACTGTCTATTTCTTCGCAATTACAATTGTCCCATGAACTTTTATCAAGCAGTTCAGCATCGTTAACAATATTTTCACTATCATTGAACAAT
Source organism: Hetaerina titia (assembly GCA_037158775.1). Taxonomy (NCBI): domain Eukaryota; kingdom Metazoa; phylum Arthropoda; class Insecta; order Odonata; family Calopterygidae; genus Hetaerina; species Hetaerina titia. The sequence continues at coordinate 49,714,074 of CM073778.1, forward strand.
TCTGACTTAACAGTCTGCCACTTCAAGTAACGTTCACGTTGTTTCATTCGTAGATCACTTTCGGCTCGCAACATGGCACAGGACAACACTGCTTCAACTCTGATATCTTTCCTGCGTTGCTTCTTGTAGGAGATCTTCTTACACCTCAACTTAGATATCCAACTTATTAGTTCTTCTGTCTGTCCTCTAACTCTTTTAAGTGAGCCTGACTCTCTGCACTTCAACGCCACACCCATTATCGCAACAATTGCCAACAATATACTCTCAAAACATGTAACAATATATGAGCGATACAAAAGTGAGCTTCTAAGGTACACACCTGTACCAAACTCGTCCAGCTATGCTGCAACGGGTGGAGTTAGGGTAGACCCATCCCCGCAGACTCGCTTGGACAAACCACAGAGGCGGCAGGCAGCAATCCCATGAAGTGTAGAAGAGATGATCAGGTCTTTTATAGATACGGAACTGGAGTTAACAGTGTTCCTGCGCGTATACTCATAAAATAGTTCTACTTTGAACCTCAAAGTCATTTAAGATCGCAACAACGCCTTTGTTTACGTCTTATTTTATGTGTTTCCCTACATTTTGAAAATAGTGCCAATTTTTTTAAAGGACTAATGGATCATAATGTTTTTTAATTAAAATTTTATGTAGCGGAAGAATTATACATTAACAGATTAACACCAAAATGAATTCTGGTGACGTCAGACAATCAACTAACAATGGAAGCTAAACAAAACACTGTCGTGTGAGTTTCATAAGTAAACATGTGATGACATTAATAAGAACTAAATTTATAAAATAAGCTTTTCATGATTTAATGAAACTAAATAATGAAAATGGGTGAACATAGTGACTGTGCTTTTTGTATTTTAACGAGAGTCCAGCACAGTGGATTACTTCTGAAGAAATCATTCGCGCTACACTCTACTAAATGGTCTAAGAGGCAAGCAAATTACTATTAAGCACCTATGGAAATGTTAATAACATTAATTTCCGTTACGGTTACAAATGGAAATTAGACAATTACTGTATTTTTTAGAGGCTGTTCGAATGGCAACATATGGCAGCTAGTCTTACGTTGTTCAGAATGTACCTATACTTTAGCTCCGTAGCAATTGACTCATGTTACTCTTTCGTTCTTGTAGGTTTTTTATTGTTAAGGAAGGTTTCCTCTTGTATTATCCTGAAAGTGAAAAGAAATCCTTCGTCAAAAGAGGATATTTAAACATTCATCCGAAAGGAGTAATACCATTAGGTGGATGTATAATTGAACCCGCCGCGGATTTGGGACAGGATTATATGATATGGATAAAAAATGATGATTTCATAAACGTATGTATATTTTAACAGCCTGAAATTTTATTCAGAACCTTCCACTTCATTGGCTTTTAACGTAAAATTAGATTTTTTAAATTTAGTTGGTCCATATTTATTTGGAATCTGCAAATATTTCCCAAGAAATTATTATTTTCCTAATTGGGGCTAATTTTTAGTTTATCATTTGTCATTTTGATAGAAAGTCAAATTGTCTGTGATCACTCTTGGCTGGGCATGCCAAGAACAATTAGCTCGCAGCTATTCAATACATTATAATACCTTGGAAATATGAAGATCCAGTATTCAATGATGAAAATAAATTGCAGTAATTTAAGGCTTAAGAAGTTCCAGGGGATCATCTTCAGGGCTAATTGAGATCATTAACAACCGAAAGTATGTTTTGATTAACGGTTTGTGTGAAATAATTATGCCATTATTTAACTGTTCACCTGAGCAAATGGAAACTCAATAATTATCACAATTGTGATGGCGACTGTGCAAACAATCGTTAGCAATGTAGTCATTTGGTAGTACTTTACATAACTGCTTATTCACAATTCTAGGGAATCTCCTTGCTATTAATAATTGAAGTGGATAGAAGAAATTCTTTTAATATTAATGTGAACATTTCCCTTGTAGTGGTAAAGTTAATGGTAATATTTCCCATGCTCTTTTAATTGGCATTTGCAAGTTGGGAAATTCAGTGGTATTTTCTCGTTTTTATTGATAAAGAAGCTATATAATTAATATACAGTAACGCAATTCGGTATCGTGTTAAGTGAGGATTGGTATTTGACAATGTTTGTGTTAGTGAAATAAAGTAACAATGAGTTTTTAACTAAAACAAATGTTTCTACGAATCAATTGTAAAAACCTTAGATTAGATATTTCTTTCATTTACCCAACCATGCTTCGTTTTATACCAAATTTATCGCCTATTTATCCTTAACATTTTAAAGAACCCAAATGTTTTTCATGCTTTTCAATAATAGGGTAACCTCTCCTTGGCCGTGGAGAACAAATATGACCAAGATAAATGGGTGCAGGTACTTCGAGAGGCAGCAAGAATGTAAGATAATTTCGTTAGCATTTTATGTATTACAAATGAAGCATGTACAATCGACATAGAAATACCTGAGACAATGTGCTCTGTGGTAGTTTTGGTGAATGTATACTTTTATTTAGTCATGCTGGTTGTTAAGAGGTATATGTTTCCTGTAGATTTTCGGTAAATATTACTGTCGAAAGTATTTTATAAATGTCAGCATGAAATGCCACCAGGCTTTTTCAAGAACTACAAATATGCGTTATCGACAGTTAAATTTCACTCTAAAGGCCTTTGTTTTGGGTTGACTTAAATAAATAATGGTCACATTTTCATGTGTGCTGAATGGCCTAGTTGATAATGGTTTTTACCTCATAATTTAGGTGATAAAGAGATGAATACTTCTCTGATAACCATGTACCCATTTTGTGAATTTTTCATTGAAATTCACTCAAAGTCTTTCCCGTGCTCCTGCCTTTCTCAATAGTTTTTCAATTTTAAAATGTTGACTCCAAATTCAAACCATTTTTCCTGGAAAATAAAGACCAGGTGTAAGGAAAGGTTAATGTTACCCTGGTAGGTTATTTAACTTGGAATTGGGCCTGGTGTTGACGGTAATGATCAACGTGCTCCTCGCATCTCTGCAGAACATGGGATAATACACGTATGGCAGAGTCCATCATCCGAGACTTGGAAACCCAAGGATTACAACTAAATAAGGAGAAGCAGTCTTATGTGGGTAAGTTCATTGACGAGTTGATGGCGCTTTCAGTTATACTTTGAATGCAATTTTTTTTAATCCATTTATATATTTTCAGAAAAATTGCATGTGGAAACGATTGCTCTGAGAGATGAAATAGACAAAAATTTGGTAAGTATTATTTTTGTTATTTATATATACCCTGCAAGCCACCGCCAGGGTATATACACACCAGAGTAATTTTACCCGAACATGGCCCTACCGCGGCGAACAATTATGATTCCCTATCGTTCGGGAAAAAAGACATCATAAATCTAGGTGTTACACACTTCATCTCTAATTTTATTAGCATCATCTCTCATACCGTAGTACGATAGGGGTACTAATACATTTTCAACATCACTGCGAAAGAGACCTCCTTCCAATTTATGTAAGAGCTTCAATCTGTAATTTAATCTTCGCCCCGTGAGTAATTCCTAGCCTAACTGCTCTAAGATTTTGGATATGCTACTAAGTTTAACATAACGTATCACAAATATAGCTCCTCGATTCAATCCAATACGGCAGTTTGGGTGGGAATTGCTCTTTTACCAAAAATTCATGACCTCGCACTTGTTTAAGTTTAAATCTAATTGAAGTGTCGCACGAGTGTTGTATTGCATTTAGGTCATCTGACAAAGCTGTTGTGTCCTCAGGGTCACAGATATCACGGTAAAACACCGACTGCATCGTTGGCAAATTAACGTATCTTACTTATTTTTATCTCCCAGAGGGTCATAGTCACATTACGCTTTGCTTGCTGAATACGCCAGAACATATAGTCGAGAGGTATTTATCTTGTGTAACCTACGAGATATTATACTATTAGTGTGTGGTGACCCTTATTATTTTTTCCAATTTTAGATAGTGTTGGTTTTTTTATGGGTAGACCAACTGGGAAATTAAGCCAGACAATTGATATTTGCCGTGATGTATTTAAGTTATACCTGAAAAATGAAATACCCAGGGTCCGTTAACATATCGTGCATCTCCTCTGTCTGGCATTGTCATTTGTTGAACTTTAAAGGCCCCCTTGTCTTTCATGAGACCACCGCCCTTTGGTGAAATGTTGGGACTATTGATGTAACTAAACCAGCCCTGTGTGATGCATTGTAATTGGAAATATACAAATGGTCGCTTTTCATATCACTGAAGAATAATCATGTACTAATAACTGACTTAATTTCTCAGATAAATGTTCTTCAATGAATACCCAAAGCCACTGTCGTTTTCTTACTTTCCCACGATTTACTAGTTAGTATCATTGTACGCATTACGTCATTAAATAATTCGTTAGCCATAATGGATGTATTTAATTTGATTGTGTAGTGTTTTCAAAAATGCCACTGAATGTTTAAAGTAAATGAAGACCTTTTTATAATAACATGGAATCCCCTGTTGCGCAGCGCGATCGTTATCTTATGCTGAAGTTCACGTGACGAATCTGCCTTAGAGGGGGGGTGGGACCAGACAGACGTCGATGGTTCTGGAAAGCGCGGTTGCCATTTCAAAGCGTACACATGGCAACGCTAATCAATACTGGCTCACCGCATCCTCTCGCATTTTGTGTGACCGTTTATTTTTCCAATTCCTCGCCAGCAAGTTTGCTAATCGTTGCGTATTCAGCGTTGTTTTTTCTAACTAATGGGTTCTGTCCCCAATTAGCCAACTGTAACAATAAATACTGTAGCACGCGTTTATTTGCACGAATCTCTACCCCACTGCATCTCCATATCACGATAATAGAAAATATATCAATAATTACCGTAGGTGGTTGTTGGCCCCGAGCACATTCCCTCGTGGCTGCTAGCTGAATAGGATGAAGAAAAACACCTTTTTTTATTGGTCGAGATCTCAGTACGAAGTTAACTGAAGGAACGTTCCATGTAATGGATAATTTCTATCTCACACAATCTATGCCGCACTGTTAGAATCATAGGTACTTAGGACGAATTTTATTTCTGTGATTCAATTAATTGAATGTAGCGCTATGGACTGGAGGGCGGGATGATGGGTGTGTGTAAGAGGAAGAATTACAAAAATATATACAACATAGAATATAAGTGTTGCATAAATGTTAGTTACCAATAAGTATGTTAATTGATTCATTTTAGTAAAATAATTTTTCATTTCACATTCGTTAATCACGAATGATGTATGTCATATTGAATTAGCTCGCGCATCCCGTTTCCAGTGCCTCCCAAGCAAAGTTTTCCTATTATAAACCTTCTTTTATCCCTGACAAGAAATAAGATAGTTGGGTTTGAACCAAGTGGTGAAATATAATAGTGGTACCATCATTCTAAACTCGGCTTTCTAACTCAGAAAAATATGTATATGCTCTCGTGCAATTAGCGAGCACAATATAATACAAAAGTAATAACTTCGTCCATTTGCTGACGATGCCGTGGTATATAGGGATATATCTAGTCTTGATGCAATAGTATCAATAGCGAACGACGGTAAAATGCGCTTACATTACCTTTTTGATTCAGGAATTTTAATTGAACAACATACACTTTTCAAACCGCTATCATGAAGTACAACGTCCGCTATAAAAGTAATGCGCATTCTCTGGGGAAAATATATTTATTGATCGTACTTGTACAAATCCTTTAAATTCTTCAAATTACTCTCCCGTTTCATCAATACGCTTGTGGAGACGTCTGCCACGCCTGGAAGCCACCCTGAAACTCCTCAACGGGAACGTTTTAACATGCTTTTGGATGTTGTCTACGGTCTCCTAATGCTATTCTGTTAGCTCTCTCTTTGGTCGTGGAAACAAAAAAAAGTCACACGTAGCAAATTCGGGACTGTAAGGGGGCTAGAGGACCCTGCTCCGGGCCAGGAAGTTGGTAACGATGAAGGGTGTGTGGCTGTGGGCTTTACCATGGCAGGGATTGACCATGTCTTTGATAGCAAGAATTCAAGAGCTCTACGGCCTCTAGGTTAAATAATAATAAGGGGGAAAACTCCACTGGCCGTAAAAAACAGACTGTTTTTTTACGGCCAGTGGAGTTTTCCCCCTTATTATTATCATGTCTTTGATGTCAGCCCTCAGGCGCGCGACCCCGCGTTTCAATCCCTTAAGCACCTTCAGGTTGACTGGACTCAGGAAAGACTGAGTTGACAGTTTCACCGTGCGACCGTTGCTTTAACTTAGTTTCCCCAGGTGACGAAGATGGTTGGAGCGGCGGATGCGGGCACGAAGTGTTCCAGGCTGTGGGCCATGGCTCATGTTGGCGTCAACGATGCCGTCGACGTGAATCTGAAGAGATTCTGAATTCCTTCAGGGAATTGAATTGGAAACCCCTCCATCGTCATCAAATAAACGTATCATACTAGTGACTACGGACTCAATGTCGTTATCGTAAAGTAGGAATAAAAGAGGTCCGATAACATCTTTCTGGGCAACTCCCGAAGTAACTTCTATTGCATCTGATCCCACCCTATTTATGACTACTCTTTGTACCCCACCATTCAAAAAGTATTTTATCCAACCTCGGATATTTTTGGCAATGCCATATGCTTCTAGCTTTGCGAGTAGTTAACTATGGGGTACCTTGTCGAAGTCTTTCTTAAAATCTAGAAACATCGAGTCCACCGGAACATTGCTCTCTACATCTACATAATCTGCGCCTATCTTAGATTAAAATGATGATATTAAACGACTTTATAAACTTAACCAGTTAATTGCTAATACAGATGTTTTTTGGCATGGCGGTTGCTTGAATGTTTAACGGGAATATTTTTCTCATTATTATCATATCCCGTGTAAGACCGATCCGATACAATATGGCACTCATAAAATGACCGAAGAAAGTTTTTTTCTAATTTTAAGAGTAGAGTTCCAAAGAGTAAGTTCAGTAGTTGCACCTCTGTGAATTCTTATAAAAGTTTATGTATCCAAACTATTTGTAATGCCCTCAGCAACTCGTTCTTACGGAGTATTGTGTATGCGTAATAAACTGAAACGTATTTTTTTGAAGAAATTTCTATAGTCAATAAAGATTGAATAAAAACTTAATCTTCATTCCGAATGTTCTAATTCCACCATATCACACCTGATTCTAGATTTTTTTCATGTCTTATATTCTCACACTTGAGGCCTCTTATCGAACTGTATTGCCGTTTAATGGTCATGCGCATTGTTTGTTCCGTCAAAAATTTTATGCCAAGTGCATAAAATATGTTGTGACTTCCTTGTTATACATTAAATTCATAAAGAGTTTATATTTGTGACAGAAGCTATAATTGACATTTGTATTTGGTCCTGAATAGAATACCTTATATCTGGTCGTAAAATCGAATTCATTGTTCTATGTGGGATAAGTTAATGTTTAAATAATTGAGAGCCTCTCACGAGTATCAGTGTGTTTTCTCTCATGGGAGTTTCCTTCGAGTTCGAAAGTTTTCCTGTGCCCAAATATAAGTAATTCCTATACCTTCTTAAGCCTTGGGGGGGATGTCTGCTGGATATCTATGACAATAAAATCAACCGCCAACCACTTTTGTAAAGTCGGAGGGGAGCATTTCTTTTAGAGGAGCTTGGGCAAGTTTTTAGGGCAACTTGCTTGACATATTTTGAAGGGATCCAACGGTCAAATTCGCAGGGGGACCGTGTGGTAAGGGGCAACCCACGGAAGCAGCTGCACACGAAATTCCTTTGTCATTTCGTGCTGCCATATGGCCAAGCCCAGCCTTCTCCGACTGCGACGTAGTAGATGTTCTCATGAGTGCACCTCCCCCCTCCATAATCTGCTCTCCCCACGCCAAAGCACCAGCTTTCAGGCGTAGAAAGCCATAAAAAGCCCGACGAGGTCACAACGTTAGCGACGTTGCCAAATGTGTGTTGTCTTCCTCTTTCTATAATGCGTTGAGAAATTGTGGGTATGGAAGAATGATATTATTCGTTTCTCAACTTTTATTCTATCAAGGTATACTAAATTACCTGCCTGGTTCATAGATTTTTTCGTCATGTTTGAAAAAATATATTCTCTGCTATAGCACGGCCAAATTTGCTAACTAAACACAACTAACAGATTCTTCCCTAGTTAATCCTTGCCCCCACGTTATTAGAGAATCAATGAGTAAATTCGAAATATCATACTTTTCACAAAATCACACAACCATTATATTTTGTGAAATAATGTTACTAAAGATGTCGTGACTTAACCGTTTGTTTGAATAAATATTTCTGATAGTTTATTACACCGCTGTAAACTGTTATACTCATCTAATATTTATAAATAGGTTATTAATATTATGTATCGTCTTAAATTTAGAAAAGCTTCGCTTTTGATGTTGTTTTGCTGGTGTTGATTAAACCACCGGAAAACACTCTAGCGGTGGCTGGTATGGTTACAAGCGAAGTCTAATGATTTTCAATTAAAAAACCATAAACACGGTAATCAACCCGAAGGTCGGTTTCATATGATGAATTAAAAATCCACCCATGCACATCGATATGCCTATGCTGGTTATACATATAACTTGTATACTTGTGTATGATTTAATTTGATTATAAAGTGAATGGTGTGTGCTTCTCGTCACGCAACCGATTTTAACTTGTGGTCCTTTGGACCACCCCTGCCGCACATTCTAGCGGTGGCTTGCAGGGTACCAAAAATGCAAAACAAGACGTAGTAATTTGGGAAAAACAATATTTGAGTCCATTTTTGGTGCCTTGTTGAGCTTTCACCGACATAATTCCGTGCAAGTTCCGATTGATCTCACTGACTTGATGAGAAAGGAATAGCGCTAATTTGCCGACGTAAATTGCATGGATAGTAAGACGTTAAAGTTTTGAAATCAGAAAGTCCGCAATCCCTTCCTGGCCGCCATATTTCATATTGGTTTCAGTAGATGATAAATTGTTGGAGAAATTACTGCATGACCCGTGACACAAATGTGACTTAAAAAGGCATGTTGGCACTCATTTCCGTGAAGTGCTCAAATTTAAGCTCTACCCTGGAAAGATGAGAATGAGAACGTTCCATGTTTTGAAATCAGAAAGTCCGCAATCCCTTCCTGGCCGCCATATTTCATATAGTTTGGGTAGATGATTCATTGTTGGAGAAATTACTGCATGACCCGTGACACAAATGTGACTTAAAAAGGCATGTAGGCACTCATTTCCGTGAAGTGCTCAAATTTAAGCTCTAGCCTGGAAATATGAGAATGGGAACGTTCCATGTTACAATGAACCCAGACTTTCCAATTTTAAACACCTCGATAAATTAGTCAAGGACCATGGTTCCAACGACTATCATTGTCAAAGTTTTATTTTAGTTTGTTGGTTGAAAAGTTATGTGACTCAATTCCTAATATTTTAAGATACGCGACGAAGTCGACAAAATCTATAAACTACTTCGCATTCCCACAGTTATTTCCTGGGAAATTTCTATGACGTCACCGGACGTTGCCTGTATTGATCGCAAGAACTCCCCAGCCGTCCTAACCCGCTTTCCTGTGACCTTGCCTTTCTGCGTCATCCAGATATGACTAATTGTTGTGTAGTATCCATGAGTCGCAGACTCGCGCTCTGAAATGAGTTTTGATAATATGAATTTCTCTGCCAAGTGAAACCCATCATTAATTATGATAGCTTATCGGGGAAAATCGTATCAGATAAATCTATTTGAAATGCACTTCTCTCTAATTTAATTGGCATTATCCCTCCTACTATAGGACAATAGAGCTAATAATACATTTTATAGCATCATCACTCAAGATACCCACTTCCTGTTGATTCATCTGTAGTTTAACATTCACTCTTTGAGTGATTTCTGACTTTGTTCTTAAAGTTATCTCCGATTGCTACTTAAGTTATTTTTGCAACGTTTTTAAAAATATAACTCTACTGTGATGCTTGCAATCTAATTCAGCAGCCGTGCCAACTTCATGAAAATCACGTATAATAGCAGCATATTCCAAATGAGGTCTAACTAGTAAAAGAAAACCCTGCTCTTTAACTTTATTCTTTTGAGTTTTCAGAAAACTTTTTAAATAAGGTGCATTGTCTTCCAAAAGTTCCTACAATATTCTAGTGGGATTTCTTCAGGATCTGTGGCGTCAATTGGTTTTATATTTAGGAGATGTTTTTCAATTCTTTCCTAGGGCAGTAATATGCCATTCATGAGCTCTTCAGGCGTGCACGGGATTTTATATTAGAATAACATTTTCCGACCGCGGTAGGATCATATTCAAATTAGTCTGGTGTTTATTAATCTCCTGCCACACACCCAAGCGGTGGTTTGCAGGGTGTTAAAATAATAAAATAAATATTGTACCCCAGTGGTTTTGGTGTATACCTGAAAAAAATATTTAGGACATTGGCCTTTTTACATTGTCATGAAAAATGTTGCTGTTTTCCTCTTTTAAATAATGAACCATTGAACACTTCTCTTGAATTTCCCTGGTCTAGAACTAAAATGATTTTGGGTTATTAGGATGAGTAGGTTGAACAGAATAACGGGATGCATAAGGTATGTAGAATTGAAGAGGGACTTACTGTAGTGTCCAATATCAGGCCCTTTTTGTTAGGAGAGGTGTGTTAATGTATATTAATCTAAATATTCTGATAACATTTTGCTTTTAAAGGTACATCAGGCTTTGAGCATAATCTTTTTCATACTTGCTCGACATTTGACAAGTTTACTTTCTGAGGTCTTCATTAGATTTTTGTAGTTACATTTAAACTGTTTTTAAAATTTGAGTGTATCTTTTGGACTCTCCTAAATGCCACTCTGGTGTTTCCTTCTTGTTGCATTTCAATTTGTGTGGACTAAACTTCTCCATCAAGAATAAATAGTATTCAGCTGAATGTTTGTAGTCTGTGTCTTAATAATTGTCCCAATGAATTGTCACCAGCAATTAGAAATATTCCATTGGAAATTTGTTCATTGAGTTTTGAGAGCACCATATACGTTGAAGTTAGGTGGTCTACAGAATGAGCATAATAATAAGCTCTTAAGAGATAATAATCATTGATGCGACACCAAACACTATACCATTATTGTTACTTACATAACGACTACAATTTGGGTTGTGAGTTAACTACAATGATTCACCTAGTCTTAATCAGTCTTTTCTGTAGATGTGTGACTGATGGTTGAGGCCGAGACTTTGTGGAAATCCATTGCGAACAGGAGTTTAGAAATAACTTTGCAGCTTCCACATAAAATAACTTATTTTACTTATTTTTTTTTCTACTAGTTTCGCTACACTGTAGCATCTTCAGGAACTGATGTACGACTTCTGATGTACGTTCCTGAAGATGCTACAGTGTAGCGAAACTAGTAGAAAATAAAATAAGTTATTTTATGTGGAAGCTGCAAAGTTATTTCTAAACTCCTGTTTTCTGTAGACTATGAAACCTTTCAAAGAAACCTTCCTTCTTCTTTTGTGAGCCAACTTTCAGTGCCCAAGGTGGTCTGCCTTTGTACTTAAGAAGGTGTGTTCTACGTATGTATCTGATGTTCTTTTGCACTTTGAAAGTTTAATGTAATATTTATACAGTCTAACACTCTTTGTTTCTTGCAAGTGGGAATGAAATAATATATAATATGGAAATATTTATTATTTTATTTCTGAAAGCTGGTTTTAGTAACTAACCTGATAGGTCTTAAGAAATTTTCATTCTTATTCATAGTCCCAGAAGAAGACCTACACTTTGATGTACCAACTGCACTAAACTCGCATTTTATGTTCATGTATCATATGTGCTACCTCCTGCAATGCCTCTCCATGTAATGAACTTTTTCAATGATTGACAGTATCTCAATGTGATGAAAGGGCTGGCCATTAGTGTACAAAATCCATGCCAATATCTCTACCAAAATTTCTTCCCAATCTACTCTTTAACCCTTCTTTACTGCTCCAGATTATGCTACCACAGGCACAGGCATTGGATCAAACTGCAAATACTTAAATTTACTGGGACGTTTAACAGTACCCTGACCTACTTCACTGTACAAATTTAGGTACTCGAAAAAACACAGAATTTCTGTGGATCTGCAGTGTGTGGCACTCTTAGTCCCTGCATGTGCTACAATTTGTAGCTTGCAGCAACCCATGCCCCATGCAGCCTTCTTCACCACCTGTGTCCCCTGGAGAACCCCACCCCCATGTAAACACCAAGATCCAATATCTCCCTGTCATTGGGCCCTTCATTGTATACAAGATGTTTAGATGTAAGCCCGGGCGTTAGAGCTACCTATTACACTAGTTCCTTCCCATTCTCTGCACTGAGGGCTTTGCCTAATTAGCAGCCCTGGAGTAGGGGTAGTGGCTGTAGATGTGATAGTTATCTCGTTCAAAAGCATGCGATACCAGATGGAGGTGGGTGTGGGATTTGTCTCCATTGATTCCAATCCCCTCCTTAGCATAACCTTTCCTTAATGACAAGAAAGGACCCTCCAGTTTTCCAATTTATTGAGAGGTGACACTCATTTGAGGGATCGGACGGCAGATAGGTCTACCATTGCCTAGCAGCTGCTTGCATTCAGGCAAACCCAGGTGGGCCTATTGGCATATCCAGCTTACAATTTCTCACCCCTAGCCCATTGCCCCATGCAAGAAGGTAGCCCACTGTTGGTCTTGGATTGGAGCTCCTGCACCATCCTCTCCAGCAATCCATATTTGCTAGAATTTTCTATACTGTCAGCGGGAGACCTACATTAAGTCATCCAAACTTATATTATTTAGCCAAAAAAATAAAGCATAACCTACAATTATAAAATCAAAGCTCCCTGGAATAAAGAACATGTAACCCATTGCTTTCTTCCTAATTCACATGGAAAAAGATATTAGAGACCTTTCTAAGCTAATAAACTTTTGAGCATACAAAATTTGAAGCTTATTTTGAACAAAAAATGGATTGGAATATATATATGAAAGGCAAAATGAAACTTACACAATAAATATGCTTAAGAAATATGTAAAACATTAAGTAAACTATTCACTCCTTCAAATAGTTATGCTTCTGCACACAAAATTATGGAGACTTGTTTTGCACTAAACACTAAATGAATAAAAATAAGACTTATTGCTACAGCTGCTATTATTCTCTGCAACTACACTCTTGGGCCTTGCAGAGCAGGTATATAGCTGTTGGGTTGAACTGTTTTGCTGGGGCATATCCTTTCACTTCATCACTCGGGCAGAGAATGAATTTAATATGAGATCTAGATAAAAAAAATTCCCTTCATGCAAAAATTGGTATGGATGAACAGAGACCGTAATATTATTCCATATTTTGGGTTGTGAGCCTCAGGGATCACGAAAATTACATGTTCAATGAGCTATTAGGTATATTTAACTGCTTCAAGTTTAACGGAGGCACATCCCTCCCTTCATGCTGGTAGGGGAGTCTACACTGAGAGTTTGAGTGAACTTGGATGCTATGCATACTGATAAGGAATCTTTTTTCCCCCTTGCAAAATTTAGACCACAACAGTAGGAAATTAAATATTTAAGATATAAAGCTTATAATTTCCAATTGCTAATGGTTGGTGTTGTAATACTCTCTGCTGTAAGTCCTCCTGTTGGCTTCCAGGGTTAGATGTTGAAGTTTTGTGCCCTGGAGTTGTGTGGCAGAGAATTTATGGATGCCATTTCTTATAAAGTACATCCACGAGAATGTGATGCTTCCTGAAAATGGATTTCAATTTACAATTAGGTCCTTCAGCACTTCCTACTACTTGGGTACTTAGCCTTTTCCTGTATCCATAACAGTTTTTCATGTATCTGGTCTTTGTTCTTCATCCAATATTTTAATTAACGCTTTCTACGGTGAAGCCCAAATATTTTCTGTGTTTTAAAGGAATGTAATTCTTGGATTTCATTGACCCTGTTAACCAGTTTGGGTACTCATCAAATAGGAGGAGTGTAAGTTTTTAGTTGGAAGTCATAACATTAAAATCTTTAGTATTTAGTTGCACCAAGCCCATTAAAAAATTCATCAGTCTAGGAACCTATGCCAAAAAAAATTAAATGATTAACCATGGAATGAGCATGCCATGTAAATTCTAAGTTTTACTTTGATAAACATGAGATTAAAGATTATTTGTGGCATATTTATTTAGGAATTAGAACGTCTGAATGCTGCTCTTGATGAAGAAAAGAAGAGATTAGAAAATATGATAAAGGAATTTCAAAAGGAACATGTCAATATGAAAACTGAATATGAAGAAACTATAACTGCAATGAAGATGGTTCAACAAGATAAAAAAGCTCTTGAAGATACCACTGAAATGTTGATGGTAAGTCATGTAATTTCAAAGTTATCGGTTTGCCTACATTAAAGTTTGTTAATATGCTTGATTTGTTTCAGCTTATAAATTATGGCCTGCAAGTCAATCATGGAACCTGGAAAATGTTGAACAGTTTGTAATTTTCCAATCATTTGTTGAAAAAGGATTTATGGATCTTTTTGTACGTCTTATACAAGAGTATGAGATTAACAGTATGACTAATTATTGAGAATGAATTATGGTACTCGATTGAAATGATCTCCAAGCAGATGTTTACGTGTTCGTTTGTTTCCCACTCACATTTATTATAACAAAAGTCAGTCACAAAATGTAAAAAAATTGCACAGGAGTGGAAAAGTTGGATAAAAAATCATTGTGTGAACAAGGTTCAATTAATGGTGAGGGAAAGATGATAAGGTTCCATGGACAGGAAGGAGTCTCCAAGTTGGGTATATTTCTCTAGTTCTGTCCACACAGGATTATTTCATTTTTTAAGCATCATCATTATTTTGTTTATTATAGCATATAATCTTTTTTTATAATCAAGACTAAGGCAATTGCATATCTTCACTCACAAAATCTTGGTTTTATTGTAATCACTAAAAATATGTTGTACATGCTTAACTTTAAAAAAATATGGCCTAAAAATTAAATCTACTCCTTTGAGCTGAAAAATTCCATTGATGATATAATCTGATACAATGGTACAACAATACATTTGCCTGCCTCACCTAACAGAACATAACCTGACATCTGACGCTACAGTAAGTCCCTTTTCAGTTCCACATGCTTCCTTCCCCCATTCACACTGTCAAATGTGCCTTTCCTGATTTTACTCTTACCTCACTGACCTTACATCCTCCCATCTATCACAACCTTCAACATTCCAATTCCAATCAAATGGCCAAATTGGATGTTAACTTTTCCTGCCTCCTCTGGATTTCTCCCAACTATTGCCTCACCTCCCTCACCATGCTTGCCACTTCCTGGTTCATATTCCTTTCCATCCATTTCACTTTCACCAAAATACATGTTTCAAAACCCTCAACCTATGCCTATCATCTTGCTTCAATGACAATGTTTCCGTACCATACAAAACCACACTCCATATCCAAGTTTTGACAAGCTATTTCATAGCATCCGTACTCAGTGTTCCTGTCACTTAATGATTTCTTCCACCTTGTGAGAGCTTCTTTTCAATCTTATTTGAAACCAATATCTGCTTTGTGAGAATCATGACAATGCCATTTTCATAGATTGAACGGTAATAGATGCCTGGTGTACAATAGCCAGGGATATTGACCTCTTCTATTGTCTGTTTACTACAAATTTCAAAGCAAAATATTAATTAAAAGAAATGAATTTAAAATTTTACTGATTTGAATGTTCCTGCTTTGATTTCAAATATAGGAGAACTTGTCAGATCTGGAAAAGGAGAAAAAGAAGATTTTGGGGAATCTAAAAGAATCTGAGAAAAAAAATACTCATTTGTCTCAAGCCACTCAGAGTCTAAAGCAGGAGCTGCAGGAAATTGAAGAGGACACCAAGTTTTTACTTGCTGAGAAGAATGAAATAGAGCGAAGGTAAGTCAATTAATGTTTTATTAGTAGTAATGCATAATGCTCCTAAATGATTAGAGTTGAGTTTGAGGATGGATGGTAATCCTTGGAAATCGTACCGATGCTGCAGAATGTAGGTTTTTGTCCTCTATTAGGTGGAATCTACGAACTTAATTGTTGTATAAAAGTTGAAGTTTTAAATGATAAGTGTCTAAAATGTCACTTTCTTCTTTTGGAGAGCAAAGAACCAGTGTTCATTTTTATTTCTTTATTTTTCATTGCAGTAATTTTAAATGAAACTTTTAAGGTTATTAAATAAAACAGTAACTTGAGCATCATTGAATGAAAGTAATGAAATAGTTGGCAATTAAAAGTTACCTCTCTGTTAAAGGTAGCTAGTAATGACCATAGTAAATACCAGATCTTCCTGGGAAACTCCCTACCTAGATATGTGAATTTTGCACACCATTGGGCATAGTACTGGGTGAACTCTACCATCACCTACCAAACCGACCTTCGGGTTGATTACTGTTTTTATGGTTTTATATAAAAATATTTATTTATTTGTGTGTGTGTGTATATAGAAAAATATAAACCCGAAGGTCAGTTTGATAGGTGATGGTAGAGTTCACCCTGTACTAAGCCCAACGGCATGTGAAATTCACACATCAAGGTAGGGGGAGCCAGTTCCTTTCCCTGTGCCAGTTATTGTTTCCGAGGAAGATCTGGTTTCCGAAAAATCACACAGCTTGGGTGGAAACGTTCAACGCTCTACCCCTAGAGTATCACACACACGTACATACTACATACACCTGCACATTTAAATTTAGAGCCTTTGTATTGTTCCTCTCACGATTTTATCAATGGAAATATTTTCATCAAAAAACTACATATTTGGGGCTTCCAAAGGGACCTGGCGTGATAGGGTAGCAACTGAGGAGAAAACTGGAGGGGAAGATATAAAGAGAAATTCTGACTGAAGATATGCCTTCCTATTCTATAAAATAACCAATGCAAAGTATAAAATTGATGTTAGGCAGTTTGTTTTACCATTATGTATTCCTTTTAAATTTCATCGAATTTCAGAAAATTTTTTAGATTTGATAACATCATGGGATGGCAGAAAAACTAAATCCTCTTAAAGTACATCTTTTATTTCTCATATAGTTTGTGGCATAGGTATCTCTTATCTTGAATATTATATTATTATTATTATTATTAAAATGCACATGTGCAAATAGACAAATGTCAGGTGGCACACAAGTCCCAAGTATTACAATAAACTTGCCTTGGAAAAATAACATGATTTCTGAAATCCAATCAATATCACAAAAAATAATAAATAAAATCAGTCAGAAAAAATACACCTTAAGGAAATTTCCGAACACCAATCTGTAACACATACAAAAAAAAGAAAATCCCCATCTCATTCACATATGTTTCCCAATCAACAAGAAAAAAAAATTAAGCTGTTACGTTTAATTTTATTAAACATCAATCAAATGATAACAGAAATTGTTTACATCTTTTCTTAAAAATTTGCACTCTGTTAGAAAAGGGCTTAAAAATTTTTGCATGTAAATTGTTCCAATCAACAATTGTTTTATTTTGAAAGAAAAATTTTTTTTCATTCTTTGTGCCCGGCATTTTACCTTAAATTTGTGGTCATTTCTCCCTGTAAAATTCGGGTTCCCTGCCTCTTTCCTAAGATCTGCCCAAGTTTTCTCCCCATTCAGAATGCGGAACATTCCACAAAGTCTGCTTGCTTTCCTTCTAGTTTGTAAAGTTTCCCAGCCCAGCATTTTTAGCATGTCAGATACACTATCCATTCTCCTATGCTTCCCCAGTATGTATCGTGCAGCCTTTCTTTGCACCTTTTCCAGTTTTTTGATTTGTCCTTCTTCATGAGGGTCCCATACTAGAGATGCGTACTCCAAAATTGGTCTTACCAGGGTCTGATACGCCTTCTCCTTAGTTGCTCTAACGCTCCCTTTGAGGTTTCTCATCACCCAATGAAGGGTTTTCAAAGCTTTCTTAAAAATGTAATCCACATTTAGCCCCCACCCTAATCTTTGGTTAAATATACTCCTTAAGTCTATCCTTAATCCTGGAAAGTAAATCAACCTTAGAAGTGGATATTTTCACCATAGGTGCAACCTTCATTTTTTTTAATGTGTTGAGTAGTACCATTCGCCCACTGCTCAAGAGATTTTGGTCTAGTGTTATGGCTATGCAGTCCTTCACATTTTTTTAGTGTATTAGCATCACAACGAATAACATTATTTCTAGAGTATAAATTTGGGCTGTGTGCTTAAGCAAATATGTTTATAAATTGTGGTCATTGAGGTTTTGTTGTGGTAATGGTGTTCATTTTGGTATAACTGGAATTTATCCCACCAAATTTGGTAACCCAAGCCCTAGAAATAACTGACAAGTGGAGAACCGAAGGAGAAATATTATCAGATACTTTGTGGAATTAGCTAATATTTCAGTAAGTGTGTCAGCATGCTGTAAATATAAAAATGATCATTTTAGCAAATAACTTAAGACTATGAGTAAAATTTAAGTCTCATATGAACTAGAAGCTTCTAGACCTACCAGTGATAGCTCACATTAATGTAGGTCTGGCAACTAATTTTGCAGAGTCATATGCTATTGTGTTCATTTATTTCATGATCAGTTCTGGATTTCCTTCATAATACTCACATTGTATGAGGTTAATTCCAGAAGTACCCAACCCATCAAAGAAAACACAAAAATTTTGGAGTAAAATGTATTTATTTTTCAATGTAATCCACTTTCAGCTCTATACACTTTCCCCAGCGATGTTCAATAAGTTCAATACCCTTTTTATAATAAGAACTGTCTTGATCCTCAAAATATTCTTTAATTGCTGACATCACTTCTTCATGGTTGGAAAATCTTTGACCAAAGATTCATTGTTTCAATTGTGCAAACAGAAAATAATATGAGGGGGCTAAACCTGGCAAATAGGGTTCATGATGTAGCAATTAAAACTTTAATTCATGAATTTTGCCATTGCAGTAACAGATTTATGAGGTGGTGCATTGTCTTGATGAAACAACACTTTCTTCTTAGCCAAATGCAGCTGCTTTTGCTTGATTTCTTCACTCAAATGTTGCAATAAGTTCACATCATACTTGCCGTTGATAGTTTTTCCTTTTTCAAGATAATCAATGAAAATTATTCCATACACATCCCAAAAAACCAATGCCATGTCCTTGCCTGCAGATGAAACAGTCTTCGCCTTCTTTGGAGGCGGTTCTCCCTTTTTAATCCATTGCTTTGATTGTTCTTTTGTCTTGAGTGTGAAGTAATGGGCCCATGTTTCATCTATGGTTATGAAACAGTGCAAAAATTCTGCTTTGTTGCTGTGAAACTTTCCTAAACACTCAATTGGAACATCTTCATGACAATGGTTTTGCTCAAGTGTGAGCAAACGCTGTACCCATCTTGCACACAGTGTCTCATGTCCAAATTTTCAGTTGTTATACGATGTACGGCACTTTTTGAAATGCCTACCATGTGTGCTAGCGTGCACACTTTCAGTCGACGATCATCAAGTATCACTTTGTGGATTTTCTTCGCCATTTCTGGAGTCGTCACTTCATTAGGTCGACCAATGCAATGCTCATCTTGACACCTCATACAACCTCATTTAAACTCTGCTATCCAATATTTTAGTGTTGTAAACAAAGTAGCAGGCTCACCCAGAGTAGAATCCAGTTCAGTTTTTATATGGGTTGGGCTGAGGCCTTTCAAATAAAAGTATTGTACCACATAATGGTGACCAGTTTTCTCCACTTTCACAAATTCATTCAAAACATTCACTTTTGATGGCTGCCAAACAAAATACTAAACAATGTGGCGTCTTCAAACTTGAAACATATGCTTTATAGATTGCATAATTTCCCCCATTTTTGAGCATTCTTGCTAAGCTACAAGATCTACTTATTTCTGAGTAAATGGTTTTTTCCTTATGTTGAACATTTGCCTGTTCCAACTTTTCAAATCATTTATATTTTGAAAAAAAAGCAATCCCGCTCTCCTTTTAGGAATAAATGATTAGTAAGCTCCAATTCTCATTTGAAAGAAGAAATAAGTTATCTTAAATGTTTGATTGCTGGAAGACTAATAATTTTTTCCACTGAATGGTTTTATTGTTTTTATAGACATCTTTTTTCAGCACAAATAATAACTTGTGGGTCGAGGTAGTCCAGGGGGTAGAGAGTTGGACTACTGACCAGAGGGTCCCGGGTTCGATTCCTGGGCAAGGAACTCTGGGCACCTACAGCTCCACCCAAGCTATGTGATTTTTCGGGTACCAGATCTTCCTGGGAAACCATAACCGACACAGGGAAAGGAACTGGCCTGGCTACCCTGATGTGTGAATATTCACATGTTTTGTTGGGTACTCTTTCATCTCCTACTAAACTGACCTTTGGGTTGATTACTGTGTTTATGGTAATAACTTATCAAAGTATTATTTATTTATTTATTTATTATCGACTTAATTAAGTAGTTCATACTCTTCCCACAGATTCTCTTCACAGCTCTTTCAGCTTTTTTTCTTTACTTAGTTCAGGGTGTAGAATTTTTTATGGAGTTTTTGTGAAAAATGTTCTCCTCTGTGCATCAGTTGTCACCTGATGGCTCACATGGGAAAATTCTTCTTGCTTTCCTAATTTTTCTCTCTGTCCCAAAGCTTTTTTCTAATGGTTTTATTACATCATTTGTAAACTCTTCATCAAATTGATGAAATCATTTGATCCACATGTGACCAGTATCTTCATAGTAGATTGCTGCCATAAACTTAGTTCAACATTTTCGCAGTCTGGTCTAGTTTGTTCTAAGTTTTATAGGGAACTTGGCTTAATTCATGAGATTATATCTCCTAAAACTCGATTTGCCATAGAAATTCGAGAAAACTCTAGTGCAATATCTCTCAGTCCACACAACAGATTTCCAACAGTCTACCAAAAGAATGCATTTCTTTGTCCGGAGCTTTGGTGCATATTCACACATGCACAAATGTAGGACACATTAGGTATATGCATCATAATTTCTGAAAAAATATAATATATATGCATATACACATATGCATACCATTATTATTATTAGGTAATCTACCGTTTAAGGTAGGTTTTTGGATGGACACAACTATCAAATAAACATTTTGTGACTCCCCAGCTAGCGAACTAATCTATATCAGGTCCCTCTTCATCTCTGTGTACTTCTTTCCTCCCTTCATCCCGTCCAACATCCCTATCCTGTTCCTACCCTTACCTCGCTTGCCCAACATTCTCCCCTCTATTACCTTCTTCAACATTCCACTACTGCTCAATACGTCTTTCATCCATTTTTCCTGCCTCCATAGGATTTCTCTCAACGAACCCCTCCCCTCACCCACCATCTCTAGTACTTCCTCATTTGTTTTCCTTTCGGTCCATTTAACCTTCTCCACACCCACATTTCAAAAGCCTCCAATCTACGTCTATCCTCCTGCTTCAGTGACCACGTTTCCGCGCCGTACATAGCTACGCTCCATATCAGAGTTTTTACGAGTCTTGTCTTGACATCCCTACTCAACATCCCCGTCACCAACTCCCTCTTCCTTGAGAAAGCCTCCTTGTCTAGCGCAATTCTTCTCCTTACGTCCCTACCACTTTGACCGTATTGGTTCAAAACACTTCCGAGATATGTAAACTGCTCTACCTGCTCTATTTTTTCCCCGCCTATTTTAATATTTAGCTTAGCCTTTTTCTTTCTGGAAAATCGCATAACCTTTGTTTTATTAATATTGATTCTCATCCCATATTTATCTCACTGAACCTCCAATTCACTCAGCAATGCTTGCAACCCCTTGGTTGACTGAGCAACTAATGCTTGGTCATCAGCAAACCTAACTGATTTTACGATCTATATTTACATATTGTTTCGTTTGATAAAGTCAGAAGTGATGTGGAGTGACAATTCTGGAAATTCATTTACAGAATAGAAAATATTATTTTTTAATAGGTTGAACAGCTTTTTCTAGCAAAACAGGTACTTTTGTTTCATATTTGATTTCATGGGGTGTTTATTATTTACATCAATGATAGAACTTTGGTATTTCAGCAAATTCAGCAGCCTGCAAAACAGCAAAAGTCACATACCTGTACCCAAATTCAGTACCAAATTTCTGATTGTTGATGGTACAGGAAGTTTGCAAATGAAATAATTTGTCTTCATATTTTATCCATGTCAATGACTCCTCACCACTCCATATTATAAGACCTTGTTTCCCTAAACATTGGGTTTGGATTTTGTTCCTAGTTTCCTATTGTTAAGTCCCATAGTGTTTAGTAACCAATAGCAACCAACCTAAAATTTAGTAGTGTTTATAGTAACCAACATAAACACATCTGTATTTTGTAATTTATATCACGTAGCTCTTTGAAACATGAAAGTTTTGCTAGTGCATTTTTATTACTGTCATTATCAGGCTTATTAAAATTGGATCATTCTTCTGGAAAACACATTCGTTACATAGTTATGCATTTATATATAATTAGCCATTTGAAGCCATTTTATCTCACTCCTATTGCTAAACAAGTACATCAGTTACTGTAATATGGGTAATCTTTTTAAATATTAATACATGTCAATATTTTATTATACATATTAATTGTTAAAGTCACTGATTTCGTATGTGCATACAACTCTTAGGTATACGTAATTATATCATTTATCATGTTATCTAATAAGATCTAATTTTCCATTATTTCAATTAGGCAGTAAAAATTCTTTAGCCAATATTTTTAAAATGTTGTTTTTTCAACCATAAGAAAGTTTTAATGTAAGTTTACCTGTAAGATGTACAGGAATTGGAGTAATCCTCATCCTATTTCACTGAGATGAGTACTAAGTCTAAAATCCTGATCAAATTTGTGAAATTACTACTTGCTTTATAAAAATAAATTATATTAAAGTGTTATGTGTTGGTCAGAGAAATTTGCTAATTTTATTACCTTCTACTTTTCATTATATTATCATCTATCTTTTTTCCACATTATGGCGTAGAATTTATTGAACCAGTAGGTATGTTTAAATTCCCATGATTGACTTGTTGCAGCTCTGTTTGACTCTGTCCCTTGTTTCTCTCTTTTACTCTTATTAGATTCAAACACCCTCCAATGTCTGTGATATTATTCATTTTCAACCTTCCACAATAGTTCTTCTCTTTCATCTTGATTTTGTTACAGTCTTCAGTAATCTTTTTTGTACCAGAATGTGTATGATTAGTTTATCCCTTCTTCTTCTCAGTGTCTCCCAAAGACTTCTGTTTTCACCTAGTCTTCAAAGAACTTCTTCATTAGTGACTCCATCTCTCCACTTAGTCGTCAAACTTCTGTAGCATCATATTTCCGTCACTTCTAAATTTCCATACTCCGTTACTGCTACATCCATGTCTCATGTTCTTAGAAAAGTGTACTCCAAATGTAAGTATTTACATTCTGTTATCTCCTTTGCAGACTTGTTTTGCTTTTCCAAATTGTTTAAGTAAAACCCTTTAACGTGCTTCATTCCGACAACCATAACTACAGTGGTGGGATCAAAAATATTAGACAAGCAGCTCCACCTTTCTCTTTTTTCACTAAAAAAAGCCTACCTAAATATTTTATGTAAATCCTATATTTAATTCCCTCTAGTTTAAACTATTTCGAAATAATTACCTGTTTCTCCCTTTGCGGAACCTATTACAAAAATGGAAAAGGCAGGAGTACCAATAAAAAAGACTTAGTAATTAGGAAGTTTAAAAATTTATGGATGGGCAAAAGGATTTAATTGGCAGTAAGTGAAAACTTTGGGAACAGGCTAGAGTTAAATGGTGGCAACTGGCCAAGTCCCACCACTGCATCATTTTTGCTTTTCCATTAATTGTGATTCCGCCAATGAGCAAAATTCTTTTACTTGTGCTGGAATTTTATTTCCTACTTGTGCTTGTATGTCGTTTAACACTAGAATGGTCGGGGCAATTATTTTGAACTCTTTTCAATTTTTTTATGATTGCCATTTGACAGTAGGAAGTGGCTGTGTCATTTCCTTGCATGACTTTTTACCACTAGGTCACTACTTTCTGAGCATAAGACCATTACTCGCCCTGTCTACTAGTTTATAGGAAAATAAAAAAAAGCACTAAGAACATCCACAAAGATCAGTTTGTTTCTCTCCTATACATTCATGCAAAAAAATAAGGCTTTTGCATGGTCTACTATATTATATGAAAATTCAACCCTGTGAAATGTATTATAGTCACACTTCATGCCAAGAGAAAGTTCCTAGAACCCTGTGTAGTAGACTATATGGGAAGTTAAATGGTTGGTTAGCCAGTTATCGGTCCGTGTTACTCACTTCCTGTAGGGGATTAATTACATTAGTGTGCAATATAATGCACAAATGACATCAAAATATTGAAATTAGATTTGAAACAACAGGTACATTGCTTTCAAATTTTCATCCTTGTCATTTTTACATGTGCATACATATTCCTCTCGGTTATTCGCAAGGGATCAAAAGAGTTTGGTAAAAAATTAATGGTAACCAAAAGTTTACAGAGCTTTTTTAAAGTTTGATAAAAATATTGTTTTCACATAAATAATATTTTCATGGGTTATATTCTATTTTCATGACTGATATTATTATTTTTTTAAATATTTGATATTGTATGAATTAATAACATTTCCTCTTCATCAATTAATCGATAAAGATGGAAATTCAAAATTTTATAAAAAATCGATAATTATTACACATTGTATAGTGGCTTACCATTGTATTTTACTTTGACTTTTGTTCATCCCGTGCATTATTAGGAGCATGAGTGATGGTCAATGTTCATGACCTTGCTCAATTTGGTGGGAGTGTTGTAGGGATTGTGGGGCAACATCTTTGGTAGTTGTTTAATTCTCAAGGAGATACATGAGATTCTATGTTATCTCAAAGAAGAGGAACAAGAACGAGCAAACACTACCCTACCACCTATCATCTCCTTCTCTTACTATTGTTTCTCCAATTCTTCTGCCTCAGCTGGCTCTCTACACTCAGTAATCATGGTGCTGTGCAGTGCATTCATTTGGCCATCCATGATTTGGGGTGATTTTAGGCTGAGGCAATTCATTCTAGTGTTAAACTGCAATCTTAGTGCACTAACATGCATAGCGATTTGCCATGGTGAAATATTTTCACTTAAGAGGGATTGGAACTCAATTCACGATTGTCTATTGAACCAAAATATGTTTTCATGATGAAATTTGCTCTTGCATGTCATTAACTTGCATGTGACTGCAGTATTAAAAGATGGCATTTCTTCAGTATTATTGTTATGTTAGTGCTAAGGACTGTGTGAGATTGTTTTGTGATATATTAACTCTTGTATTTTGTCCTATTATTCATATTCAGTTGATACAATAAGCTTGTTTTTACTGTAATTGTAGACTAAAAGAAAATGAAGTTCGAGCACAAGTTTTGGAAGAGGAAAAGGAATTAATTTGTCAGCATTCATCGGAACTCCTGTCATCATTGAATGTAAGTGTCATGAAGTATCAGAAATATAATTTAATTATGATTTTTTTCTTTTTTTTTTAATTTTTCTATAGAATTGGCAGTTGGTTTATGTTATGGTGTAATGATTTGTATGAGACATCACACTCATTTTACAAATTATTCTTCTCGTTACCAATATTATGAAATTATAAATGCAGTAAACTCTCAATTATGTGTGCAGATTATCCATTCTATTCGTTCTTCCCAGAGCCTCAAAATTTTAATAAAATCACAACCTTAGAGATAATTAAATGCTTTGAAACTTCGATATGCTTTTTAAAAAGATGCAAGTTTTAAATACCTCAGCTTGCTTGAAATATTATTATTTCAAAAATTCAAAAATTGTCAATAGTATTTAATAATTTAAACATTTCTTTACTACCTCTACTTTTTCTTTATCATTTCCATCACATTTATTAGCCCTTAGGACTCCTTAATCTCCTTTGAGGTGAGCAAATACATAGTTGTACAATGCAAAAATAAGTCATAAACTCTCTGCAATGCATTATTTAATGCGTATGATGAAAGGGAATCCTTATTAGGGATCCTTTTAAAAATATAGCTGCATCCAGACTCATCATTTAGGTGCCTGAATCACTCGATTTATGGTGGACGCCATCTTGAAGGCTGTCCAAGCTCGTTAGGCAGCAAGAGGGTGCAAACTTAGGCACCTAATTCAGCCCCTGGTTTTAGAACACAAGAAGTGTATCCTAAATATGCCATAATTGCAACCCCATAATTCAAAGTGCTAGTAGTGAGACAACTAACAGAAGAATAATCGGCATGACGGAAGTATTTTATATGTGTTGGTCTCAATAATATTGGTTATTTCTTGAGACACTTTTACTCAAAAAAACTAAGGCTTGATTAATGCGGGGTGGGAAAAGATGTATAAGGGTGTTCCCATAAGTACCCGACCTGACCTAGAGAAACAAGGTAAAAACAAGGTTAAAAATACTGAAATCATTTGATTGTGACTTGTACTTCAAATTCAGTGATTGCATCTTACTTAGCAAGTACCATAAGACCTCAAAATTTGTGTATTACAATTATTTACTCTTCAAACCATTCCCTTACAGGAGAGGCAAAGTCAAAAAACATGAACTTACATTATTTCAGAAACTTTTTCTCCTTTACGAATTTCTTAGAGCCTCTTTAGTTTCAATCATCCATGAGTTGCTTGGTCTACCTTTTCATATAAATATCATTTACTCTTCTCTTGTGTATTTGTTAATAATCTCATCCATTTTATCAGCATGACCAAACTATCGTAGTGAACATCTTTCATGGGGTTCATTACCTGTGCAATTGATGGGGGTTACATGTACGAAAAATTGCAAAATATGCAATCCTAGGAATATAAACTGAGTTTTAAATTAAAACAAGTAAAGTAATTTCAGTATTTGAGAAGCTTAATGACTTGTAGTGGAAGCTGCACTGAGGGAATGGGAATTAGGATATTTATGGGTAAGAAAGCTTATGAAAAGCTGAAAGGACTTTAACAAACTAAACAGCAATTAGAATTCCAATAGAACTGTGACAGAGAGTTGCTAAATGTTTTATACAGTGTTATCTTACAGTAGGGAAGCATGGACTGTTAAAAAAACTGTGAAAAGTGCATGACAAGTTTTGAAATATGGTTGTAAAGATGAATGAGTATGATAAAATGGATGGATTGACTAAGAAATGAGGAAGTACTGATGAGACTAGGAGAGGGAAGAAAATTGCTGAGAGAAATTAAAATGAGAAAGAAGTTTTGGTTGGGGCATTTATCACAGTGAAATGGCTTGCTGAAAAGACACACATGGGGAAAATGCAAGAAAATAATTAGAAAGGGAAGAAGAAGGAATTGAATGCCTTATGGGGTAAGAATTGACAGAAATTATTGACAAATGAAAGAAGATACTCAGGACACTGTGATGGAGGGCATAAAAATAAAACCTTTTGGGAGATAGTTACTCTTGAGAGAAAGAGCATGTACTAGTTTGATTCCATTAGTTTTAGGTACAAGAAGCCATGATGATTAATTTTCCTGTCACGATAAGTTATACAGTTGTGCTTTTGTCATTTGGCGCCACTAAGCATTTCCCATGCTATAACCCAAACCAAGAAAGTCTTAATGCTCTTGGTATCAACTCTTGGTTTAAATATACTTCAAATCAAAAGTGTCTACTTTATTTTTTCAATACATATCTTTTGTTTATGATGCCAGACTCAAATATTCTTTCTCTTCTCTTTTGAATGTAAATGCTTCATTTAGGACTTGGTGGCCCAAAGAGGTCTTGCTGAAGCAGACCTTCGATTAGAAGTTTCTGCAAGATTAGAGGCTGAAAGGCAGCTTCAATCAGCCCATACATCAGTCCAAAATCTTGAAGGTGCCCTATCCCTAGTAGATGTACCTGGTGATGGAATCAGTGATTCTCTCCGTTCAAAAATATTACCAGATGTTAAAAAGCTAAGAAGTAAGTTTGGAGATTAAATTATTAAACACTGGTCAATTATTTTGAGTTGATAATGTTCCTATCTCCCACCAATAAACCCCTGTACAAGAGTTGGGAGGCCTCTTGATGCTTAAATAAGGCTCTAATTCTATTTTTCGTATTTATGGATTGAAAAAGTTTGAAAAATAAACTACACAATATGGATTAACTTAGTCTTTAAATTGTCTTTTCTTAACTTTTACTCAATTTCAGTAAGAGCCTGTTGCTTTTCTTTGTTGAAAGGGTTTTTTAATATATCATTGGATCCAATTCATTTTGAAGTATTGTCACAGCATAATCACTTCGTTTTTCACGCCAATCACTGTAAATTTCTTTTATTTGCAGAGTTTTTTGAGCAGATTGCAGAAGAAGCCAAAATAGATGCCAACATGCCTGTTATCATGAAGAATTCTGTTTATGCTAAGAAGGCCATTGCAAAAAGAGCCATTGCTCAGCAAATAGAGCAAAGTAGAATGGAAAAAGCAAAAACTCTAGGTAAAGTAAAATTGCAGTAATAATGTAACTTAACATTAATTTTGGGACATGACATTGCAGTACATATAAACTGGGCTTCTGACCTGAGGGCCTGGGCTTAATTCTGCGTGAGGCCTCTGGGCATCCTCGGCTTCACCCAAGCTGTGTGATTTTTCGGGTACCAGATCATTAATTTAATGGAAGACCTTTTTCCAAAAAGTTGTTGTTCCTCAAAATAGGAAGGATGAAGGAGTTCGGCAGCATAATCTTCTTTATATGAAATGTCAAGCTCACACCCACCTCCTTTCCCACTCGACATTCCACATGTTCAACCCATTGCAATACTCTCAGGGCTGAATAGGTTTTCTCATACCTGTACTGACTTGTTTCCCAAACCCCTCATCAATGTTAGTTGCATATGGATACTATTCCAATTAAACCTGCACAGGTCATGGTAATTATCTCACCTATATGAGCACAAAAGGTCCTGATCACTTTTCCAATTTAACTCCGGGGTATCACCAACAATATAATTATGGTTCATACCTAGATCCTGGAACTCTTGCCAGGATTCTTCACTAAATGCTCTGGTATTTGAAGATGGACATCATTAACATCCTGTTTAAGTGATATTTCTTAGGAACCATGAAAAACAAATAATAATTGAAAACATCATATGCATTAAGATAATGTATAAGTAAAACAGTTTCTGGCGTAACTTGGTGGAAAATCTTCATACTGACGTTTTTATAAATCAAACCACTTTACTTTTCCACATAAACTTTTTAATTTTCACGACCCACCTGATGATGTTATGCTATAACGAAACCTGGGTCGTGAAAATTAAAAAGTTAATGTGGAAAAGTAAAGGGGTTTGATTTATAAAAACATCAGTATTTTGAATAAAAATAAATTGTGGTGTGTAATGAGCGCCTGCAGTCACTCTTGCCCCTTCTGCAGAAGACTGCAGTGTCTGTTCAAGGTTCTCATTGAACCTAAGGCCACACTGTGAGGCTTTTTGCCCTGTTATGTGAATATTGTGGGAAATGCTGGTGTATGTAGGTCTCCTAAACCCAGATGTACAAGACCTATCTCAATTATATTTCTCTCACACAATTGGATTTAAACATTCTGCTTTGAATTTGTTTCTGTGCATGCATTTTGAATTGCTTAATAAAATATAAAATAAATTCAAAGATGAAAGGAAAAGATGTAAAAAAAAAACTCTTACATGAACATAGAAACTCCTTTTTGGTGAGCTTAGTTTGACCAGTATCAAGCAAATTTATAGGGCTGTTTCAATCAGGAATATATTCTGCTAGATTGTTCCATTGTTTTTTTTATTCTAGGCTGATTTTCAACAGTGACAATTATTAAAATGAGCTAAATCCAAGTATATTTATTCAAAGCGTTATTAGTCTAAGTGGCATTGAAAAAGGCATGAAACTTTCCATGTGTAATTTAATCAAATCTTGTGGTATCATTAATAGTTTCCTAGGTTTATTATTAGATGAGATAATTGCTATTGATTATAAGAAAAATTATGGTGCCTCCGTTGGCAGGTTATTTAAGTTAAATCAAAAGAGAGTTCAGGACCTTTTGTGTTCATCTGAAGCTCTTTTATCATCTTCAGTTGCAAATACTAGGGGCAGTCAAATGAAAACCAAAAACCCACCATAATACAGTTCGCTAAAAGCTGGAAGCTAGCTTTTTATCAATCGATATTGCCATCACTGTGGTGGAAGAACTGCATATTCACAACTCACTGGTGCACGCAGTTGTTGGTTATGTCCTTGTTGGTGCACGGACTGGTTATTGCAGCAGGTGTTGGGTTTTCATTTGACTGCCCCTTATATCTTCCTTGGTTCATTAGTTGGCAAGATAATTACAATGGCATAAATAGATGTTGTTGGAATTTTATATGTAAGTGGTTTATGTTGAGGGTTTGGGGTAATGAATTAACAGCTATACTTGTATACATAGAAAGTAAGCATTATATTTTAAATTTCTAGTACCACTGATTTTCTTTTGCCAAGAAGTTATAAATTTTCTTACTTTTAACTCTAAAAACTTACGGTGAGTAAAAAGATCTATTGATAGTTTTTGTGACTGGTAAAAATGATTTTGTTTGCTTGGCTGATAATATGCTTATGACTATTTGTCTTTTATTGTCCTCATTATTTGAAATTGCATGTATATATTCAAGGAAGTTGAAGCATTAGTTTGCATTTCTAATGTAGATGGAATAAAATGACAAGTTTGTATTATAGGAAACACATTGAAAATGTCTATGAAGAATTATAAATAAATTCATACATCCCTCACTAGCGCATAGACATAGAGTGAAACTACAAATTTTCTCTTCTTATTAAAAAGAATTAATAGTTTACATGCCTTACATTTGATATCCATAACCGTTTTAATGTTTTTTTTTGTCCCTATCATCAGTGGTGCATATTATTTTATATATACAGTTTTCTAATTGGAAACAATTCCTTGAAAATGGTTGAAATTTTATTTTTATAGTAGTACTTGTTAATAGAGTAATATATATTAAAAGTAGTCTACCAATCAAGGTAGATTTTTCACAAAGTTGTCTGCAATGGAAACATTTCAAATCCTGCCTGCTTTCTATGAGAGTAAATGCCCCAACCCCTATGTAGGAAAATATGTTATTTTTCTTTAATGTTCCCCAGATTTTATCCAGTATGCCCAATCTTTTACTCCCTTGCCCTACTTTTCCCAACATTCTTCCCCCCCGCCAAAATCAAAGTCTGCATCATGCTATTGCCACTCAGTGTTCCCTGCAATCATTTTCCTTACCTGCTTCCTCTCTTTCATTACAATGCTTAGAACTTTGTTCGTCTCATTCACCAGGTCAACAGTTGCATCTGTCTTGAAAGCCTTGACAACCAAGCTTCTAAGCCTTACAAAGCCAAGCTACTAAT
The DNA here is from genome assembly GCA_037158775.1 of Hetaerina titia. Taxonomy (NCBI): domain Eukaryota; kingdom Metazoa; phylum Arthropoda; class Insecta; order Odonata; family Calopterygidae; genus Hetaerina; species Hetaerina titia. The sequence continues at coordinate 49,745,497 of CM073778.1, forward strand.
CGGTCTTTACTACTCTTTCTTTGAGCTTCTTTACTCTATCTTTACTTGAAGCACTTGTTGAAAACTTCATCCTCTTTGTTCAAGCATTGATGAATTCTACTTTTCTTGTAATATCCTAGTTACTTTGCCCAACATTCTCTAAAACATATAAGGTAAACATAGTTTATAGGTAAGCTGTTTTACCAGCTCTGATTTATGCCTACCCTCTTTAATGTTTATCTACTGCTTCATCTTTCTTGTGAATCATTTGACATCATTATCTAATGATTGGTTGTCATTCCATACCCATTACAATGATTCTGTAATGCACTCAGTAATGATTGTAGTCTCTTTGCTGACTGGCTAACTAAGGCATGATCATTGGCAAATCTGATTTTATCAGTCCCCCACTTATTTTAATTTCTTCCTAACCTTCCCATTCCTTAATTACTACTTGTTCCCTATATTGATTGAAAAGCACTGGTAATAATGAAAAACCCTGCTTTACCACTCAGCCTTACACTGTCCATCTCAACTCACCATCTCCTAACCCCATCTGAGAAGTCTGAAACATGAACAGTAGGGTGGATCTGAAAATATTAACATTCTCAAAAATCCAGGCTGACTCTATGAAGAAATGCTAGGGCTATTGCTATTCCTGATAGCTCAAGGAAATATTTCCTCTTTAAGGATGAGTAATGGCTTGGTATTTTCAGGATAAATACACAAAATGTAACATTTAAAAAACAAAATGTCTGTTCTTAAAGAGCATTAGTTTATACCAACAATTTGTGGAGTAGGTAATATGGAAATCATTTAAACTATAGCAGTGATTAGGAAATGTGGGGTATTTAACAATTTTGAAACTTCAAATTGTGGAAACTTTGAAAAATCGCAATGCCTTGGTCAATGTTTTAACCCTTCTTCAGCTAGAAGAAGGCCGCAGTCAAGATTGTAGGTTATAAAATTCATTATAATTTCAATTTATTCAACAAAAGTCTCCATCCTTCTGTTGAAATAATGTTTTTATAGCAACCTATCAGATAGTATGAGGTGGTATCTATCCTTTTGAGTTTAATAAATGGAATTCTCCCTTAAACCTCAACATAGAACCAATTACATATTTTTCCAAAGAAGAAGTTAGCAAAAGAGATTTAAGATCAGTCTTTTGCCTTGGGGTAACCAAGAATGGGGTGACTACTCATATATAGCAATTAGAAGAGAGAGTGTTGGATAAGAAAAGTAAATAAACTTATACCAATTAGCTCAATACTGAAACAGTTACTTTAGCACCTTAAGAAATTTGGAATAGAACCAATACTAGTTGTTGGGTACAGATGAATAGTAAGGCTTAAAACTGAATGCCGTGAAAAGTATTAAAATGTTTTTAGGTTGGCCAATAAGAAAACCTTTAAGCAGGGTTTTCTTCAGAATGCCCATAAACTTATTGATATAGCTGCATGTAAATGTCTCATTGGAAGTCACTGTGTTTGTAATGATACTCCTATTTAAAATATTGATAGACATGCAGGAACCATAAGATGTTTATCGAGTTATGTGCACAATATTTAATGGTTGCATTCTCTAATGCCAGTGTATGTTGGCTGACAGGTTTTTTTTGAGTTCTTATTAATCTAAATCATGATTAACATAATTCTGGTTAATCCATGGGCAATAAAATCATATTAGTTAAGATCTGATACTTTTGCACTGTAGAAACACTGCAGACATTAAATGGAGTGATTGGTATTGTAAATAAGTGAATCATTGTTCCTAATGATGAAAGACTAGGTGGTGTGAAGGAAAATCCACTCTTCTCCATCATTGTTAGGAATTTGAAGGCTCAGTAAGCTGCTGAAATTTAATGTTTCATCAATTTGGCTTCATTAATAGAGCAGATGCATAGGCAAGCACAAATGTGAAATGGAGATTTTTTGAAAAAATGTAACTATTTCATCGGTAAAGTTGAATCAGTTAAAAATGCTTTGATCAAGTTCCAGTTTCTGTTAGATGTGCATGACAGTAGTGTGTTCTTGAAATATACTGGCATGAAATTCAGCTTTAAAAGCATGAGGATACAGTGAGCATTCTCTTAAGTAATAGTATCTTCCTGCAACCAGTTGAAATACCTTTCACAAATGCCTCCGCACTTCAGTACATTATCTCTAGTGCATAGGTACCCATCATAGAGTTTTAAAACACTTGCTTATGCAATTGCAGGGAATCATGAATTTATTTTAGGAGAGTTTTTGGAAAGGTAAGATGTCAGATGCCAATTAGATCTCTTACCTCAACTTACCAAGCATTAACTATGGTTAATGATTTCAGGTTGTGTTGAGGGTAAAAATGCTTAAAAATATAGCTGTGTGTGAATCAATTTTTCCAATTTTAACCAGGTGCTCTGTCCTGCAGATTTAGCACCTTGGTGTTAGGAATAATTTTTTCCCCTTTATAAATGAGCTTAGTCTGGCTTGCACTTTTTGAATATGAGCTTTTCTAAAATAGTTAATGTAAGAACCTAATTCATTATTTTTTACATTTTTTTCAATTCTGATCATTTTGTTGCAATTTTTGATAAATAAATCAGATATTCTGTTAACTCTATGGATTATTATTTAGGTAATCTACCGGTTAAGGTAGGTTTTTGGATGGACACAACTACCAAATAAACATTTTGTGACTCCAAACAAAACCCAATCCAGCAACCTACTCTACATCAGGTCCCTCTTCATCTCTGTGTACTTCTTACCTCCCTTCATCCCATCTAACATCCCTATCCTGTTCCTACCCTTTCCTCGCTTGCCCAACATTCTCCCCTCTATTACCTTCTTCAACATTCCACTACCGCTCAATACGCCTTTCATCCATTTTTCCTGCCTCCATAGGATTTCTCTCAACAAACCCCTCTCCTCACCCACCATCTCTAGTACTTCCTCATTTGTTTTCCTTTTGGTCCATTTCACCTTCTCCATTCTTCTCCACACCCACATTTCAAAAGCCTCCAATCTACGTCAATCCTCCTGCATCAGTGACCACATTTCCGCGCCATACATAGCTACGCTCCATATCAGAGTTTTTACGAGTCTTGTCTTAACATCTCTACTCAACGTCCCCGTCATCAACTCCCTCCTCCTTGAGAAAGCCTCCTTGCCTAGTACAATTCTTCTCCTTACGTCTCTACCACTTTGACCGTATTGGCCCAAAACTCTATGGATATATCTGTATATCTTACTTAACTCTCTACCATGTGCCATTGGAATGAAAAATAGACTTGGACTGGGCAAATATGTGAGAAATGATAAAATCATCATCAGTTATTATAATTTCAGATATTTGTTTGAAATAGCTTTCTGTAAACCTGTTACTTTTCATTTCTTCATAATGGTAGTGACTGACATCCTCCATCACCAGCTTCGCATGATTTATCAGTGGCCTTCCTCTGTAATCGCTAGCCTTGGTGGCTACGGGGTAATGTCCTCACCTGCCAACTCTCAGGTTGTAGGTTCAATTCCCACCTTGGTGGGTTTTCCTCCACCTAGGGTTTGGGTGTTTATGATTGTCTTTAATGTAATATGGGTTATGTCGAAGAAAAGACTGTAAAGTCTTATTCTCACCCCAATGAAGTCGTTTAATAAATAAATAATTCTTGATTATTCCCCAGTAAATTGTCATGCTCTGAAATATGTCTTAGTTCAATTATACCATTTCTCTCTTTTTTTTAAATTTCCATCATACTCTCTACCCAGTCTGAACACTATGTGAGTTACTATGTTACTCTATTTTCATTCTTCAGATAAGTTTCTTTTAATCTTTTCTCTGCTGCTCCTCTACTTACTCTTCCGAAATCATTAAATTATGGAATTAATGCGTTTGATTGTGAGGAAGAGTCTGATTGATATACTGGAGAAATTATTTAATGTTGAGAAATTGCTTATTTCTCAAAAATAGATTTTTGGCCCTCTGTGAACTTTGAGTCTATTGTCTGCTTGCATACCCTGTAAACTTTGCTAAACCCATGCACCACTTTGTGTCAAGTTGATAGTATTTTGTTGAACTCCACCTGTGCACTTAGCTTAATGTTAAAGAGGGCAGCATTTTCTGCCCCCAGATATTACTATGGGAGAAAGTTGAATGCAAAGGAAAGAAAAACGGTCTTTTGAATAGCATGAAGTGGATAGAATTTATCAGTAGCTGAAGAAGGTGATTATGTTGAACAAAATTTTGTGTTCACAAATTATTTTTCAAAATACCTGAATAATGTCCATCTGATTTTTAGGTACTGGCCAAAATCTGAATGTCATAAATCCTTATTTTTATATTTCTCATGATTTTTTAAATTTAAAAATTAGACCTAATTATTTTTTTAAATATTTAAATTAATTTTTATTAAACTCTTAAATGCATCTCTTTCCAGAATCTATATGATATTTTTTAATTGGGCTACCTACTTGTTCGTAATGCACATAATGTAACATTTCAAGTTTACAGTCACTTGGCAGTGATTGTTTATTTTGATATCAATTACTACATAATAGATTTATATTGGTTAGCCACATGCGCATGACCTTAAAGCACCTGATGATTTACTGTTCTCAATATTGGGGTGATTGGCTTCATTCTCCAGATGCAATAATATGGTTTTGTTGGGTACTTCCTATTGGAGAAGGTATTACTAATTTGTCTGTATCTCACGTGACAAGTTACTATTTATTTTTTCCCACTTTTCCTTCTACTTTCTGGCAGGTGGATTAAGTTTTTAGGGCGTGCTGAAATTTTTTCTAGCTTTCCTTTAAACCAAACGAAAGCTAAATTTGCCATTTTCTCTTTACATTTTTCTCTATTAAGCAGAATGGATTTCTAGATTACATCTCTTGGGATGATTAGGCAAGAGTGACTTATTGGTATCCTGAGGTCATGTGCACCTTAAGAGCTAGCTGTAAAACAAAAAGGAAGGAGTCTTCTGATAAATTATTTATATCAATGTGGTTTTTGAGTTTAAGTGGATATGGAAAAGTGTGTCTCTCACTGTTTCCAAAAGAGAATTTTGAGCCACATAATGCTCCATGTGCTTCTACTATACTAAAACTACATTAACCTTATCAAATCACTGCTAAATCATATGATTGGAGATGATGTATTAATGAATATTTTTATGGATAGTAAAAACCATGACTGTTATAGAGAGATATTTTTGGAGATTGTATATATATATTTTTTCTATCTTAAGTAAAAGTTGTCTGGTGTAGAACTACAAATATTGTTTTTGGAACATCTAATTTCAAGCTAAAAAGAAACATTTTAAAGAATATTATAAATCCATGGTGAAAGATGATCATTTTCATGCAATATTTTTAAAAGTTTCATGCTAAAATGTTTATCTCACCAACATAAAATTTCCAGTACAGTTTTTAATGTGTTACCTATGCTTTTCAAAATTATTTCTGTCAATGTCATGCTTGGCACTGAATGTAATAAATAAGTTTTTACATTTTAGTAACTTGCAATTTGCCTGGGGGGTAAGAATTTTTTATTCAATTTTAAGCTTACAAATGTTAGTTATAAATTTATTTATTGAAGGTTGGTACTCTTAAAAGTAATTTACTCTGGGTGTCTTGCTCTGTTCTAATGTTATTATTTGTTGTCACTTTCAATATAATGCTTGAATATGATAAACCTCATACAGTAGAATGTGTATATAATGCACAAGCTTTGCGATTGTATTCTTTGATACCCTATGTTATTTTACCTAAATGATTGTTTTATTTGGCTCATGTTTTCTAGTATGGTTTTTGCATGTAGATGGATTCTTTCTTTTTGATTTTAGGATTTGACTGCATGGAAACTTCTTCAATTGGTGGTCCACTAAAACGATCTCTATCCATAATGATTACTAAAAAGAGTCTTCGACCAAACATAACAAGGTCTTGGTCATTTAGAGGTGGTGTTGGTGAGTAAGGTGTCATAAAATGTATGTGTGTGTAAATATATAAACACACACACGCACATATATGTATATCATTTGAGATTATGAGGGAAAGTATCTGGTATACATTTAAAATTTTTTAAGCTAGAGTTAAAGTTAATAAATCTGGATGGTTTGAAAAGTCCTTGCAAAAATGAAAACTAGGTATTTAATTTTTCAGGATAAGCCATTTTTACTTTCAACATACTCTCCTCTTAGGTTTATGCATTTTGTCAGACAGTGCTTCTGTTTATCGATTCCTTTCTAATGATCTGATTTTTCCAACTCTGAAAAATAGACATTTGAATAGTCTCATACCTACCAGCCATTTCTTCATATTATAGAAGGAACCAAATCCGAAGTATGATGGAAACAAGAAATAAGTTTCAATCATAACATCAACCTTGCAGTCACAACTCTCAAAGAGTGAGGTAATGCAATGTCATGATGGAAAAGGAATTTGTTTTGGGTCAATTGTTGAAGTTTTTCTGGCAGCTTGGTTCTCAAATGGCTCATTAATGATTTATAGTGTGAACCTATAATATTTCGACCCTTTAGTCAATAAAGATTTTTACTTGTGAATGTCACAGAACAGTAAAACATAGCCTTCCCAGCTGATGGAATGGTCTTTACCTTCTTTATTATTATTTTTGTTGTTTTTATTTACATTTATATATACCTTGCAAGCCACCGCCAGGGTGTGTAGCAGGGGTGAATACATGCCAGAATAATATTACCCAAACATGACCCTACCGTGGTCAAATAATGTTATTATGATCCCCTATTATTATGATTCTTTAGTACAGACTATCTGCTACCAACCCATTGGTTGGACTATGCCTTGGTTTCAGGCATGTAATGGCATGTTTTGTCCACAGTAATGAAATAATGCTTTGAAGTCCTTTGGATTTTGCTGAAACAGCTGCACACCAGCCTTTGTGAGGCTGCGATTTCATTTTTTGTCAATTATCAATGATTTGAGTACCTCAGCAGGGCATCCAGAGGATTCAGCATCACTTGAGCTCAATTGGCCATGTTTTGAATTTGAAACCACTAATTAACCATTATCATCAATGGTGCAAATTCACCATAATATTTATCAATTTTCTCTCAAACCTCCTGGGGTGATTTGGCTACCATAAAATAATATTTGATTAACATGCTACATTCTGTTTTTCCCATTTTTTGGAAATAACTTACATGCTCGATTCAAACAAAAGCTAAACACAGAATAACAGACTGATTTCTGAAGCTAGAAGGGTCAAGAGATGCTACAAAGACTTCTATATGCACAGTGGTGCCATATCTCTGACTTTGCATGGACTGTTCAAACTATCCTCATCCAAAGTTAATGTTACTCTCATGAATCACTTCTGTTGTACTTTACCTGTTTGAAATTTTAGAAAGGTATATATGCTAGTTAAAACTATGCTGTTCAACTAAAGAAACTTCCATTCTGGAATCAGGCAAGTCTCATAGTACATTCTGCTGATGCCTTAGATTGAATAAAATGTTTTATTTTCTTTTATAGTTTTTACTATTAGGCACTACTATTCTTAGGCACTAATTAGATTTATTACATGCATATGTAACAATTTAAGTCTTTAACTTATAATATTAATGTGGAATTAGGTATTTTTTTGGAGGGATGCCAATGTCCAGGAATAAATTTCTTTGCATTGCAAAAACCGTTATTGCATTATGGAACCTAGCATTTAGTAGGCATTTCAAAAAATGTTGTTTACATTAAAAGGTGTACTGTCATCATCAGGGTAATATTATGTGTTGAAGGTAGGCTTTCGATGGTCCCTAATAACTGTTATGCTCTTATGTATTCTGTGGACAAATTTATTTTGTGCTATATGTTATTTCCTCCTTTGTTTCTTCAATTCTTTTACCTGCCTACTTCCTGTTCAAGTATCCTACACTATTCCTTCCTCTAACCCATTTACCATTCCGCCTATGGATTTCCTCACTTTTCCTACCTATTTAAAAGTTAAATGGCATACCCAAATCTCAAAGTCCTCTAATATTTAAAATACTTAGTGCATCTATGACCAATTTCATTCCTGTTGCAAATGCTTCTTTCACCAACACTCTTCCATCTTAATTTCCCCACTACTACACCCATTTTTTCCCAAACTACTGCTCAAGTACATGAACTACTCTACCTGCTCTAGTTTATTCCCACCTACTTTAATATTTAATTTACCCTTTATAACGAAATCAAAGAACTATGGGAGATGCAGTGAGAGTAACTTTAACGGAATCTTCTACTTATTTGATTTTAGATGAATCAATTTCAAAGTTAATAATTATTCGCCTTGGTCAGGATTCGAACCTAGATCCCTCGATTTCCAACCAAGTTCTTTGGTCAATTAAGGTCCAAGAGGTTAAAGCCAATATTTAAACACAAAGGCATCTTCAACTTTTGACGATTTCAGAGAACTCCAGGAAATGCGACAATGGTAACTTTAACCAAGTCCTCCACTAATGTGCATTAAATACATCAATGCAATCCAAAATGCATCAAATGTAACATTCTCAAGGGGATTGATTTTTACACTTTGAAATAGATGCCTTTTTTAGCCTTTCCACTTCTCAAGCATTTAATTGCCTTAGATTTCGTGTAATTAATCTTCATCCAATACCTGTAACGTTCCTCCTGTAAAGCACTCAGCATTAACTGCATATCCCTTGGATGTTTGACTAACTATTATTTGATAATGTGCAAAACTATATGATTTAATAACCTCTTTTGGATAGGCTTAAAAGTGATGAGATAATGGGTAATCCCATTGCACTCCTCTATCTATCACTGCCATCCTTATTTTCCCTTCACTACCTAATCAATACCTGTGCCATTTGATTCATAAATAGGTTTAGAATATGTTGCCTATCCTCCATCAACTTGGTTTACTTTACTCTGCTGAATTAAAATTCACGAAGAGCATGAAAATATCTTCATTATTGTTTATATTCCTTTCTATTAATGTTCTCATAGTGTCTGCAATGGTGTCGCATGTTTCTTCCTATTTCTTAACCCATGCGGATCTTCTCCTAAGTAGTTGTTTGTTCTCTGTGGTAAATGGTGCTTCTTTTACCTTTGTTAAATGTCAAATTAAAACTTGTCTTTCTATAGTCCTCGCATGTTATCACTTTACTCTTTTTCTGGATAGAGATAAAAATTGATGTAATTAAATTTTCTGGCCTAAAAAAGAGTTCTGGTATTTATAAGAATTATGCCATGTACTGCTGTCTACCTGGTGGTGGGGAATAAATATTTCATTCCAATTATAAAGTAATTGGTCTGGCTACTTGGCAGAAAATACTGTTGTAAATAGATATGATTGTAGCTGGTCCAATTAGCCTTGGCCTAAAAAAAGAAACAGGCCAATGCCAAGGAATTTTGAAACGAGAATTTCTTAAACTTTTATAGTTGCTGCTGCTTCCAAAATTTGGCAAAAACATTAATTGTATGTTACATTTATAATTCACTTGAGGCCTGTGTAAAACATGAATTTTTTTCAATTAATGGGAAATTGCACATGCATTCCTATTCACCTGTTTTTGCATTTGTTTGCTTACATTCCATTGATCTTGCCAGGAGTGTGTGCTAAATCTTAAAATTTGGCCCACTTTGACTAAGAATTTTGAAATTGAAATTACTATGATGTTCTCAATAGTTTCAGCCTCAACTTTGTGGAAGTTCATTTTAATAAATGACAGTAGAAAAACTTTGTTACAATCCACCACTTTATTTTCGATACTACAAGTTTCGACGCTACGGCGTCATCCTCAGGTACCTGAGGATGATGCCGTAGCGTCGAAACTAGTAGTATCTAAAATAAAGTGGTGGATTGTAACAAAGTTTTTCTACTTTCATTTATTACTATGATGTTTGTCTTTAGGGTGATAGAGTGGAGGATACCTCCTGGTATAGTTCTGACAAATGCCAATTACATTGAGGAGGGTGGAGGGCTTATAAAATAGAAATTTAACTCAAAGCCATGGGTCAAATTCTTTAGTAATGTCATGCTTCTAGTTCTAAGTAGCAAAGAAATTGATCGAATCATGCAGAAGTACTAGACAAAAGTGACTGTCATAAGGTGATATTTAATAAATCACTGTTTTTTCCACTCAATTTTGGCTAATTGGCCATATTACATATTATTGGCCACTCTGAAATATTTCAAAATATCAGAACCTTTAACTTCATTTTCATAATCCACACTTAAACTTCTATGTATTGTCAAACTTAGGATAACTGATATTGGATCACTCCAAAAAACTAAAAGAAATATATAATAAGAATAGATGGCTTATATATGTAAAACAGGTTCAGAGATTGAAATAGTCAGGTTCTACCTTGCAAAATGATATCTTTGGCAGTTGAATTGAATAGCCAACTAAGTGATTCTCCAGGCAGTCCACCCTGAATAATCACAAATAATATAGTAAAATGCAGGAAAATAGAAGACTAACTCAGCTGAATATAGAAAGAATTAATGGAAGGTAATATTTGGCTGATGAAGAATGACAATGGGAATGAATGTGTGAAGAATATGTGCATGTGAATACATTTGAAATAGATAGTAACTGTAATTATACAAATTTCTACAGAGCAGATTGTAATTACCATTCATTGTGCCATTGACAACTACTCAATAAAATTCTCTAATACATAAAGTAACTCATTTTTGCTGGGATGATGTTACCAACTGTCAAGATACGTATATCCTTAGATCTGGGATTGATGTAGTACCATACATAACCCATTTCAAGATATTTATTTGTAAGATAATAGTTATAATACTTATTGTTTATCTATGTTGGAAAATAATAACATTTTTTCCATTCTTTTGAATGGCAGGGTTAGATTTGCCATTTTCTCTCCGGAACAGCCTCAAAATTAAAAAAAAATCGTTTTTAATTGTTGCCTCCTATAGGTGCAAGATAACAATTACAATAGATGATAGAATTCATTTGTGTGTAATTAAAGTTCTGTTGTGAATCCAGCCTAGTGCAGATTTTACCATCTTATCTTGCTATAGCCTTTTGCCAGGATCATAACGTTCAGTAAATACTTTGGTATTCTAAAATAAATCAATTTTCCAAATATGGTGCAAATTATTATGTGGTATAAACCAATATTGCCTGGCTAAAGAAATTTTATCTTCCAAATTGGACCATGTAGACATTAATAAATTGCAATTGAAAATATTGAGTTACATATTGGAAAGTACCTTGTAATTGTGATATTTTTCAAATTCTTAAAATATTATTTTTAAATTCAAATGAAATTAATTCTCCCAGAGGAAACTTAAATTTGATGATGTGAACTTTGGTAGCTTTAATAAAAATGGAACAAGAATTTCTCTTTTCATTTACATGTGCTTTATTTAAAGTTCTGGAAAAATTGATATCAATAAGATCAGAGAATGAAGGTCTCCATTTTCACATTGTGTAGATTCCATTTTGTTCAATTATTAATGTGTAATCTTCTCTGGGACATATTCCTAATAAATTTGGACAATCTGCTGTAAATAAATGTATATTTCAATGAAAAAGAAAGTTGTTAATTTCATCTGAAAATTAATTTAATGGAATGTAGATATTTTAAGAATATTATACAAAGCTAATTGTATAGATACCTATGTTATGTTTAATCCAACTCTACAAAATTAGTTTTATCTATGCAATACTTTTATTTCACTGATAAGAAAATTAAATATGGGATTTGTTGCAAGCAGGTTGGTGAAATGAGAAGCAAGTTATAATGAGGCCCGTATTTAGTTTTTCTTGAAATTTAGTTGAGCTCGACTTAAGTATTTCCCAAGCCAGTGTATCTGCTTCCAGGTATTGATCAGAGTAATCAAAGCAGCATAAATGTGATGTAAATAATTACATTTCCAATGGTTATCCATTTAAGTACATATTGCATATCTTAAATTTTAAGTCCAGCATTTTCACAACAATGAAAAGTTACATTTGACCTCAGTCAAGTAGAAAAATAAGGTTACTCTTTCTAATGAAGTAATTCACTTAGAAATTATGCAAATATTATATGGTTCTGCTTGGTCCATTAGTTAACAGGAACATGTTTCAGATGCCATTGATTTGTTTTGTAAACCTCATTAATTAAATCCTTTTTTTTTGCTCCTATCAATGGATTTTAAAACTTGCATATAACTCTTTTCTTATCTAATACTAAAACTAAGTACTTATGTTGGTACTTTGTACACTTACATTCAAATTGTCATGCACTCAGAAAGTTTTGTGGTTGTTGTATCCATTGTCAAAATAATGTTATTTACATCTGTGCAGGTGGACTGCAGAATCTGGATGCTGAGTCACCATTAGTTGAAAATGAATCCACATCCACCAGTGGGGCACCCAATTTGCCTCTTGTATCAGAAGAAGAAAGACTGTAATTGTTAAAAAAATATTTAAACATATAAATATATACCTACTGGTAAATCGCTAAATACACTATTTTGTACACTTTAGAATTGCTTTTAGATTAATATTTTGTGTATGATTGTACATTCCAACAACCAGGATAGTAGTGCCTATCCCTTTGTCAAACCCGTGATATTCCATTGTAAATCATATTTTTATCTGTCATTCTGTGACGAAGGACAGGATATTGGATATGCTCAAAATAATATTTCCCTCACATGAATTTTTCTTTACTAATGAGGTTTGACATATCATTGTGTAAATCTCATTGTTCTTAAAGTTGTATTTTATGAAACTGTTAATGATGATGCAAATTTTTGTGTCACCACAAAAAATTACACTTTAAAAAATTTACTTCTTAAAGAGAGTTTGAGAATATATTATGGTAACTCAGGGGAATAACTATATTTTAAGTGTGTCAAAATTAATTGATTTTTTCCTAAGCACAGCATAGGAGTATGAAAAGCAATGCTACTAAATTTATTTAACTATTTGTTGTATGTATTAGTTTTTTTATAAGGTTAACTTTGATACACACTTTTTTGGCCCCCAACTGTCTAGAAAAATTATTAATACTAGCGTGTGATATAATTAACTCAGTATTCATTCTGTGCATATGATTATGCTTTGCCACTATCATTACCATTTAGTGACACTGTGATGAATGTATTCCATGAAAGTGGAGATGAACTGTTGATAATTTACATATGAGAGGTAGTTGTAGAAAATATTTGCATTGGTATTTGAAAATTACTGTAACTCTTATATATGTTGCAGTATTGCATACCAGGTACCCTGATGTTTTGGTTTTTTTTTGTACGTACAATTCCTTACATTCCTATAGTTACTTTGAAGTTGAGGAATGTGAAGCAAAAGTCTGTAACTATAGAAGAGATTTTGTATTGTATCCCTAAGATACATGCCAATGTTTTGCTGCACAAAATGTTTGGTTATTGTTAAAGTATTGCCATTAATTGCAGCAGTTATTGTTAAAGTCTTCTGGAGAACTTTCATTTCATTTGCTAAAATTTGAGTTTTATAGTCGATTGAAATATTGTACTGACTTGCCAAATAACCACATATTCAAACTGTGCTCATCTGGAAATCTTCCTTCGCATATGAAATTGTGTTTTCTTTTTGAAGTTGCATAAAATTTGTCTTGGTATAATGTTTTCTTATGGGTGTTAGACTGAGTTTAAGATCATGTATCGTTAGAAAAGCCTACATGTGTTGCTCCTAGACTTTATTGCCTTGTTAAAAAGTTCACTGTTTATTATTTCTTGCCAACGTGGCTCATTTTAGTGAGTGAGTTTTATATAATCCTTGATGTCATTGATTATTTAGGCACAAAAACTATTACATTAATTTAATTATGCATTCCTGTGTGAATTATGATGCAGAGATCTGTCAGTATATAATATACCTAAAAAGAAAACTCACACTCTTGAAGGTAAATGAATAAATTAGTTTTTTCTACATGATGAATAATTATGTTATCAACTTTTTGATTCACATATTAATTGCGCATTTGTTTTGTATTTTTTTCCATGAGTATTGACCATCTCTGACTCAAGTTGGAGGTAATCTCTTGGGTTTATGCAACAGTTAAACAGAATTTTTAGTGGGACAGCAATTGGCAATGACGATTGTGGTGATTATTGAGAGTTCACTATTTATTTATAGACTGTTACTGATACTAAAATATGTTTCGAGAACAAGTTTCTACTTTGGTCTTGCCATCCTTCTCATGGAGAAGTATATAGATACCTAAAAACATTTGCTTTGCAGGATAGACTGTACTTCAAGTGTTATTTTCAAATGAGAATGGTATTTATTAGCCATATGGAACTTATTTATGATGGAGGAACTGGAAATTTGTAGCATGTGATTCAAATATACATTTATTTTATCTTGGCATGCGTTATGGTTACTTAAAATAATATATCTGTGATATTGTTGCACTTTTTCAACCTTATGCCTTTTGAAAAGCTCATTTAAATTTTCAAATTTAGAATTAATATGGAGAAAAGATTTATGGAATTTTATCTTTATCCTTAAATGCTTAGTTCGAATAAAGTAATGTTTTAGGAATGAAGTTGACACATCACTTTTGAACCTAAATCCATATTTGATGTGAAAGCATATCATATTGGTCAGTAAAATTTCAAAGATTATATTGTCTCAATTATTTCTACATGTTTTCATGGTAATTTTTCTTTCAATTTTTGTCCTATTCTGCCTTCTTAGTACATTGTTCAATTGTTATGGGAACTTATTCCTTTTGCATTGTTTTTAGACATTTTCATAGGTGTAACCTCAATAATGTGCAATTTAATCTGGTATATTGGTTCCTCCATTTCATACCATTCTCATTTGGGATTTGTTTTTTTATTTTTTCTGGGCCATTATATTAATCAATCATGTAACATTTGGACTGTGATTTTTTAAATTATAAATATATGCATGTTATATCCTTTCACTACCTAACCACTGAACGCTTTTGTTTTACATTCCATTTGTTTACTCTGGTGTTGTGCATTTACTACAAAGTTTTATTAATCTTAATGTTATTATTTTTAATGAATGAAATTGTATACGTACTTAATCTCTTTGTTTATGATAGCAATAAATTTCATGTTGGTGATTATAATCTTGATTACAAGCAATTGTATGCAAAATACTGTGGTCAAAATGAGTATTCAAAATTTTGTTTGGGTACCTCCCGAAGGACTGTATTTATGATATCAAAATAGGGGGAAGGACATATGTACAGGTAGTTTTGTTTTCAATTGATAATTTCTCTAAGATTTTCTCTAGTCAGGTGAATTTCTATTGACTGCTAATTTTAAAAATTAATTAAACATATCATCTGTTTTAGAAAGTTTTAAAATGCTGAAAATTACATTTTTTAGAAGTTTTTGGTGAATGGAAATTATGAAAATCTTTTGCTTATCAGTGGAAGAAGTTAATAAAAATAATCCTAATTTACAGGCGGCTAGTGAACATTTTATATTTATAAATTCTCATAAGAATTTTGTATTCATTACTCTAGTACTGGATAGTCTACAACTCTAGTTGAAAATAAACGAAGTCTTGCTTGTGCAAGAACCTGGCATTTGTTTCAAAGGAAATATCTCAAGAGGAATAGGATTTTTAGGTCTTTTCCTATATGATTCCAAAGAATCTCACCTGATTGAAAAATGAAAATAAATATGACTGATCTTGAGATGCTTTACATACACATTAGACTGTGATATAGATGAAAAGCACAAAAACATATGTGCACTTTTAACTGTAAATGATGTTTGAATTAAGAGTGTTTTTCAATGCCAGTGTTGTCATAGCATTTGATTACAAATTCTAGTAGGTTGTTATTAAAAATTGAAAAGGTCACATGGCTGAAATTTTATAGGACAGTTGTTTTTAGCTGTTAGTTCCTCGGCTTAATTCTGTTGAGATTACAATTGATGTACATACATAGTTATGACGTATAAATGTTTTGTTATCCTAATTTCTAAACCTAGGTGAAATATTGTTGGTTTTCCACTCTTTTGATTTGTTTTTTATGTACTGTAAGAGGTAACTTAAGGCTGTAATAAATTAATCCAGTTTTTGAAATTTTGTTTTATTTTTTAATGTGTCTAAAACACTGAATTGCTGCCATATTTTTTTAAAGTTATGCATGCACAAAGAAGTCAGCTATCAAGATAAACATTGAATATTCTAAATTTGTGGGTGGGCAAGCATTCATATTTCTGTTTCGAAAAAGGCAACTTAAAACTGCGTCATAATAGCTGTACTAAAAATTCCAGTGTTCGTTTTATGTGCCAGATGTTCATTTTATTTTCTTGGAGGATTCCTTAAAGCTTGAAATAAAGTGCTTCACACTCAAAGTATGCTATGTTCAAATTTGTTTTAGCGCTATTCAGATGGATCAAAGTACATGAACATAATGTAGTTACTGTACATATCTCTCAAGTAAAAACTATCATCTAAAAGCTTCCAAGGAATTTAATTTCACCATTTACAAATCAAGGATAAAGAGTATAGTATTTGACCTCTTTCCAGTTTTATAAAATTGGGTTAACTCAAAAAACTCTTGCTACTTGGTATCTTTATGTTCACTCACATACACTGATTTTTGTGATTATTTTTGTATGTGTTGTTACCCATTCCATCAATTCATTAGTCATGATTTGAATCTTGCTTCATTTTTTGTTTTTTTTTCTATTATGGATTAAGCTTGGATGAATAAATAGTAGGTACCATAGATGACCTCAAGTCATTGTGTCAATTTGAAAACCCAGTTTCTTGAACTGTATACTGTCATTGAAACATTGGAATTATGATTAGGACAGCAACAGTAATTCTCTTTTTGCATTCAGTCCTTCATAACGCTACTGCACTTCATATGATTGGTTCACATGTTATCCTGGCTGTAAAAGTTACATCCAAACAGAGGTATAACTTCTATTCAAGCAGAAAAACTATTATGAACCATTATTGGATCATATTAACTAATGAACTAAGTACAATGTGTCAACACCTATCAATAATGTTCCAAATTTATCCTCTAATTTTATTAAATTCTGCACTAGTAGAAAATTCTCCTTAGTTTCAATGAACTTAGCTGAAGTAAAGCACCTTCAGATATACAACATTTTTTGTTTTCTTATCAGGTGCAAGAACAAATAAAGGGGACAGTTTACCAGCACGTGAACATGCCATAAATAATTGATCATGAGGAAAACATGAATATTCTAGATTCAGACCACAAACACTCAATGATTGGCCTTGTGATTTGTTAATCATCATCGCAAATGCAACACAAATTGGGAATTAAATTTGTTTAAACTCAAAGGGCATATTGGCTGGGTTCATGGGAATGTCATGAGGATCAATGTTAATAAAACAAAGGCTATGCCATTTTCCAGGAAGAAAATGGCTAAGCTAAAGATTAAAATAGGAGGGAAAAAATAGAGCAGGTAGAACAGTTTACATATTTCGGAAGTGTTTTGTACCAACACAGTCAAAGTAGTAGAGACGTAAGGAGAATAATTGTGCCAGGCAAAGAGGCTTTCACAAGGAGGAGGGAGTTGATGACAGGGACATTATGAATGATCCTTTTTTACCTTTTTCAAGCAGTTTTTTTTTTGTGAAAATTAAGATCTAATAATTAATTAGTTTACAGTCCTGTGTTCATCTTTTATACAGGATCGTATCCCTTTTCCTTATATCTATTTCCATGTGAATGAATATTTGTTTGCCATATGGCGGAATATATACAAGTTTATATATATGGGTCACTGTAGTCCAGGGGGTAGAGCGTTGGACTACTGACCGGAGGTCCCGGGTTCGATTCCTTTAGCAAGCCACCCTGGGCACTTGCAGCTACACCCAAGCTATATGATTTTTTGGTATTTTGTGTACCAGATCTTCCTGGGAAAATGTAACCGGCACAGGGAAAGGAACTGGCTCCCCTACCCTGATTATTTTTGAATTTCACATGCCATCGGGCTTAGTACTGGGTGAATTCTGCCATCACCTACCAAACCAACCTTTGGGTTGATTACTGTGTTTATGGTTTATGTATATATAATAACACTTATGTGAAAGTCTCATGGATGTGAATAATAATGTATTTGAAGTTAGCATTAGTGGACAAAGACAAAAACACAGAAACACACAAAAAAGAAATGAAACTTACTAGGTTTCCAATTTTCAGTGGTACATGCCACCTTTCTCAAAGAAGAACTCAACGCTCACCTTCCCTGAGAAAGGTAGTTTGGACCACTGAAAATGCGAAACCTAGTGATTTTCTTTTCTGTCTGTTTTTGTCCACTAGTGCTAACTTCATATACATTTTATATATTAATATAAATACACACACTCATATATGTGTGGGTCACGGTAGTCCAGGGAGTAGAGCATTGGACTACTGACCATAGGGTCCCGGGTTTGATTCCCGGGCAAGGCACTGGCCCCCCTTCCCTGATGTGTGAATATTCACATGTACTGGGTGAACTCTACCATCACCTACTAAACCGACCTTCTGGTTGATTACTGTTTATGGTTTATATATTTATGTATTATATTCATACATATATATATATAATCTTCTCTGCATATGAATGCTCTGAATTTCTATTTTTTATGATGTGTCCTATGTTATTATTGTATACCAATCCTTTGGCTTATAAAATTATTTTTTTTTATTACATATACTATCCATGTTCAACAAATATTAAAATTTTAAAAATTAATTTCTACAATTCTAAGCTCCACCAGTGATTCATATAATTGCACTCTGTGGATGCTGCTCCTTGGAACTTGAGAAGAGAAAAACTACCCTGAGGATTATAAGGATCTGTACCTACTTTTACTTAGGATATACCTACTTTTACTTAACCCACTGAATAGAGGGACATAGTGTGTCACCTTTCTTCCACACAGAGTGGCAAGAAAATAATCAAGCTGCCACAGTTGAAGGGTTCAAAGTTGTATAAATGTGGACTCAGCAATAATGAAAAATAGTACTAGCATGTACACAAAATAGCAATTCATGGAAAGTTATATCATATACTACCTTGAACAAAAAGTTCCCGGAATAACCACCGTGTGGCGCTCCCATCGTTCCGATTTGAGTTCCGTTTTTTTTTGTTAAATTGGTACATCTGTTGTTGATATTCCCTTTAAATCTTAGTGTCATAACTTGACATTTGCAAAAGTTACGTAGCCAAGAGTACATCTATCTCTGTGTGTGTTGGCGATTTTTTACAATTGCAGAAATGGATTTAAATTTGCAACAACGAACTTGTATTAAATTTTGCGTAAAAAACGGATTTAGTGGCGCACGGACGTTGGAAATGTTGGAAAAGTGTTTCGGCAACGATTCTCTAAAAAAAACGGTCGTTTATCAGTGGCACGAACGGTTCAGAAGTGGTCGTGAGTCAATCGAAGATGATGAATGCAGTGGCAGACCATCGACATCGAAAGTCGGTGAAAAAATTGATAAAGTAAAAGAAATGTTGGTCAATAACCATCAGAGAAATAGCGGAGGACTTGAACATTGCCTATGGATCCGCCCAAGACATTGTGGTTAATGATTTGGGTTTCCGTCGTGTAGCAGCAAAGTTGGTGCCAAAAGACCTCAATTTCATGCAAAAAAGAGACCGTGTTGACGTCGCAAAAGACATGATTTGCGAGGCTGAATCCGATCCCACATTCATCAAAAGGATCATTACTGGAGACGAGACGTGGGTTTATGAGTACGACACGCAATCCAGACATCAGGCAAGTGAATGGCGTTCACCAAATGAGCCGAGACCAAAAAAACCACGTCGTTTTCAGTCAAAAAAGAAGGCAATGCTGATGGTTTTCATGGATTACAACGGTGTAGTGCATCATGAATTTTTGCCAGAAGGCCAGACAGTAAACAAAGAGTATTATTTGGGCATTATGAGACGTTTGCGTGAAGCAATTCGCCGAAAGAGACCAGAAATCGTCGCACAGTGCGTTGAGACCGTCGCACAGTGCTATCATTATTCGTAATTTTTTGACGAAAAATGCAACAAATACCATCCAACAGCCACCGAATTCACCTGATTTGGCTCCCTGTGACTTCTTTCTGTTCAATCGAGTTAAAAAACCATTACGGGGAACGCGTTTTAGCAGCCGAGAGGAAGTAATGGAAAAATCGCAGGAAGCACTGATGGACATACCGAAAACCGAATATAAAAAATGTTTCGAGGATTGGATCAAGCGCTGGCATAAGTGTGTTGCAGTCGATGGGGATTACTTTGAAGGGGACAATATAGATTTAGATGAATAAACTTGTATTTTTAATTTTCTGAATAAATTCCGGGAACTTTTTGATCAAGGTAGTATGGAGTATCCTTTGTACAGATGTAAGATGTGGGTAATAGGAGCAGCAGAGAAAATAAGATTGGAAATCATGGAAATTTGGAGCTACAGAAGAATGCTGAAATTAAATGGACAGAACAACAAATTTAGAAGTATTTTGAAAAATGGGGGAAGAGAGAATACTATGAAGAACTCTTACAGGGAAATTGGTTAGGAATATCCTTAAGCATAATAGTTTACTGGAAATTATAAATGAGAGAAACATGGAGGGAAAGAATGATAGAGGAAGGCCTAGTATAAACCTTTTCATCATAAAGATTTCTGTGGCTAAAAGTATAATAGGGGTGTAGTAACCCAATGGCTGGAGCACTCGGCTATTAACCATTGGGGTATTATTTGATTCAAGGTGATACCACTGGGTACCATCAGCCTAACCCAAGCCATATGATTTTTCAGGCACCAGGTCATCCTGGGAAATTACATATGCTGTAGGGAAAGGAACCTGACCCCCAACCCTGATGCATCTTTAACATGCCCAAGGGCATGTTAAAGATGGGTGAACTCACACAAAATCTACCTCCTGGTTGATTACTGTGGTGTTTACAACAAGTTATTGTGAAAGTATTGTGCGCCGAAAATTTTTTTCAGAAGTCATTCCAATGGCATGGCCACTATACAATTTGATGGAGAAGGGGTATATCCTTAACTTGGGAAATGTAAGCAGCACTGGTTTCCAGAAAAATAATGTTTAATCCAAAAACATCATCCTAGCATACTTACAACCCCATCTCCAACTGAACTTTGTTTAAAGATACTTTACTATATGTGATTAGTGCAGTGTTATGCTGTGAACTTGAGGAATCAGAGAGACTAGTTCTTTGTGCATCTGCCACTATTAGTCCAGCAGAGAAAAATCATACACCTTTTCATACACCCATTCATTGCAAAAGTAAGGATTCAACAAAATGGGAAGAATATATAAAAAAATTACAAGGTGTTAAATGAGGTGTGTTAAAAAGTAATGGAAATTTTGTAATTTTGCATAGTGTATAGTGCACCATGAGTTCTTACCACAAGATCAAACAAACAATTAAAAGTACTAATTGCAAGTTCAATGCCATTTGCGTGAAGCAATAAGAAAAAAATACCAGCATTGGTGGCAAAACAATTATGGCTTTTGTACCACCACAATACCAAGATCAAACAAACAATTAAAAGTACTAATTGCAAGTTCAATGCTATTTGCGTGAAGCAATAAGAAAAAAATACAAGCATTGGTGGCAAAACAATTATGGCTTTTGTACCACCACGATAATGCACCTCTTCTTGTTCGTGAATTTTTGGCCAAAACCAACACTGTAATGATATCCCATCATCCATATTCACCACACATAGCCTCGTGTGACCTTTTTCAGTACCCAAAAATAAAGAGAACCTTAAAGGGCTGTTGTTTTACAAACATAGATAAGATTAAAAACATGTTGCTGAGAGAGCTAAAAGCTATACCAAAGATTGAGTTCCAGGAGTGTTTCAAGGATTGGAAAAGGTTCTGGCATAAGAGTATAATATCTAATGAGGACAATTTCAAAGGGGATAAATTGCTATAAATAAATAAATAACGTTCTTTCCTAATAACTCAAGTTCTCATTATTTATTAAACACACCTTGAATTAGAATAGTAGCATATGAAGAGAATATGCTGTGGATAAGATTAAGGAAATGAATTGTAACACAGAGATAGCATTTAAGGAAAGTTTATCAAAAAAGACTCTAGGGATACATAAATTACTAAACCCTGTAAAACTACTCAAAGATTTAGGAAAATTTGAAGGATTACATTTTTTTCTGGGTTCATGAATAGCATTTATTTGATAGGAAGGGATTTTATCAGATTCAATTAGTTTTAACACCTCCCTGAAGAGGGCAAACAGTTACTTATGGGAACATCAGTTTTGAGTCAATTGGTTTGGTTGGAATCAGATTTGGTTCAGGATGGGTAGAGGTATGGATGATGCCATTACAGTGATTAAGTCAGTGATAGAAAGAAATGTAGAATATAACCAGGACATTGGTGCAGAAATGTCAAATTGTAAAAATCATTCACTCTGAGTGGGACTTAAACCTAGATTCCTTGATTTCAGGCCGAGCACTTCAACCAATTAAGCTACTGTAGCCCTTTGAATTCAGAACATAGGTATTTGTTAGCTCTGACATTTTGAGAAGGAATTTGACTTGAGTAAATTTATTAAATAATGAATGCATTGAAGAAAATAGGAGTAAACTGGATGGATAGGCACTTACCGGAAACCTGCATATTTCAGACTAAGTAGATGTGGGTAGAGAATGGAGAATTCGGATGGGCATGTTAGGCTGTTGTAAGGGGGAGACTGGGTTGTTAATTATTGTCTGTAATTTTCTATGTACGTGTATAAGGAATGGTAATAAATGCATGGGAAGAGCTAAAAGTAGGTATGAAAGTTTGTGGAGAATGATCCAGTCAGATTTGCTAATGATGAAGTTTTGGTTAGCCAGTCAGCCAAGAGATTCAATCCCTGCTGAGTGCATTACAGCATCAGTGAAATAGGTATGGAATAATAATAAATAGTAAGATGATGAAGGAAATAAAATTCTTAGGAAATATTAAGAGCAATATAAACATTTAAGATGGTCAGCATAAACCAAAGCTGGTAAACCAGATTATCTATTTATGAAATGTTTTATATGAAAGAGAGCAAAGTAGTATGAGCATTAAAAGAAAAATAGAAGAATAGCATTGGCCAAAAAGCTTAAAAAAAGAAAGGGATTTGTTTACTCTTACCTACCTTAAGTAAAGGTGCACGGAATTGACTGGTGAAAATTGATATATAGTTCGGTTTTGTAAGGCTCAGAAACTTGGTTGCTCATGATAGAGAACAAGCATACATTAGAGGCTTTTGAGAAGTAGGTATGGATAAGGATGAGAGACTGAAATGGATGAAAGAAAAATGAATGAAAAGGTTCTATTTTGTAGGGAAGAGAGGTCATTGGGAGAAGTTCAAAGAAGGCAAAAAAAGTGAATCCTGGGCGAATTGAGAGAAGGTGAAACTAACCTCCCCTTACCAATACTACCTTGAAATACTGGGATTGGCCAGAAAGACCTTGGGTTCATCTACATATTGTTTAGGCTGATCCATTTCTGAGTGAAGTAGTTGTGGCTGACAGCTCAAAACCGAATGGCCTGAAGTTGTTTGGTTAATGAATAGTGGAACTGAGGAAACAGTCAATTATTTAAGAAACACATTTTCCACCTTAGAGTTTCCTGGAGAAATCATGAGTGAAAATGGTCAAGATTACATAATGTGAACCAAATTAATGCTATATTATTTCCTTTATAGCATCCAGCCTTAAATAGTTCCACTAAAAACCTTGTGTTTGAAAAAGTATTTGAAAAAGAAAATTAACATTATATAAACCTTGCTTTACTGCAATGTTTATTTATTTTGAAAGTAACTCCTCAGGCTCCGTTGAGTGAAGCCTGATTTAACACAGGCTATCTCATCATCTTAGACCTTTTCAGCTTGGGTGACTCTAAAGGAACACTTAAGTATGAAAACCTCCTCACCCAGCAAAATACATTTTTCCTTCTTCCAAGCAGTAATAATGTGGCGTGAATAACAGAATGAAAAGACAATTTACATATTAAAGAAAATTTGCTTATGTAAGAATGCTATGCAGCATGTAGTATGTCAATGGATACATAGCTATTCTGAATGTTACCTAAATACCATGCAAGTTGTATTCCAGCCTGGATTTTGACTGTGCCTAGCTTGCATCCAGCTGGACAAGGCAGACTTAAATCCAGCTGAAATCCAATATGGATGTATGCTGTTTTATAGACTTGTGAAAAATGATGAAATTATAGCTATCAGGCAAATTATGTATGCTGGAATCCATGATTTCTTAACCCCTGCTCCAATTGTCATGGGATCATGTAAAAAGCTAAGCTGGAATCTGGTTTTTTCACCTTGTACATGGGAAATGTAAAATCACATCCTATTGTGTTCTCTGGAAAAGGCAAGTTGGGAATCATTAGGAATCTGGGCAAGGCTTTATTTTTATGGCCTATTAGATAATAATTGATGCCATCAGCTTTAGTATTTAAAAATTACTCTTTATCTCAATGGCCTTTCAGATATGTGAACGTAATCATTATCACTTGCTGGTGATGTAGCTGGTTCTAGGAATTTACATCTGCTTGTTAAAGGGGAAGACTGATATTAAAGTCAATAATCCCAACAATGGTACTGCCGTTTATTTTACCACAAATACGGCATGTGTCCAGTAGATCTTGTAATCCATAATCAATGACTGTCCCAGAATAACTGCAATTATTTTCACTTTCTTTTCCACTCCTCCCTATATGGTGCTGTCCTTGACTAAAAATATGAAGGCTGCTTCTCAGCCAACAAAAGATGAACAAAGTGGCAGCTACATAATTACAAATTGCTGTTCATTTCAACAGATGTAGTTATGCCTGCCTCACCTTATTAATCTATCAATTAGGCTGAGTCAAGGACAAGGCATCAGGTGTTTTATATGAGTGTCACATTGCTGTGCGGAAATGTATGGACCTTGAGAAGAAAGATTGAATGCCTGATCAAATTCTGGAAAAATGTTTAGCCCTTGCATTTAATAAGTAAAGAGTTTTAAGAAAGTCATTTTTTGAAACCATGGCATTCAGGCACTAGTTCAATCTCCCTTCCATATGACTTTGTTAACAAGTTGGGCAACTTGCTCTATAATATGACAACTTATTCCAGGAGACTTGCAATAATTATCACAGGAGACTTCAATTATAATCTTCTCAGTGATGGTAATAATCCAAGAGAACTGCTGTCTCGATTAGCCTCTTATAACATAAAACCCTTGGATAATAATCCTACAAGAGTTAAAGCTAGTTCAAATACCCTGTTGGATAACATCTTCACAGACTATCCAGAATTCAAAGTTAATACTGTTGTTTTTGAGCCAGCTCTGTCTGATCACTGTGCAATTATGTCTGTTTTCAATGTGTCTGAAATTAGCAAATCTGCTGTTGCCCCAACCATATTAAAGAGGACCTTTAGTAACTCTAATGTCAGCCGCTTTCAATTCCTCTTGAGTCAAGATAATTGGTAGTCGCTGAATGAGAATAACTCCCTGAACAGTAACTTTGACCTGTTCTACAGAACGTTTTTGTTTCACTTTCAATCAGCCTTTCCCCTTGAACCATTCAAAAAAACTGGAGCACTCCAGAAATTAGGCATTTGTCCAAGGTATTAAGAACTATATCACAAAATAATATGTCCTCTACAGATAACACACTGCATCACAAACTTTTATTCTAACTTCAAAAAGCTGTAGCATAATATTATTAAGAAATCAAAGAAATAATATAATGATAAACTAATCTTAAATGCTACTAATAATTCTAAAATGGCATGGCATATTATTAAACAAAATTCTAGCTCTAATGTAATGGAGTTATCAGCACAATTTAGGGATGATAAAAGTAAACCAGTGGATCCAATAAAACTGGCAAATGAATTCAACAGCTCCTTCTTAAAGCTATCAATGGTTAATGTACAAGATCCTCCTCATGATATCAATATCTCCTTGCTGCACCTTTCAAGTCTATTTTTCTTAAACCATGCATTATATCAGAGCTTTGCTCACATATTACCAAGGTAGGGAAGAAAGCCTCAACTGATATAAATAGTATATCAGGAAAAATAATACATAACCTTGTAGATAAGATTTCAAGTCCCTTACTCTCGCTTGTAAATCAGAGTCTGAGAGATGGTATCTATCCTGACGCCCTCAAAGTATCCAAGGTAATACCAATACATAAAAACTAAGGGGAAAAAAATGATGTGAGAAATCATCAAGCTATATCAACAATTCCCCATCTAGGAAAAATATTCGAGTATGTGTTCAACAAAAGACTAATGGAATTCCACTACTAAATTAAATTTGGATTTAGAAGAGGAAATTCAACAGAGCAGGCAATTTTCAATGCAGTTGACACCATCATACAACAAATTAACTCCAAGCAAAAAGTAATGGGTGTATTCTTTGACTTGTCCAGAGCGTTTGATGTGATTGAGCATGATAAATTCTTGTACAAATGTAATTTAATGGGTATTAGAAGCAGAGCAAAGCAGTGGTTGAGAACATACTGCAAAAATTGTCAACAAAGGGTGGCTGTCCAGAAGAATGGGAATACCTTTGTCTCTTCACCATTAGGTCCTCAAGAATTAGTGTTGGGTCAAACTCTGTTTCTCATTTATAAAATGATTTACCTAAAAATAAAGTGAAAATCCTCTCAGTAATGTGATCTGTAATTTTCAAGTTGTAAATGAAATGTACGCATGAGTTAAATACTCATTGTAGTTTTGCCAACAGCTTGTTTGAAAGGTATTGATATGCTGTGTCACCACAATCAAGGCGAGGAATAATGAGAGAAAAAACTATCTACTTTTTTAATGTGATGGGCATAACATACTGAATCTCATACTAATTTCCTATGGAAGTGGAGGGATTAATCTACAGTTCTGCAAGTTTTAAAAACTTGTGAAGACCATGAGAAATTTCCTATATTTGTAGCAACATTCTTAAATGGAATGACTGCACCTTGAAGATAAAAGTTGATTAGTTGAAATATAGCAATAGATTTTAGCAGTTCAGGATATCCAATTAATATAGCTTGTTTAATGTGAATTTAGACTAATGAAGTTTTGTGTGCTCTATCTTATTATGTTATTGAGGTCAGTATTAATTTTTATATTAATATAGCGAGAGGAAGGTTGCAAGAAGATGATGGTGCAAAATGAAAAAGTTCTAATGCTCATCAATGCAGAGGCATACGAGCATCGGCTTGATTTATATTAAGTAATCAAAAGTTAATGGTTTCCGTGGAAAAGAACAAGTGCATTGCATTGGACAGTGTATAGGTACTATGAGACTTTTCGTGGAACGTGTATTGGACAAATACCCACCTGATAAATGGTTGTATAAGACTATTTAA
Organism: Hetaerina titia; assembly: GCA_037158775.1. Lineage (NCBI taxonomy): Eukaryota > Metazoa > Arthropoda > Insecta > Odonata > Calopterygidae > Hetaerina > Hetaerina titia. The sequence continues at coordinate 49,772,808 of CM073778.1, forward strand.
CATGCAAAAGCAAGTTTTGAGTACCAAAACAAATGATAATATCTTGAGATTTTGAGGAGGACGTACGATCAAAGTTGGGATAAGATAGTTAATTACCATGGTCCCAAATTAACAGCACCTAGAGTATTTAGGTAATTAAAATTGTGTTATTGATATACAACAGAGGAAGATGCTTCAGATTCCCTAGGCAACAAAACATTCAGAAGACTCTAAAAGAAAGGGACATACAAGAGGAAGTCTAACCGGACCAAAAAGCTGGAAGTGGTGGCAACCGAAGGACACTCACACTCGTAATAACTAAGAAGATACATTACTCATTGCTAGATTTGTTGCCACCTCCATGATGCGATATTGATATTCGGCCCCACCAACACTAAATACAGAATTTCAATCAGCAAATGAGACTTTCTCTTAGATTCAGAAATTCTCCAACAAACCTGGAATTTGAGCTGTCATACATGTATCAATAAGGTCATGTACAGTATTAAAAAAAGAGCAATAAAGATTTCGTAATTTCAAATATGAATTCAATTTAACTTTCTAAGTTTATTTTGGGTACAAACGACTTCAAATAGAAATAGACCATGCACACACTTTACTTTTCCAAAAATATGTAATTTCCTTTTTATTTTGAAATAGTTTCCTATGAGCCTGTGGCTATCAGAGTCAACTCCTCAAATTAAACCCATTAAGTTGAAATATCAAATAATCGCATTACAATTGCGAGCGATACAAACATTTACAACATTTAGCATATTAAACTCTATTAGTAACAATTTAAAAATACATTTCACGAGAAAAATTACATGTTTTTGTTTCCGAAACATATATTGATATATTTTCCCCAACGTTCACTTCTCAGAAAAACAACATTTTTGCATCAATCAAATAAATCTCTCTCATAACAAATATCCCTCGTAAAAAAATGTAAAAATGCTAAAAACCGCGAAACGCGCATCAAACGCAGCGAAAAGCAACGAAGTGCGCAGTTGGTTAAACACACCAAAGGTAGCAGCACCTCTCGTTTCGGCCGTCGCTTCTTTTTCTTAACAATTGCTCTTGAGGAGGCAAACGTGACGGCAATTGAGGAGCTTCACCGGCGGTAAATAAACGTAAATAATTATCTTAGATATATACTCCATTCCGTAAATATTGGGAGTCCTTGTCAGAATATCGACTACTTCATGTAACCGAAAGCGGTGTTACTTTTGAAAAAACACACCGTGAAAATGGTTAACCATTATGTTGTGACGGCTCATAAGCCTACTGCAGTAACGGCATGTGTCACAGGTAAGTTTTGGAGACTCAACGGACCATCATTTGTTGATTTCACATGATACACCGATCTCTATATTCACGGTTTTTGTATGAATCTATCGTGCGTATGTATTGGTCGTTGATCTTATGTACCCTCACTCACTCTTTGTTTTAGGGAATTTTACCTCGCCAAGCGACTTAAATTTAATACTAGCAAAAAATACCAGGCTTGAAATATATTTAGTAACTCCGGAAGGCTTAAGACCTTTGAAAGAAGTTGGCCTGTATGGGAAAGTAGCAGTCATGAAGTTTTTTCGGCCACCAGTATGTATATAAAGTTTATCTTTTGACTTCGTACTGTTATTGATGACATTTTTCCTACGTACTGATTGATTTTTGGTTTCAGCATGAAAAAAAGGACCTTCTATTTATTGTCACATCAAGATATAATGCGATGATCCTGGAATGCGTTGGTGGAGATGGAGAAGAACTAGAAATTCTAACTAGGTATGATTGATTCATGTATATTTTAATGCAATTTGATTCGATACCATTTGAGTAGTATTAAATTTAAAATTAAAATGTCATTGGGAATAGACCTAAAAATGTGAATATTTTATGTTAAAAGTTGTGGAAGATTATCGAGCAGTTATTAGTCTCATACTGAAGAGGTGATATGTGAGTTTCCATTGGCTTGCCTTGACTGATGAAAATGAGGTTAACATTTTCTTATTTTGTCATTTAAATATAGGGCTCATGGAAATGTAGCCGACAGAATAGGGAAACCATCTGAGACTGGTATACTGGCTGTAATTGATCCTGAGGCTAGAGTTATTGGCCTGCGTCTGTATGATGGGCTTTTCAAAATAATTCCTCTGGATCGCCACAACTGTGAACTCAAGGCATCTAGTATTAGGTGAGTTTATGTACGAAGTAAGTTTGTTTGTTGTTAGCTATTTTCACTGTAATGGTATGGTATGATAGTAGTTTTTTATGGTTATATTTGAGCCCATCTTTGAGAATATGATGACTTAAAGTGCTTAAGCAGCACCCTTTTACCCCCATCAACTATTTGAAGCTGTGATTTTCACTGCAACCAGAGAAATTTGTTGTCAGATTTTTTATATCATTACTTAAGCTAGAGTTCTCTAATATGCTGTGTATGACAACCTCAGTTCTCATTCCTCATTCTGTAGAATTTTCCTTTTGCACATATTGGCATGATAATTAATCATTGTTTGATAATAATCATTAATCATAGGAGGAGGTAGTAATGCTATGGAGTTTACCCATTTTGATGCCTCTTTGTAATTAGTTCAAGGGGTGACTACTACTGTTTCATTAATAATAATTATTCAGTGGCAAACCTTCTCTAGTGCATTAGTAGCTGATTAATTGCATCTAATGTGAGATAAATTGATAATCCATCCGCTGATTTTTTTGGTAAAATAAACAATACACGTCTGAATATTTTATCAGGTTTATAGGGAAATCATTCTCAGATTCTTTCAACAAAATCCAACAGATACTTTATTTTTTAAAAAGTAAAGCTACCATATTAGAAAATTTCACACTATGTTTATTTTTTGTTTCCAATTTTTCATTGGTAATTAAACACATTGGTTTACCATTTCAATGTTTTATTTGTTCCAAAAGAATTTAAAATTTTTATATTTGTTGATTCTTCTTCTAAGGATGGTCAAGTTCTTCTGCAATTAACATTTTTCTTGGCATACATTTTAGCATTAAATTTGTCTCAAGTCTCCGAGCAACATATTTACACTACTCATTAATTGTGGTGTTTAAGTGATTTCACTTTAAATTTTAATATATGTTGGTCCTTTTGAGTTAACGTGGCAGAATATGTTTACCTTATGTTGTGTCTCTTGTAAGAAGTTCCCTTATTTTAGTTTCAACCTTGAAGTACCTCAGGGAACCATGAAAATTATTAAATGAAACTTAAGTAAATTTTTATTTGCTCAATCCAGGATGGAAGAATTGCTGGTACAGGATATTGAATTTCTGCATGGCTGTGCTAATCCAACAGTCATATTGATCCATCAGGATATGAATGGTCGCCATGTCAAGACACATGAGATTTCACTAAGAGATAAGGAGTTTGTGAAGGTATTTGTGCATTAATTTTTAAATTAAAGGATCTGTAATATTATAATATGGAAAAGGATCATTTTTCTTTTACATGATTAGTTTTATTAACCTGATGAATTGCAAGGATCACCAGTTGATGATGAACAACTACTGGAACCTACATCATAATAAATTTTATTCAAATGGTAGAAAATTGTAATAATTGGTTATTCATCATTTTTACTAGACTTATGTAAAAGTTGTTACTATTTATCTATTGTATTCAGGCTTTACACAATGGTTGTGGTAAAATAATGGATTCCTTTTGGTGTTATCTCACCTGTGGTTTAAAGAAATATTCATTACACCAAGTAATATAGAGTCAGCTGATGGTAAAATTTAATTTTCCATTGACAATTATACTTTTGCACTGTGTTGCATTATCTGTACTATTGTTTGTAGTCACTAAATCATAAATCTTATTATTACATTAACCATAGGGACCTAAATTTCAATAATAGTAAAATTGCCTTGTTATTTATAAATTGATTATCATTTACTTGGTTAAATAATTGAGGATGTAACTAATATTTTTAAGGCCTTCTTAATTTGATTTGGAAATATATTTTTAGTTGATTGTATAACTTTTATCATTTGATGAAGGTTTTAGTTACTTTTACTCCATGTATCTATATTATTTTGATGTCTATTTCCCCCTCATCCCTAGAAAGTTAAGGAAATCTTCTGTACTTAAGAATAAGAAACCCTGGGTCACAGATGGAAGTATTCTATCTATCAAGTTGCATGGGAAATGCTTATTATAAAAATAAACTGGCCCCTAGTGATCAGCTAGAATATTCAGCCTTAAAAAAACTAAATGTAAACCTTGTCAAATGCCAAAAAGGTCTTTCAATAATTAAAGGATCTCAAATGCCGAAAATAAAAGCGAAGAAATCAGGAAAATTATCATTCTTATTAATGGCTTCTTAACTGAATGACTTTTATCTCTCCTTGCAAACTGCTGTAAATCTTACTTGTCGTAACATGGTCCCACCAATTTCTCATGCCCTTAAATCATTATTTTTGTGTCCATGCTCTGATGCTGAATTAAGGTATATCATCGATAAACTAGGCAACAAGTTCACCTCAGGCTTAGATGGCATCCCAATCTTAATTATAAGAAAATCTTTCCAAGCAATTGAACCACCTTTACTTTTCTTGGTAAATGAATTTCTTTGATGTGGTGAGTTCCCTGCTCCACTCAAAGTCCCCAAAGTCATACCCCAATAGAAGAGTAAGGGTAATTACTACATATGAGTTTTTATAGGCCAATCTCCATACTATATCTATTTGGTAAAATTTTTGAAACATTTTTTTTACAATCGGCTAATGTTCTACTTGAAAAGCCACAATCTACTGTCCACATCTCAAATTGGCTTTAAGAAATCAAGATCTTCTTCCAGTGCCTCATATCAAGTAGTCAATCAAATATTGTCTGATCTGGACAACATCCCAATCAGCAGCACTCTTCTTTGACTTCTCCAAGGCTTTTGACCATGTTAACCATCACCTCTTATTGTCAAAACTCACCAGCTTTGGTATAAGAGGTGTATACTTTGATTGGATCAAGTTGTATTTAAGTGATAGACAACAATGTGTTTCCCTATGCAAAATGAGACCAGTTACGTATCACCTCCCAAACTTATCCACTCCGGTGCCTCCCAGGGCTCTGTCCTGGGCCCAGTTCTTTTTTATTTTATGTATTAATGCCCTCCCAGGTAGACTAATTCCCTTGCCTGGAGTACTCCCAGTGCTCTATGCTGATGACACCAATATTTTGGTGTCAGCCTCTTCTATCAATGACCTGCTGTCTTAAGTCAGTGAATGCTACAATTTTGCTAGATTAGTAGTGCAAGCAAAACTCCCTCTCCCTCAATGTGGATAAATCAAGCTTAGTGTACTTGACTTACAAAAGTAAGTGTAAAGCTAACATCACTATCAATATTGATGGGAAATTGAACCACAAAATACCAGTTCTCGCTTCCTGGGTATTGAAATAGATGGTAAATTATCTTGGGATGATCATATTAACAAGTTAAGTTGTAAATTTAGCTCTCTTTGTCACGTATATTTTACATATATATTAATATACCTATGCATACACAACAATCATTAGTGTGAAGTGCAACATCCATTTCTACAATAGCAATGAATTTCAAGAAAATGCGGGAGATGCCGTAACAGTAACTTTTAACGGAGTCATCCTCTAACATGCATTTCATTGCAACAATTTCAGAGTGTAAAAATCATTTGCCTTGACCGGAATTCGAACCCGGATCCCTCGATGTCCGGCCGAGTGCTTACTTGCTTACTAGTGCCGGCCGCGGCTCCTCTTAAACTCTGAAATTTTTGGGATTTTTGAGGAACAAGATGTTGTGACCAAATTTCAGAGTTTAAGAGGACGCTACAATAGCTTAACTGGCTAAAGCAATCGGCCGTACATCGAGGGAATCGGGTTCGACTCCCCGTCAAGGCAAATGATTTTTACACTCTGAAATTGTTGCATTGAATAGCAATGAAGATGATCAAAATTATAATACCAGAACCTCTAAAAACCTGCACCAATCATTTGTAAGAACTAAAAATGCAACACTTGGGCATCATTCTTTTTAATAAGTTACATGACTACGTAAGGAATCTCAATAAAATGTCACCATTAAAAAAAACTTGGCAAATATCTGTTAAAGCACATGTTCTACTTGGTGGATGAATATCTCCAACTATAATTTGCAGCTGTATATTTTCTTTGATGTGTCCTATATTTGTACCACAAATCCTTGGACAAAATGAATTGATTTGATTTATCTTACACTTGTTTTAATCCTATTAATATTGTTCCATTTTTCCCTAATGCCATCATCAACCCTGTTTTGATTGATTACAGATACCATGGAAACAAGACAATGTGGAGACAGAAGCCTCTATGGTTATACCAGTTCCAGAGCCATTAGGTGGAGCCATAATAATTGGTCAGGAGTCTATTTTATATCACAATGGAACTAATTATGTTCCTGTGGCACCACCCCTAATTAAGGTGAGTATATGGTTTTTTTAAATATGTTATTATACCTGTAATCACAATGTGCTAGGACTTTCTCAAAGTTAATGTCTGAGTTCAAAGATTAAAACCTTTTAATTAACCTTTAAAATATAAATTTACTTCAGGTTTAGAATTTATCTAACTTAAAGGTGATGAAAACTTCCCACAAATTGCAAAATCCCTCACATTGCCAATTAATCTATTACCATATATTGGTCATTGGTTTCCATTGTGTAAACACTGGAAATTGAAATGTTCATGAATTTTATTATTTTGAAATAAGTCCAGTCCTAATTAGGTCCAATATGTCTATAGTTGTCTTATCTATTGGCTTAGGATATCCATATAATCTAGTCCACACCTGGACTTAAACTCTATTTCACTTTATTTTGCCTTTGCAACTTCAACCCACAAATGAAATTTCTCTTTAACTTCCCATTTTAAATTTAAGTTTTCTTATTTATCCCAATTATACCAATCAAATGGTTGTCAAACATCTTATGAAAATATTTCCATGATATTGCATGAGCAAAGGAAATTATCTAGGCAGATATAAAAGTCTGAAGTGACTTGTCTAAACCTTGAAGTTGAAACTTTGGTAATGTATAGATTAAAAGTTTTTCCTGCAACGTGGTCCTTTCTACCTAATCATATCACTCGCTCCACCTATCCAGATTTAAATAAATGCTAATAAGTAGATTTTTGTATTTATCAAACTGCATGTTTGTCAAATAGACAATTCCTTGAATGCAGTATTTATTCTGTTTGGTCAAATTTTGAATATAATTTAGGACCAATTGGGTTTTGTGGTCATGTTGTTGTTTTTTTCACTTTCATCCTCATGGGATGAGATGTCTTCCTCTCATTCTCTGTTTTAATTACTACTAATGCTTTTCACTTCAGCACTAGTAAATTTAGCCATATTATGTCAACCTAAATCACCTTTTTCAAAATAGTCTGTCTTAATCCATTAAGGACAGTACATGAAAGCTGATGACACTTGGATGCAAGAGCATAGTATCATGGATGGGGAGTTGTGTGGAAGGGGTAGGAGAAAGGACGGAGGGAAAATCACATGATGACAGGCAGGGTACCACAATAATATTGTCAGTGCCAACAATGAAATTTGTATGTTGCAGTCTGTGTAATTGCTGGGCAGCTATCATTATAATCTGTCACTTGTGTGCAAGGGTTGGTGACTTTGGTGGCAGAGGTCCTTTTGTAATGACTTTAAGATGGGCTTTATTAATTACAAATAATTTTACTTTTTTAATTACAAATAATTTGTAAATGAATATCCTAGCCATGTTCTGTGTGCTTTTGCTGGTTGATTTGACCCTAGAATGTATGTAATTTTGTTAATTTTGAGAAACATCTGATAAATTTGAAACTAGATTGTACATATTATTAAAAAATAGATCGAAGCTAACAATTTTGTTGAGGATTGGAAAAATATGCCATTAGCTATGGTGAAAAATGTATTTTTTCTATGCAGTGTGTTACATAGAATTGCCAAAATTTTGAAGATATTGACAAGAGGTGGAACACTTGATTTATTACCTGTGGATGATGTAATTTGTTCCTATTTAGACATGACTACTGAGGTAGCTTACAAATACAGAAAACCTATTTTAACAATACTATCAAGATGTTAGAGAAGTTATATTTTATGTTTAATGCATCACTGTATGTTTGAGGCGAACGGTAACTACGGCCGTATGAAATAATGGGAAGAGTTGACCCCAGCCGTACTCTTATAATTATTTATAGCCATACTCTTATAATAGTTATAAGAATACAGCTGGGGTCAACTCTTCCCATTACATCACTGTATGGTTTTTTGTTTGTATATGAATTTTTGTTTCACCATCTAATATGTTTCATAATTTTGAAAATTGCCCTTTCTAGCAAAGTACTATATGCTGCTATGGGCGAGTGGATGCTAATGGGTCTCGGTATTTACTTGGTGATATGGCTGGTCACCTGTTTATGCTTCTCCTGGAGCGTGAGGAAAAGATGGATGGAACCATGGCTGTAAAAGACTTGAAAGTAGAGCGCCTAGGTAAGACTTCAATATTAAAATTGTTATGGAGCTTTTATTTCCAATATTGTAGTGCATTTCGTCAAGTACCTAATGAATGGTTAAAGGGTTGAAAGCCCATGGGGAAAATTCATTTTGTCATGGTATTTGGAGATATGTAATTTATTCTAAACTTATAAGTGGATGCTCTTAAAATTTTTATGGGAGAAATTCACCAAGTGGATAGTGGAGCACTTAAAGTTTATTTGATTTACTCATTGTCTATACAGAGATTTTGACATTAGAAATTGTTTAATCAATGCACTGGGAAAAGATATTTAAACTCTGCCAAATGCATTTTTTTTTTAACACGCCAATACTCAACCTTATGGCACATGGGATGAGAACATCACATTCTGCTGTCAACAATTATGTTGAAATTGGGTTAACTGTAATTCTACCACCTTGATCAAAATGTTCCCGGACTTTTTCAGAAAATTAAAAATACAAGTTTATTCATCCAAATCTATATTGTCCCCTTCAAAGTAATCCCCATCGACTGCAACACACTTATGCCAGCACTTGATCCAATCCTCGAAACATTTTTTATATTCGGTTTTCGGTATGTCCATCAGTGCTTCCTGCGATTTTTCCATTACTTCCTCTCAGCTGCTAAAACGCGTTCCCCGTAATGGTTTTTTAACTCGATTGAACAGAAAGAAGTCACAGGGAGCCAAATCAGGTGAATTCGGTGGCTGTTGGATGGTATTTGTTGCATTTTTCGTCAAAAAATTACGAATAATGATAGCACTGTGCGACGGTCTCGACGCACTGTGCGACGATTTCTGGTCTCTTTCGGCGAATTGCTTCACGCAAACGTCTCATAACGCCCAAATAATACTCTTTGTTTACTGTCTGGCCTTCTGGCAAAAATTCATGATGCACTACACCGTTGTAATCCATGAAAACCGTCAGCATTGCCTTCTTTTTTGACTGAAAACGACGTGGTTTTTTTGGTCTCGGCTCATTTGGTGAACGCCATTCACTTGCCTGATGTCTGGATTGCGTGTCGTACTCATAAACCCACGTCTCGTCTCCAGTAATGATCCTTTTGATGAATGTGGGATCGGATTCAGCCTCGCAAATCATGTCTTTTGCGACGTCAACACGGTCTCTTTTTTGCATGAAATTGAGGTCTTTTGGCACCAACTTTGCTGCTACACGACGGAAACCCAAATCATTAACCACAATGTCTTGGGCAGATCCATAGGCAATGTTCAAGTCCTCCGCTATTTCTCTGATGGTTATTGACCAACATTTCTTTTACTTTATCAATTTTTTCACCGACTTTCGATGTCGATGGTCTGCCACTGCGTTCATCATCTTCGATTGACTCACGACCACTTCTGGACCGCTCGTGCCACTGGTAAACGACCGTTTTTTTTAGAGAATCGTTGCCGAAACACTTTTCCAACATTTCCAACGTCCGTGCGCCACTAAATCCGTTTTTTACGCAAAATTTAATACAAGTTCGTTGTTGCAAATTTAAATCCATTTCTGCAATTGTAAAAAATCGCCAACACACACAGAGATAGATGTACTCTTGGCTACGTAACTTTTGCAAATGTCAAGTTATGACACTAAGATTTAAAGGGAATATCAACAACAGATGTACCAATTTAACAAAAAAAACAGAACTCAAATCGGAACGATGGGAGCGCCACACGGTGGTTATTCCGGGAACTTTTTGTTCAAGGTAGTATATCTCATGGTAAGAAATTTTGTTCTTCAGGCTATGATTAAAATAGTATTTTTGCTTTTAGTTATGAAACCCAATTACCTCTTGTATTAGCAGGTATCTTCCCTGTCACTTCTTTGCTTGTTTCTCTTTTGAAATATGATTGCCTTTCTTGTGTATGTGCATTTATGCTACGAGGTTAGGCTGAAAACAAATGTAAACATGCTTGTAGACCACAAACAAAATGACCTTCAGGAGTACTCCTGGTGGCATGTGAAAGTAACATTCCCCCTCAACACGCATGCACAGGTTTGAACTTGTTATATTCATCCAATGTATTTTGCGAAGTGGAAGTATGGAGATGTTTTCTAGTGCTATGTCAATGCGATGTGCTGTTATCGAAATTTTAACTGCTGAAAAAGTTACTCATACTGAGATTCATCGTCATTTAAAGTATATTTATGGTGACATTGCTGGTGTTAGGTCTTCTGTAAATTGATGGGTAGTAAAATTTTGTGGTTGTGAGCCTGGGAAAGCCATAATTGTTGATGAAGCACGCAGGGGATGTCCGATCACTGCCATAGATGATAAATCTTGTCGAAGATTTGATTTAAAATGACCTGCGAATCACTCAAAAGTATATCACAAACACTGTGAGCAACTTTTACAGCACTACGGTGACAAAGGAGATGACTTTCTTTTGAATATTGTGAGGGGATGAGTCATGTGTCCACCTTTCCGACCTAGAAGAGAAAAGACAGAGCGCTGAATATCGACATCCGCCTTCTCCTCAGGCGAAAAAGTTCAAAAGACAACAATCCACAGAAAAACTTCTTTTGATTTGTTTTAAGATGCTCACCAAGTTTATGTGACTGATTTTCTGGTAAAAGGGGCAATGGTAAATTCTTCTCAGTATCTACAGACTCTAAAACACCTCCAATGTTGAGCTTGTCATGTTAAAGGCATTCTGGCACTAATAATCTTGCAACATGACAACACTCATCCACACACCTCTGGCGCAACTAGAGAGGCTCTGCGAAACATGAAATTTGAACTGATTCTACAGCCTCCTTATTTCCCTGCACCTTGTGATTTTAATTTTTTTCCTCAACTCGAGAGACACCTCAAGAGTAATCATTATACCTAGGACGATTAGGTGAAGGCAGCTGTCAAGTCCTGGATTTGAGAAAAGTCCGAAGATTTTCAGTGACGGAATTAAAAAACTTTTCACACATTGGGAGAAAAATGTTAACCTTAATGGTGACTATGTTGTAATTGTAATTGTAATTTATTCATTCACCATAAGCATAGAATTATGCATGGCTTTGTCAAAACATGTTTTACACTTCATTTCAGTAAAAAAAAAACATTATGCAAAATCAAAACAATATGCAAGTACAATACATACAATTTACAACTTTTTGGAATTAACACATTTCAGTTATACATTTGAAATGGTATGCATTAGAAAATCATCTACACTATAAAATAATTTACATGAAAGTAGTTTTTTCACGGCACACTTAAATTTAAAGGAACTTTTGATATTTTTAATATAAGCAGGCAATTTATTGTACATAAGTATTCCCTGATGATCTATCCCTTTAATCGTTTTATTTACTCTGTGCTGACTTACATGGAATGCATTTTGGCTTCTTGTATTATGACTATGAAGGTCACAGTTTTTAATAAACATGCTCTGATTTTTGTTAATAAGAGACACTGTTTCAAGAATGTATAGACAAGGAAGAGGTAAGATTTCTAGTTTTTCAAAAATAGGTTTACTGGGAGCTCTATTATTAGAATTAGTTATTATGCGAATAATCTTTTTTTGCATTTTAAAAATGTTGTAAAATAAATGTATGATTTTGAAATAGAAGAATGTACTTTCTACCCAATGTTGCTATTTGTTTTTGTTCTCACTCTACAAGTATGGGTGCATTACTTTTCAGCATACCCTCGTACATGAATGTGTGATATGACTTTGGGAAATTAGCACTTGTTTGTTCTTAAGCGGATAAAATAATACTTTGTAATTCCACAGATTTACTTAAATCTGTGGAATTACAAAGTATTATTTTATCCGCTTAAGTATGAACCGATTCCATAAAATAACGCCTGAAACCATCGATTACACTTGTTTGTTGTTTCAAGAGCTATGTACTGTGGTCAGGGTTTCCTTAGAATCATTATTGGCTGAGATGAAATAATGGAAGACAAAGCCATAGGTTATTCTTGATGAAGGCATTGTAAGCATCACTGAGAAATAGAATATGCTATTTGGGAAGTAAGTGAAACATTTAAACTTGAATCCCTCCAGATGATTTCACTTCCTGGGGTGGAATGGCAGAATAATGTGTTTGTTTGGAATAATACATTACAATCTACTAGAATCTTTCCTGTTTAACTGTGTAGTGTCTAATTTATGAACTTTTTTTGCCAATATTTGGGGATGTAAAGATTACAGCATTGCTCTATGCTGTGTGAGTTGTAAATTTTAACTTCACATTTGCAAAATAGTGGTTTGTATATTTTATTTTTAATGGAATTGAACCTAACACAAACATCTATTTGATCAACAGGAGAAATAAGCATTCCTGAATGCTTAACATATTTGGATAATGGTGTGGTATTTGTTGGTTCACGTCTTGGTGACTCGCAGTTAGTAAAGCTGAATGCACAGCAAGATGAATCAGGATCTTATGTCTCTGTTATGGAGACCTTCACCAATTTGGCTCCAATTCTGGACATGGTTGTGGTAGATCTGGAACGCCAAGGACAGGGACAATTAGTCACATGCTCAGGTAATTACATTGCTTGGAATGTTTGTTTTTCAGTTCATTGAGTGGCAAAGACACCTCTCTACTCTGAGTTTAGAAATTAAAAAGTGACATTTTCATTTTTTTAATGGCATAATTAGTATTTCCTTTTGGGTGAAGGATTGAGTATTTTGATTTTAATCATTTTGAAGAAAATAAGACTTTCTTGAAGAGGTGTTTGATTTAAAAGTAGGTTTGCTAAAAAGTAACTTTTTTCCTAAAAAGGTGATTTGTATTTTAAGGCTTGTTGTTATGATTTGTATGTTAAGGCAAAAAAGTTGTTTGACATGAATTTAAAAAGAAGTATTTGTTTCAATGAACTCCATAAATTTCTTATATCAACCACAAAATCTAAGGTCTCATGAAACTTTTTAGATTGAAATCTTAAAATAGCATGTTTACATCTGGCACATAAGTATACATTCTAGGAACCAAGGTACACCGAAAAAGCACTTATTTTGCTAAACTGCATAATAATTTTGAATCAGAGAGGGCAAAAGATAAAAAATAATTCATATATCTTTGCAAACTTAGGCCTTCTGCTGTGTGATGGAGGTTGACATATAAAATTGAATGTTTCACAGACAAAAAAATCTCATTGGTTGCATCTAAGTATGTTAGTGTTGGAAAGGTGGCTGCTAAACAGTGAAATGTGCAAAAGTCGGTTGATACATAGTCCGTTTTCTCTCTGTTTTTAATATTTTTCATGGCACATTTTTTTAATCATGACACAGCTTACCAGTGGGTTTTATGATGTAATGATAGTTGGGACCTTGTAAGCATGCTACATTGGGGGCCCAGGGTAACTAATTATGAGCCCAATTTATGGCATTCAAATTTCTGTAAATGTATGTGTATTGTGGTACTCTAGGTGATTAACAGTATGCATAAATGCTAATAACGGATTGTGCAAGCTCATTTAAAGTAGGCTTTACACATTGACAAGCATGACGCCAACTAAGGTGCATGCTTAAATTTATATCTGTTGAACATAAGAATGCAGCTTCGATTCAAAGGGAAAACTTTTGTAGTGTGAGTTAAGAACCTTCATAGATGGGACAAATTGTCTTCAAAAGTGGCCATTTCCAGGTGTATAATGTATTGCATGGTAAGGCTTATTGCATGTTAAAACCTCTGATCTCTTAGGTATTAAAACTCACGAGGCTTCTCTTTATTTAAGTAACCAATTTTATAATTTACAGGGGCATACAAGGAGGGTTCGTTGAGGATAATTCGCAATGGAATTGGAATCCAAGAGCATGCTTCGATTGATTTATCGGGCATCAAGGGAATGTGGCCATTACGAATCTCTACAGACAGCACCTTTGATAACACATTGGTGATGTCATTCGTTGGACAAACCAGGTATGTGATTGTTAATCCATTCTTTTCACAAGTCTTTAAAATAATTTAAAATATATAGAAGCAGTTACTTATACATAATTGGGTGTGATCTACTGTATAAACTGTACAGTGCATTCCTGTGTAAATTGATCATTCGAGTTTTAGCTATTTAAATGAAGGAAAATTTTTGAAGAAAGAAAGTACAACTTTTTTGGGAGATAAAAGCATTATTTTGGCATCCCTGGTAATAAGCACATAAAATTTGTTGAGAATATTCTCATCAATGACTAGATCAACATAAAAATTAATAAATAGTGAAGTCATAATAGTAGTGTTACAGCCAATGAATCAAATCATTCTTGTCCATTAATGATGACATGTAGCCCAATTGTTGTCTCAGGTATGCAGTGATGGGAGAACTGACAGTTTCCCCTAAAGGCTCCACTTTTCTTCTTAGTTATTATTATTTGTATTCTTCCAGTTGTTAGGCTTTTGATGGACACAAAGACTGGACAATGTTAAATTTCTTTGCCTCTCCTAACAAAACACAACCTGCCATCTGACACTAAAGTAGCCACTACAAATGTTAACGTGTGAAGCAATCATGACTTATTTGTAACAGGATGTCGTAGTGATAGGTAGTACCTAAGCCTTGAAAGGCAAACAAGGTTGCTCAGGAGGCAGAGGAGGGATTGATTCATCTCTACCAGAACTTCCGAGAAGGGAAGATTGATGAAGGGGCTTGATCTTTCTTTGGATGGGCTGCCTTATTTTTGGCATCTGAGAATAAAGTGTACTTAGTACATAAGTTTGTATGGTAATAGACCATTTATACAAAAGCTATATTTTGTACTTTGTTTTATTATATGCTGTATTTTTGCAATGCAACACTTGTTCAACTGTGTAAGATAACTCACTTTTTGTTTCACCTTATTAATGATACTGATACTATAATTTTCAGAGTGCTTACCCTCAATGGCGAAGAAGTTGAAGAAACTGACATTCCTGGTTTTGCTTCTGATCAGCAGTCATTCTTCTGTGGGAATGTGGATTATGGCCAAGTGGTGCAAGTTACTCCCTTGACTGCAAGGCTAATTTCAACAGACACAAAATTACTGTTAAGGTTAGTTACTGGCCACTTGTTTAGTTCATATTCTTTTTGTATCAATATTTATGATTGATTGATGTTTATGTTGTAAATTGTACTTTTTTATGCAGTTACATTTTCTCCATAAACCATTGCCAGAATGTACTTCAAAATTGCATGGTTCTTTAGTGAACCTTGGCTATGTTGGGATATCATGTCCTACAAAAGCACTGCATAAGAGGAAATACCATCTTATTTTTTTGGAGGAAGTATCTTAGATTCTTTGTATCTCAGATTAGAAATAAATACAATGTGGAGACAGTTACAGTTAGTAAAGAAAGTATTTTGCTCATATTTTCTTGAAAGTAGATGTAATTGCCGGCCTTGGTGGCAGTGGGGTAATGCCCGTCTGCCAGTCCAAGGGTCGTGGGTTCGATTCCCGCCTGGGTGGGTTTTCCTCTACCGAGGGCTTGGGTGTTTGTAATCGTCTCCATTATTAACACTGTTAATAGTCCGATGTAAACGTCAAAAAGTGCTTTTTTCGGTCTGCGGCTAAATAAATAAGTAATTACTTCAGTTGTTATTGTATTTTAGTATTAAAATTTTAAAATAGAATTTTTAATATCAAATTAAAATTTAATTTTCTCGAGTTTGAGAGCCATCCATCAAGCCTCTGGATTGAAGTTGGAATTGGTTGAAAGTTGACCTTCTTAAAACAAAACTTGTACGTGGGTGGTCTGAAAAGTTTCTGCCTCTGAATGAAAAATGTCTTGTATCTTTGTTAGGACGGAAACTTTTCAGAACACCCTTGTATATACTTTACTTAAATAGCTAATGGATTTTTCTTTCCCCATGAAAAATGGAATCACGATTTGTGAAGTGTTTTAGATGTTCATTAATAATATAGTTTTATTTTACTTGCTTCATATGATCAAAATATTCTTTGAGTTAGTTAATATTTTTAAGTCAATTTCCTAATTTGTTATGATTAAATCCTAAATTTTATAAACAAATTTGGTTTGATTTCGCTTTTTATTCATATTTTATTTTGTATTTTGAAGCCGAAAAGTTTTGGAGCTAAATAATAGTAGTTAGGTAAATTTCAAGAAACTGTAACCGTAACTTTAACGGAGTCACCCGCTATGTGTGCATTATAATGCAACCATTTCAGAGCTCGGTAGCTTAATTAGTTAAAGCACTCGGCTGGATATCGAGGGATCCGGGTTCGAATCCCGGTCAAGGCGAATGATTTTTACTCTCTGAAATGGTTGCATTGTAGTTAGGTAAGTAAATATAGTGGATTTAGAACAATTAGTTGATGTTTTCTCAGTGTAATAGTAGTAATTTTGTACAAATAATTTCAAATATGCTGTTTAATTCTCACTACTTGGATTTCATTGTACAAATATCATCTTCGGATGTGCCATAAACTTACTTATTTTCCATTTTATATGCTTGTAGATAGTCAAATTTTCAATTGGGGGTTATGGATTTTTGTCTTTTCTGATTAATCTCTTATTGTTACATGATTTTTGATTGACTATATAGATTTATGAATAAAGAAAAGTAATTACTGTTTCTTTCCTCAGGATACCTGGTTACTGTTGACTCTTATCAATAATCATTGAAGCTTGTTGTTGTCTTTCCTATTCATTGCCATGTGCATAATGATTTGTATGCCACGTGATGTTTTCAGCCAAAATGTTCTTCGAAGATTTATATTTTGTTTTGTTACAGTGAGTGGAAACCTCCATTAGAAAAAACAATCAGTGTGGTTGCTTGCAATACATGTCAAGTACTTTGCGCATCAGGGAGTGACCTCTATTACTTGGAAATCTGTGAAGGAGAACTTGTGATGAAAGCGTGAGTTGACCATGAATGGGATGATTATAAGTAATTTATTTTCAGGGTATTGTCAGTGATTGTATATGCAATTGGATCTCTTGGCTTTTTACAGTCACACTACACTTGAGCATGAAGTAGCTTGTCTGGATATAAATCCACTTCAGGATGGTTCTGGAGGGACAGCAAAAAGGGCAGAAATGGCAGCTGTTGGTCTTTGGACGGATATATCTGCACGTGTCCTTAGATTACCATCTTTAGAAGAGCTTAATCGTGAATTTCTTGGAGGAGGTTTGTAGACTGATTTATAAAAATCTGGAGTGATCTTTTTAATCTGTGTATTTTGTTGGAGAATATGTGCTTGTGTTTTAATATTGAATTAGATAAGAATAAGACTCTGACCAAGGAGGGTTTTATTAATCATTGGAAAATGAAAATCTGGCAATCCTACTCGGCTAACTGTTTTGAATCTAGCTTCAATTATTTTCAATTGAAATTCTGCAATTTATTTGAATGTGCTGTACTAACTAACAGAGTGAAAGAAAATTATTTGAAGTTTTGGAGAAAGTCTTGGTTGGGTGATGAAATCATTGCAATCTCTTGAATAATCAAAGAAAAAACTAGAATATGTTAATATATGTACAATAACACTAAAGAAGCATGGCATATAATAAACAAGGCAACTAGTAAGAGAGTAGATACTTCACTTCCTGATGTCTATGATATTTCTGGTATTATTATCACTGATGCTGTTGAATTCAACATATTTTGTAACTTGTTCCATGCATTTTCACTTTACCAAGTGTGATTTTTTCTTTCATCATGTTGACATAGGATTGGCAGAATATATTTGTCACTGAAAATGTCATAATTTTTTCAGAACTTATTGCAAAAATATATTAAACACTAAGTTAATTAAAAATTGCCTTTATTGTAATCTTATCTTATTCTTCTCCTCATTATCTATTCCCCATATTATTTCATGTGAGAGATTTCGGGCATTCATTTTTGCCTCATGCTGCATAACATGTGTATAGGTACTTGGAAACTATCATATTGATATTTGCATAAATCATGGTCATTGTAGGAATCTAGTTTTGATTTATATTTCTTCCATTTACATCCTACACTTCTGTAGTACATGTGCAATGTAAATCTATATCTTATTTGGCAAGGAATAATGATTTTAACTACTTCATCATCTTCCTGCATTTATAGTAAAATAGAGTACATTCTGTGTAGTATAGTATGGTTGGTTGTTTAGTTGATTCATTATAAATCTAAATTATCTTCATTCATGTGAATTAGTAAATTGGAAGCATAAGTATATGATAAATTGGTAATGAAAATTGAATAGCAAGCCTTTTGATATGACATAACCCAAATGTATCAACTAGGCTGAGGTGATAGTAAACAGAGTGGGGTAATGCTAAGAATCACTGCATATTCTTTGGCAGTAATGTAGTGGCTTTGTTGAGTTAATGATTATATTGTATTTTTTTCAGAAATCATCCCCCGTTCTATATTAATGACTGGATTTGAAGGCAATAACTACCTATTGTGTGCTCTGGGAGATGGATCAATGTTTTATTTTTCCCTTAACAAGCAGAGTGGCTTCCTTACTGATAAGAAGAAGGTTGGTGGTTATTTTACATTATTAAAAATACTACTCCACTTGTATACTCTAATGCAGTAATAGTTTAAATATACATGTAGTTAAATAAAAGTACCTTTACCTAACAAATTCAGTAACATAAAACACTGAAATAAGTTAGTGGAATCATTTGGCACAAAGTATAACAAGTAAAGGAGTGGAGTGCAATGCTTGCCAACAGAAATTTGTGACCTAAAACATCATCTACATGGCTGCTCAATGCACTAAAAGAAAATATTTTTAGATTTACTGGGAACACATTCCAATATTCAATTTAGTGTTCTTAAATATTGGAACCCACCTATTAAATTAAACATTGAATGAAAAAACTCACTGGATTTGTTATTCAGAAGTGAGAAAGTTCATCTATTTTTATACTCATTAAATGCCACTTAGTCATCTTGTATTTTTCATTAAACATCAAATTAAAACTTTCACATGGGCAACAAAATATGCAGGCAATGATAGTAATGCCATTTAAGAAGCCACCAATCACAATTATTCAAAATGAGCATAAACTAATCATTATTCCTGTTATTATTAAAATTTATGGAATGAAGGAGGATTTGAGTGTACAATTTGATGAAAACTAGGATTTGTATTCAATAAAAATTAGGGAATGACCCATTCCTACAAATACTGTTTGTTCACAAAATCCCAGTGTCTCAATTTCATGTGCTCATCACCAACAACTCGCACTTTCATTTAAAATGGTGGAGGTTAGTCGTGTTATCAGCAGTTATTTCACTTACATTTTTTTCGTGTTTCAGGTAACCCTAGGAACTCAACCAACTGTTCTGAGAACTTTTCGATCCCTCTCAACAACAAATGTATTTGCTTGCTCCGATCGACCCACTGTCATCTATTCATCGAACCACAAACTTGTGTTTTCTAATGTTAACTTAAAGGAAGTCAATCACATGTGTTCCCTTAATGCAGAAGCTTATCCTGACAGGTATGTAATAATTGGTTAAGTCACTACTCTCAAGTCACACTACAGTAGATTTTACAATCCTTACATTAAAGCCCTTTCCCAATATCACCAGTCTCACCTCCCTCTTCATAAAGTTATCATAGTATAACAACTTCTAATGTTAGTTGGTGACTAAACATTTTAATCTATGAGGGTGAATTGTTTTTAAATATTTGTGAATTTCAAGGATTATTTTTCATTTTAGAAATTATTTAATGTGGATATAATGTAATTTTAAAATCCAGGTAATTTGGGGGGTTGCATTACCATTTCACATTGGTGCAATTATATGGGGGGCTTTACCTGTGGAATAATATGGGGGGCTTTACCTATGAATTAACCCTCAGTATGTTATTGATGATTCTTAATCATTGATATCAATTTTACCATTCTAATAGAAATTAGGAAAAAGTTATGAGATTAGATTTGGATTGAAGTAACTTGTAGGGTATTGAGTGCCTTGCTGTTATGCAGTATTTATGTTCATGTAATGGATGTAAATGATTTTTCATTGTAGCTTAGCTCTGGCCACTGATAGTACTGTGACCATAGGAACTATTGATGAAATTCAGAAACTTCACATCCGCACTGTACCCCTTGGTGAATCACCTAGGCGGATAGCTTATCAGGAGGCTTCTCAGGTAACATTCATAGTGTTGAAATTACGACCCAAATAAATTAAATATAGATGTATTCATAACTTGGATATTTTTGTCAAATTATATGTTCTACCCATTCAAATGTGTGGGTGAATGTTTTGTTGCCTGGCTTGGATCTAGTGGAGTGCCAGATTACATCCTATGCACAAATGAAGAGGATTAACAGGGAAAGATAAACAAAGTGCCTCTGATCTTCTAAAAAATTTAATTTGACCTAGAAATCATGGAAATGGAGTTAGTGGTGGAACTCATTTTTCATGACATACCTCCTTAACAGTGGGTCGTGGTAGACCAGGGGTAGAGCGATGGACTACTGACCGGAGGGCCCGGGTTCGATTCCCAGGCAAGCCTCTCTGAGCACCTTCAGCTCTAGGCTATGTGTTTTTTTGGGTACCAGATCTTCCTGGGAAACCATAACCGGCACAGGGAAAGAAACTGGCCCCGCTACCCTGATGTGTGAATTTCACATGCCGTTGGGCATAATATTGGGTGAAATCTATCTTCACCTACCAAAACCTACCTTGAGGTTGATTGCTGTGTTTTATAGGGTGGTAAGGGTAGACCAGAGGTAGCATGTCTGCCTGTGAAGCTGAAGGTTGCTGGTTCGATACCCGTGACCGGCAAAAACTTTTCAGTAAAGAAAAAATTTGTTAATGGTGTTTTGGGAAGAGACAACCGCACATTTACAGAACAAAACAACAATTGTATTTCGGAATGAGGCAACGAGAAAAATAGACTCGTACTAAAAAGCTACCCTGAACCCATGTTGAAAGGCAGCAGTTTTACCATTAGGCACTCGTGGCACAAACCGAGTTGATTGGTTCGGCATAGCTGCCACAGCTGCAGGCAAGAGAGAAGTTCATGGTATCGGCCAAAGTACTGTGATGTGGAATGCATTGGGAAACCACCACATTATTCTCCCTAGAAGATGCAGCCTTGCCTTGCATGCAAGTATATTAGAATGGAGGGCTGAAGTAACCCAATCTAAAACCAAACTAGGATTGAAATACTGATGATAATGATGGCCTCCGTAGCCTTCGTTATGTCAAGAAATTATTCATATCACTCTCAAATTAAGATTAAGGTTGTTTTTTTATTATTTGTTTAAATTTCAATGTTAACCATTTCATTGGCCATAATTCATGAATAGAGGAAAATATCATTTATCAAAAAATAGGAAGCAATATATTTGATTTGTACAAATGTATGTAAGATACCTTTGAGAGTACTAGAAGAAAATTTGAAAGCAATGGCTGAATCTGTCATTATCATTTATATTATTTAACTTAAACTTCACACAAAAAAATCACCATTGATTATCTCATTGTTAGCTTCTACAGATGCAGAGGCAACCATTGTCATAAGAATCGACTTTCTAACTGTGAGATCCTCCATATAAATTCATGATTAAATCTTTATAGGATTCTGTAGATGTTTAGACCCAGTTGTTATTGCTGTCATTTCACTTAAGCAGTTAATATTTAATGAACTGCATATTATAATGAGAGAATATGAATAGCAGAAGCATGCATGCAACAAAACATCTCAGTATCAGTGTATTAAGTGATTTTACAATTAAAATTGTATAACTAATAGGATTTATTGAATGTTTTCCATCACTGGCAAGATACCTGTATGTATGATTATTTGATATATATTTGGTAGTTTATAATGCAATTTCGGGAAAAAAATTAGGTTAAGTGGTTGTCAGTTGAAGTATTCATTTGGCTTTTTTTTATAATACCATCTTTTTACTCTAGGGATAGTTGCTCTTTTCATAACAATGCAATGAGGCTTGTACATAAATGGGTTTTTTAGGAAGTAGTGGTCTATTTGTTTTGTATCTCTTGTTACTTTTCTTGTTAGTATATAGTTTGTTAAATTGTGGAAATATTATCATACTAGTAGGCTATTATTAATGTATCTTTCACTCATCTTTCTTGGTATAACAGACATTTGGTGTGATAACAATGAGGATTGATGTGCAAGAGAGTGCTGGTCTCTGTCCAAGTCGACCATCAGCAAGTACTCAAAGTCAAAGTTCAACGTCGTCCTTGTCTGTTGGGTCTCTTGTTGTGAGAGCCAATGCTGCTGCTGGTGTAGGAACGAGCGGAGGCAGTGGAGCTGGTGGAGGTGCTGGAGACGGTGTGCGTGGCGGCAGCACATCAGGGCCAGGCAGTGGTTCCATTGGTGTTCCTTCAGCAGCAGAATTTGGCCAAGAAGTGGATGTTCACAATCTTTTAATCATAGACCAACACACCTTTGAAGGTAAGATTTTGGAGATGTTTCTTCAGCTCTCAACCAAAATATTTCATTACCTGCTAATCTACTTAGTAGAGTAGCAGGATATTAGCATGATTAGCTGTCTGTCCATTTTCATTCCTACCTTAGCCCTTGTTTTGCCTCATAATGATAGATAGGTGTTTTTTTTCTTGATAAATAATTGCTAGTCCAGATTCTTTACCTGCCAAGCATTAATTGTTGTTTCATGTAAATGATGTATATGTTTGAAATAGTATTTCTGGACCCCCAATGTACTTCAATACTTTTAATGGACCTAGTCCATTCAACTTTGTTTAAAGCAGTACTGCAATCATGTAAACTTGTTGATTTCTCTTGCCTACTATCCTAGGTAATCATTTGAGCTCCTTGTAATGTCATGACATTGTAAGCAATTCTCTTTCTAATAGGGCTTTTTTCTTGTACTGCCTTGAGATGGAAAGTTCATTGTAGAAAGTATGTGAAGAACACAGTTGGTTCTCTTTTGGCTTTGAGTTTCAGTGCTGGTTTTCCCTTTTATGTGTACAGTTGAATCAAGTGCGATTTCAAGCTAATACATCAAGCTAAGTTTTTATTTTTGTGTTTGTTCTGGTTACTCGAAATGGCAACTAGAAAGACTTGATGAAATACTTTAGTATAGCGAGATCAAGTATCAAAGTGACCATATGAATTCAGATTCAGATGACTCTGATATTGTGATGCAGAGGAAAAAGCCAAGAGTTATATAAGAAAGAGAAGGGGATGATACAAAGAGTGTTGTGACTGATGTAATTCCACTGATAGAGTTTAACATAATTTCTTAAGGCCATGACACTTGGAGTGCTAACACTTTTAGTTATGCAGAGATACCGGGTTCCAAGCATACACCACCATCACCGACTGCAGATCCAATAGCATTCTTCAATTTGTTTTTCACCCGGGTGCCATGGAATCTGTATACACAGGAAACCAACAGGTATCATGCACATTTCCTAGCGGCCCATGAAACATCATCCTCAAGCTTGAGTGAGGCCGTGAGCAGGTCATCTCGTCATTCACATCTGCAGAATCTTGATAGGATCCATTGCTATCATACTAAAAATTGTGTTCTTTGTAGTGAAAAATATTGCTAGAAGTAAAAAAAATTCCCGTAAGTGTTCATACAGAGTAAAAAAGGTGTGCACAGCATTTGTTAGGTTCACCATAGGGGTTTTTCATCCAACGGTAATAAAAAAGCTCTATGATTACACAGAGGAGAAATATATAATCAGACAAATTGCGACTATGTAGAGGCTGACAGAAAGTTATGCCACTCGCCAGCTTTTTTTTTATATATTTTTAATTTTTTCCACATTTATTTTTTGCCATTTATGCAATGTAGTAAAAGCAGTTTTGTTATAAAATGTTTAAATATTGTATTACTATTGTCTAAAAGTCAAATTAATATTGCAAAAAAATATTTGTCAAATTTATGACTTTGGAATAAGTACACAAATTTCTCAAATGATGCCAAAAAATTTAATGTTATTAAATAGTTCAATTTATATCCAATTAAAAACCCATATGTTCATATGTAAACAATAACCTCAATATTATTTTGTTAAGGCAAAACATTTTATTTATAATACCCCCTGCATTTCTTGCTAGTACTGATCACGAAAGTTAGTGCTAAAAGGGTTAATTAATATTTTTTTAATTACTAGCATCTTTTAGTATATTTAGTACGCATGCATTGATTAATGTTTGATAAATGGTTTTCCTCAAAGAGCTCAAGATGTTTTCTTTTTATTGAGCTGTCCTGGATCTTGCTACTTTTTTGTCTTTGTAATTTTAGTGGAATATGAGATATTGCATAAGAATATTAAGTTTGTGCATATACTAACCATTATAATTCATTAAACAGTCTTTAAAATGTAGTAAAATTATCATCATTGGTTTCAAAGGTGTTCAGGCTTTATGGAATATTTGGAACATTTGAAATGAAAAGTGGTAGCTTAATTTTTGTAGTATATGTGTATGATACTGCTCTGTCAACATAAATTTGCTCTTTATTCCTTTCAGTTCTTCATGCGCATCAGTTTATGCAGTGTGAGTATGCACTTAGTTTGGTGTCATGCCGACTAGGGGATGGCCCTGATGGTGGAACGTCATACTATGTAGTTGGGACAGCTATGGTTAATCCAGAGGAAAGTGAACCTAAGCAAGGTCGAATACTTATTTTCCAGTGGCAGGATAATAAGTTAACACAAGTAAGTAGACATGTAATTGGCATCTATAAATTTTGTAAAATTGACCTTGGAATGACTCTGGCTCATAATTTTTAATCCTTTTAGCTGGATAAATTTGTAGGGTAAAGCTCAAATTCTGCAAAGTTCACTGCGATTTGCTTGTTCAGTTTCAGTTGAATATTTTGTAAGTTCTTTTGTAAATTTAGAGATGCAGTAGTGATCATTTATAGCAACCCTCATGTCACGAAATCCTACCTATAATGCAATTGATTAGCATTTTTAGCACAAAGTAATCAAGGAACAACACATCATAACACTTTTATTTAAACACTGACTAATAACAAGAGACCATCTGAATAATAACACTCCACTGCCTGAGGTTTAGACTATTTTGCTGTGAGTGAAATTTCATTGCTCCTGTATTTGACATGAAGCTTCATTGTATAAATTGCCAGTGATATCGTGAAAGGAGAAGTAACATTGTGTTGTAAAATTGGTGGTAATTTTCAGTTCTGTTCTTTCAAACCCATTTATGAGATTTAATTTACACTTGCTTAATCCTGATCTGTTACTAAGGAGAATGAGAACAGCAAGGAGTAAATTATTATATGCAGTGATATATCACATCATCCCAATTACTTATTGTGATAATTTGATTTTATGTTTACTGAAATATAGATGAGGATGCGTACACTATTAATACCATTTTTTAACTTTCACTTTTTTTAAAATTTCAGGTTGCAGAGAAGGAGATAAAAGGAGCTTGCTATTCATTGGTAGAATTCAATGGGAAGTTGTTAGCGAGCATCAATAATACTGTAAGTATGGATTGTCAGTCAGTGGAGTTATTTTTAGTTTTTATGACTACAATTTCAGTTTTAGTTAGAAATCATCTGAGAATTATCCACATATTCATTGCACATAATATGCATTTTGATTTTGGGAAGAAATGTAATCCCATGAAACACATCATGAATTTTAAGTTGCTTTCTTTGTTACATTGATTTGTCCTGTTGTGACAGCAATTACAAAAGTGTCAAAACATTGCAAAAACTTGTAAAAATCATGATGAGATGCAGACATTTTTGTTGAGGTGGGAGTTCATGGCAGGAGCCCAAAGCACTTTCTAATCTTGGTCCATTGTGCCAATTGATACTTAAACTGCCTGTCGTAAGCAGACAGGGGACAAGAATACCAAGGTAGGGTTTGGAGACACCTATCCAACCTTCGTCCAGAGATAACATTGCCTAACTTTGGTGATATAATAGGAACTGGTGTGTCAGTGTGCCTAGGGCCTTGCTCAAAGATTAGATGATCATATGATTGGTATTTAGAAAACATTAGTATTTATTTAGGCATGCCATCAAAAAGAATCACTCATGTATGAGAAATTTAGTTAATTCTATAGACAAGTTTTATTTGTGAATTGTTAACAAAACCCAGAATGTCATAGTGATTAAAAAAAAGTTTTGATGGTCACTCTTGCTTGGCTAAGAAAGACACTAATACTACAATCACATTTCCATTTAAATATGTTGCTTATGCATATATTAAGTCTTAACTCTTTTAAAATCATTTAATATCTTGGATGTGCATACAGTGTGGTATAGGTCTTCAAGTAAATTTTCTCCTTCAGCATTGTCATATGGAACTTGAATCAGTCATGTGCAGTTATAATATTTTAAAAATAGTTTTAAAAATAAATTTGCATCTTTTCATATAATTCATGTTTTATATTGGTCATTTGTGATATCACGATAAAAAATTGTTACTTTTCATATAATTTTTCAGGTGAGGTTATTTGAATGGACTGCAGAGAAGGAATTGAGGCTGGAATGCAGTCACTTCAATAATATTATAGCACTCTATTTGAAGACGAAAGGAGACTTCATACTGGTTGGGGATTTAATGCGCTCTATGACACTTCTGCAGTATAAAACAATGGAAGGCAGCTTTGAGGAGGTATATTTGAAGCAAGTTCAAGAGATTAAATACTAAAATTAGAGATTTATGGGTGCTGATTCATGAAACAGTACTTTGCTAAGTAAACACTTGTTACATGACTTGTAAATGAGGAATTTATTAGCATTTGTGGACTCAGGTTATCTCAAACGTGACCTGTATAATGTGTAAGACTGGAGGAATGAAAGTGAGGTTTCTGTAAGGGTTGCAAAAATACATGCCAGGTACTGTATCTTGATGGTCAATTCACCCCTGGAAGTAACCATTTTAAATGAAAATGTAATGCTGAGCTAACATTTTTGTTGCTAACCCATTGTATTTGGGAAAAAACTCTAATTTCCAGAATTCACATAACCAATGAAATGATATAATAATTTTATCATCCATGATGCTCTTCATTTGAATCAATGCATTCAGAAGCTCACCGTTTCATTTCTAAACCTGACAATAATGTTCAGTTTCAAAATCTCTTGGGAACAAGCTGAATTTACCTTATTTTTCTGATGTTATTACCATCATTATGTTAAACGACTATTGGAGATGTTATCTGGCAGTGTGTCAACCTAAACTGTGTGAAATTTAAATTTTCATTTTCTAGCCCAAAAAGTTTTGTTAATCAGCTGAAAGAATGCCAAAGATCTGACTGATGTTGGTATAAGATATTAATCAATGAAATAAATTCAGTCAATCAATGATATTTATTCAATGAAAATAATTTTAATAATGGTATAGAATTGTTTAAACAAGATAAAAACATTGAAACTCGGACAAAATATGGAAATTCTTGAAAAAGTAAGCAAAAATTCTAACCTTCCTGGCTGCACTTTCTTTTACACATTGTATTAATGCGAATCTTCCAAATGAAATTAACAAGTTGAAAGTGACAAATAGCATAAGGAAATTCCTAGTATGAGAACTAAAAAAAATAAATTTTATTTACTAAGTATCAGCAATATCCAGCTCTGATTTTGGGTTCATGATTGTAGTAATAATTTTGTGAATAATATTGGTAATTGTATTTTTTTAAACCAGTGTCAGACTATTTACTTACTTTGTGAGTTGTGAAATGTAATGAGTCCAGCCTGTAACTTCAGTGTGTAAGAAAGTAAAAATGATTTGAAAAGATACAATTTGGAGTAGTGTTGGGTTTTCTTGGTTGATAGCAGTTACTTAACCATGGACTATCAGCAGTATTTTCTTGTGGGTACCTTGTTGTTTTCATTGGAAGAATATCAAGTGTTTTGAGAGCAACTTGTTGAAACTGATGAATGCTGGAGAATTTTACCTTTTTCTTAAGTAGTAATCCATTTTTTTTGTTACAATAGAATTAGAAAAATCGTATATTCCAGCATGACCTTCTTTTCATGGTTGATTGTTTCTCAGTATACATATAAAACTTATTTCCAGATGGCTAGAGACTATAATCCCAATTGGATGACAGCAGTTGAGATTTGGGATGATGATACTTTCCTTGGAGCTGAAAACTCACTAAATTTATTTGTCTGTCAAAAGGACAGGTAAGTTAAAATATTTTTGTGACAAAGTAAGATTAGTTTGCAATATTAGTTCATGCTCAATGTAGATTAGGAGTCAGGAATGCCATTAAATATGTACAGTCAATATCCACTAGGTGAGTCTTGTGTGTCTGACTTTACCAGACAATCCCTTTTATTTTATGTCTTTGGGAATACTCTGGGAAATTGTGTATTGTGCCAGGAATATTCTTTGGAAGTCATTGAATCCTAATAATTTATGCAGTCTATCTCTAGGGACTCTTTCAAATTTATTAAGGGGTGTAATTTGTCAAATGAAAGAGTCAATACATTTTGTGAATGAAAATAGACACGTGGTTAGTCTTTTAGTTGGCATTATATGTGGTGATATTGAACATTTTAATGATAAGTTGGATATTATTAATTAATTTCTTCTTAATGGACAAAAAATACCTCAAAAGTTGTGTAATAAAGCAGTGAGAGGATTGAACTTTGGTGAACTTAGTGTTCAATATGTAGTTCAAATGTTCACTATTGTAATGTGCGCTTGATGCACACATCACGAAAAAGTTATTACTGATACTTCTTATACAAATCCTGTGAAATACAGGTAAAATAATTTTGATTCATCATATCGTTTGTTCTATTTTTATTCACAGAAATACAAATATTATGAATAGTATTGTATGGATTTTTATTTATCCTAGCTATTTTGGAGTATTTAAGTTGTAGTGAGGTGCCATTTAATGCAATTACTAGTGATATTTTTGTGTTGTATTTATGTTATTATCTACATTATGATGCATTGAAAATCATTTTCGAGGTATCACAGAGTCATACAAATACAAATTACCAAAAAGCCTCATTAAAGATTTGTTTATTTACTGAAATTTCATAATTCTGTTGTGTATGATAATAATGACTTTTTTCTGTGTTCTGAGATTTTTGGCATTGATAGAGGTATGTGATTTTTAATAAATATACGAGGTCTCCAATAAATGCGCGAACTGAGGCCATAAAAACTTTTATTTTGCGAAATTTAGTCTACATTGATTTTGTCCCCTTAAAAAGTACTCTCCATTCATTGCTATGCATTTATTCCATCTTTTCCACTGTTAAAGCATCCTTGGAGGTCTCTGGCAGTTTGGCTTTTTAGTTTTCTCATCATTTCTTGCTTTATTGTGTCCACATTTTCTCATTGATGTCCCCTCATCACAGTTTTGCATTTTGGGAATAGGAAAAAGTCTCAGGGGGTGAGATCTGGCAAAAAAGGAGGATGATCAAGATAGTGATTGAGTATTAAACTGGCGAACAATCAATGCTGAATGTGCAGGTGCATTGTCATGGTGAAGGATCCATCCATCATCATCATCAGTATTTCAATCCTAGGATTGGTTTATTGCAGCCCTCCATTCTCCTCTGTTTAATGTCAACTCCCCCAATCCCTGATACCTTTTCTGTCCCATCCATCATGTTCGGTTAAAATAGTCTGCACTGTTGACTTTCCTAAAGTCAGTTCTTCAGCTGTCATTTGGACAGTTTTTTGATGATCGGTAAGGACAAGGGACCACACTCAATCAATGTTGTCGTCAACACAGGTGGTTGAAGGTCGTCCTGGCCTTGCATCATTCGTGTTATCTTGTCAGCCATCTTTAAAACACTTAATCCACTTCAAAACTGATGTTTTCTTCAGAGCATTATCACCATAAAAACTGTCAACATCAGTAATTTCTTGATAACTTTTACTGCACTTCACCAAAACGTGATGTTGATTCGTTGCTCTGTGATTTTGTCAATTTCCATTTTCGAAAAACAGTAAAAATGAGGACAACAGTAACTAACATAACTGGCACCATGTTCACAGCTCGATGGTCTACCAAGCACAGACTTGGGTCTAAAGAAACTAGTGCCACTAGTGGGTGGGGCTATAGTCTGCGTCCTGGCCACCAGAGTGCACCAGTGCATGTATTTATTGTACAGACAATGTATATATTAGGTTTACAAGCTTATATCCACTGTTTATCAGCCAGAAAAACATGTTTTTTTAAGAGAAAGTGAAAAAATTATGTATTCAAAATATTATCCCTTGCTAGCTACATATTTTTCCCATATTTTGGGCAATTTGTGGATACCATAACAAAAAATTTCCTTCTCTCTCGATGCAAACCATTCGTCAAGCCATTTTCAGCATAAGTATCGAAGTGCTGCTCAGTGAGCATGTGGTCCATCGACAGAAACAGGTGGTAGTCTGAAGGAGCCAGGTCTAGCGAATAAGCAGCATGGGGTAGCATCTCCCAGTTGAGTGTTTCCAAATAGTTATGGACCATTATTGATCTATGGCATGATGTGTTGTCATGAGGCAAATCAGCTTCTCATGTCTCTGCTCATATTTCGGCCTTTTTTTATGCAGATCATTGTGCAATTTGATCAATTGTTGGTGTTAATGATTGGCATTGACAGTTTCACCTGGTTTAACAGCTCATAGTACATGACACCCTGCTGGTCCCACCAAATGCACAGCATCGTCTTCCGCCAAAGTGATTTGGTCTTGCAGACAATATTGATGGTTGACCGGGATCAACCCACGATTTTTTGCATTTAGGATTTCCAAAGTTATCCACTTTTCATCGCCAGTCACAATCCGATGCAAGAACGACTTTCTTTTTTGTCTGGCAAGCTAGATTTCACATGTGTTTTGACGTCGCTCCATCTGTCTATCGTTCAATTCATGTGGCACCCATTTTCTGAACTTTTGATCCTTTCCAATGACACTTAGGTGCATGGAAATGGCTGGTTGAGTAACACCCAATTACTTGGCAAGCAGTTTTTGCAATTGGGTATCATCTTCATCCAAAAGAGTCTGCAACTGATGGTCCTCAACCTTCCTAAGCTGATTTTCACGCTCCTAACTGCTCAGGTCAAAATGGCCATCTTTAAACCAACAAAACCAATCTCTGCATGTTGTATCCGAAAAGTCACTGATGCCATAGGCATCAACAAGCATGCAATACGATTCGTCAGCCGATTTCTTCAAATTAAAGCAGAAAAGCAGAGAGCTTCCCGCATATGCTCTTTTTTAGGCAAGAAATTTGACATCATCACCATACGAAAAATTTAGGTGGTGGTATGAAATTGCTGATGATGTGGACCAATTAGTTTGTTTACAGATGGCAATTTCATAAAAACAAAAGAATGATGTGTCCATAGTAACTTAATAGCCTTCTATTTCCATCTGTGAGTAAAAATCGAATTTAAGCTTATATACTTGGTACTTTTTGAGTAATGTTTTTAAGCACGATGAGGAGCTGCACATGTCATTGAGTTCATTCATTTGTTTCTCTTGTGTTTTACGTATGTTGTGTATTGAAATTGGCCAAAAAACTTGATTCTTAAGTTTTCGTGGGGGAAACTCATCGTCAGGTTAATGTGATAGATAATTGCAATTTTGCGTGGACTTTATATCATTGTATTTTTTTAATTGGTTTTTTCAATTTACAAATCTAGTGCGGCCACAACAGATGAGGAAAGACAACAAATGCAGGAGGTGGGGCAATTTCATTTGGGAGACATGGTGAATGTTTTTCGTCATGGTTCACTGGTCATGCAAAATGTTGGTGATATGTCTACTCCTACCCATGGTTGTGTCTTGTTTGGTACTGTAAGTGGCACAATAGGTAAGTTTTTGTATCTTTTTCATAATTCGTTTTTTATCAGCCATTCATATGTGAATTTCCTGTGTGCCAGTTGAAATTTATAGGGGCGATCTGAAAAGTTCTGAACCTGATGAAAACTGAAACCCAAAAATGATGACGATGGCAAATGTTTTAAAAAAAGTTTTATTTTTTAACATAATTGCAGCATTGTTCCAGTGTCGTTATCCCATCTCTATAGTGTTCTTTTGGAAGAGCCCCAAAGTACTCTTCTACAGCCGAAATCGCTTCTTGATTGGAGGAAAAGATATTTACCTGTGAGGAAACTTATGAGTTTTTGGAAGCAGTGGAAATCCGAGGGTGCAAAGTCCAGAGAATACGGTGGATATTCCAGTCCCTAATGGTGCAAATCCCTAAATTTTCTCATTGCCAAGACACTTTCGTGGGCAATTGCATTGTCCTGATGCAAAACTACTTTTTTCCCTTGGAATTTGGGTCTGGTTTCACAAAACATTGCATCTAATTTCTTTAGAAGGTTAAAATAGTACTCCCCAATTATAGTTTTATCTTTTTTAAGATATTCGATCGATAGAATTCCTTTCATATCCCAAAAAACTGATGCCATAACCTATCACGCCAATGACTCCATCTTCGCCTTCTTCAGAGCTGAAGAACCAGCCTATATCCTCTGAATGGATTGTTGTTTCGATTCTGGTGTGTAATGGTGATTCCATGTTTCATGCATTGTCACATATAAACGCTGAAAGTCTCCCTGGTTCATCATAAAGGGTGCACCAAACACTGTTTGGAAAGTGTCATCCGAATTCATGTTTTTGATCCACAGTAAGCATGCACAGCACCCATCTTGCGCAAAGGTTTGTCATATGCAATTCCTATTGTCAAATTTGACAGATATATTCTTTAGATATCCCTACAGTATTAGCAATTTCACACACAACTTTGTACACTGATCTTCCAAATTCATATCATGCCTTTTTTTGATGAATTCTGGTGCGGTTGAACTTTGGACATCCTTCACGAGGTTCATCTTCAAGGCTTTCATACACGTTCATGTTTAAATTTGGCTGCCCATTTCTTCACGGTGGAAACTGAAGGAGAAGAGTCCCCTCATACACATGTACAATCCTTGAATGACATTCAGTCAGTATTAAGTATTCTTTTAGTATAATTTTATCACTGCACATAGTTTGATTTTTTCCATTTCTAACAACACGTACACTGTAACTGATTCAAATGACTGCCTACTGTGAATCACTGGATGGGATGGCTTACAATTTCACATGGCATCTACTCACAGTTGTGCCAACATGAGAGAAAAAAATCTTGCAAACAGTGATGGACAAGGACAAGGGCGAGAAATTTTCAGACCACCCTCATGTATCTTTGATGAATTACTGTATCCATCCGAATAGAAGTAGACCCCAGATTTAAGCTGAACCCCCAGGAATCATCAATATAATTAAAAAAAAAGAGTAATTTTTAAAGATTTTATGCTGAAGCATTCACAGACAACCTAAAATGCATCATACATTGCGTTTTTATATGGTTAAGGTGAGGAAGAGTTGTAATGATATGCATAAAGGTATGTTTCGCTAAACATGAATTCAACTTTCCCTACCCTCAATGCAATAGCACCAGCCTGTGGGAGCTGGTGAATGATGTCTACCTATTTGTTTTTAATAGCAATGCATTGAACTTCTCTATGGTGCGCAACACTACAACTAGCCTTCAGGGCCCCTGTAATTTTTTTCAGGAGCAATTCAGAATTAGAAGGGCTCATGTGTACTAAGTATGGCAATTGCTCTGCAGTTTCTTATTGCCACTGTGATTTAATTTGGCAGCATTATTCAACTCTGTAGAATCCATCTCTAATAGCACTCTTGCATGAGTAAAATAATGAATTTGATTGCTTCATGATATCCTCTTCTTTTCATATCTCTTCTGCGATTCCATGCCTACATATCCGATGCTAGGGATCAATTCTATAAGTTACATGACTCAAACAATTTCATTATCAGTGCTCTGCTCTTTCAAAAGCAGTCTTTTTATTACTTTTCAATCATCTCACATATAATCAGCTATAAACATAGCACAGTCTTTCTGTTCCTCATTGAATTAGTTGTATTTCATGGGATTAGTCTAGTTGGTGAAGTCTATATTTCTGTTATCGGAATACATACAGTTGAACATTGAAATCCATCACCTAAATATTAGTAAACATCTGTGCACTAACAAATCAAATTTTAATAAACCTGGGAATTTGGATAAAAAGATATTAACAATAGTTATCAAAATGAAATTAATAAAAACTGCTTTTACCTTCAATGAAAAATAATGTAATCTCTTTTCTTTATGATATAACACATAGTCCTGAAAAATTGAAAGAATTTTCTCTCTGGCTCAAAGTTAAACCAATGGGTAATTTTTCTTTTCAATTTATGACAGAAAATATAATTTATATTCAGGGAAATATGGTCCTGGCTTTTAATGTTACCCTCTTAAGCAAGCAAATTTTTTTATCAAGCAAGTATCGTCTTTTCCACTCAGATTTTAGTATTAACTTATGCATGAACAACTATTCATATCAAACATGTGTCTCTGATATTTTACCTTCACGTGTTGGCACAAAAAGTATCCGCTCTGTTGTCAGCAGTTACTGGAAACTGATGGTGGTATTCAAAATGCTGTCATCAGCTGATATGTCTATCAGTTACCAGTTGCAACTACACTAATGATAGCCCCCTGCCACACACCTTTTTTGGTGGCTCGCAGGGTATTGATGTAGATGTAGCCTAGTTAATCGTGAATGTCATTGTGTTCAAGTATTTAAAATGTGTCAGTTTTATGACTCGTACTATATTTTCTTTCTAACATTCTATTGTAAGATCAGAACACTTGGACCACCCTGTCTGCATGGAATTGCATTGAGGATCTTGTTGAGTTCCATTTCATTGGTTCTTAAAATCTGGAACATACTATTCAGCAGAATTTGATGTATTCTATAGCCATTATTCATACCTCTTTGATGGCCATCTTCTATGAAATTCAGTTATGTTCTGAGACTAAGTGAAGTGTACAAATTATTAAAATTTTGATATGGTCATGTCACGGGTTTCATAATTCCTAACCCAGAGGACAAAGCTAGTTTTGGTGTATCCTATGTATTTTATTTTTCTGGTGCCCCAAGCATATCTGATGGTAATTCTCTCATCTGCCACTTGGGGAGGTGCCTATTGGAAGAAATTCTTTGTAGTGGTATATGTCAACCATTATGAAATAATGCAAGAACTGCAGTCATGAGAACCCCTATCTGGAAACATCACTTACTATACCAGAGTGGGCAAATGATTAAAGAGTTCATGAAATTTATATTTTATAGTGTGCTACTTAATAATTGGGTTAAAACTTGAAATAGGTTTTTTTTATTGTAAAATTATTTTAATGCTTTGTCACAGGACTGGTCACACAGATTCCTCCCCACTTTTATGAGTTTCTCAGAGACTTGCAGGACAGATTAACTCAAGTGATTAAGTCTGTTGGGAAGGTTGAGCATTCTCAATGGAGGTCATTCACTACAGACATCAAAACGGAGCCTTGTGAAGGATTCATTGATGGTGACCTAATTGAAAGCTTTCTGGACCTCTCCCAAGATAAAATGCAAGAGGTTGCACAAGGCTTACAGGTGTGTGTGTTTTCATTCTGGTACTATTTTTGAGTTGTAATTATCATTGATGATAAAAGGAATTTCCTACAAGTTTTCAAGAATAATCAAGTATCATAATGTTATTTGCAGATCCCTGCAGCATGTGATGGGAAAAGGGTAAGATATTTTATCCAGTTCATTTCACCCTTCAGATTGAATTAAAGTGGCCATTAAAGTATCTTTAATCTAATTTTAAGTTATGTTTAGGCATATAAACCAGGAAATATGAATTTAATTTCCCAAAAAGTTATTATTTTAATTAAGCTAACATGTGATTAAAATATCTAATACTCACTTTGATATTTCAAGTAGTTGAGGACACAGAAACTCTTATTTACATTACCCTTTGTGGATTTCTCAAGTTTGTCATCAGGGTTTTCAAAGTTCCACATCTCTACATTATGGCCACTTTAACTCTGATGCAGCTGTTGATCTTAACTCCAAATTTCGCAGAAGATGATGTGAATTTTGTTTATTAAAATACTAATTCTTTTTAGATGGATACTGGAAGTGAAATCAAACAAGAAGCGACTGTGGATGATTTGGTGAAGGTTGTAGAAGACTTGACCAGAATACATTAAAATATGTTTGTGAGGACAACTAAGTGAAAATGTGTGATGGATATGTGAAGATTTTTGGGAGTATAATAGGCATTTCTCAGAGTACGTAATGAAGGTTGCACTGATGACTTTAGAGGTCTATACATAACTGGGTAACATCTGTGAACATGGAGCTTGTTATTTTTAAGCCAAAGGCTTAAAGGATTAGGACATATTTTTGCAGGAAACATGGAAAAAACTTGAGGTATTGAATCTCAGTTGCAAAAAAGTATGGGCAACTACATCTCAAATCAGTTGAGTTCCATTATTTGAATTGTCTTAAGTTATCAATATTCTATGAATCTTGCTGTAACTGTGTGAGGATCATACACAAATGTAAGTTGAACTGTGTTGCTTGCCTTGTACATTTTGTGGTGAAGACACCAGTATTTCTTGTGTGAGTAAAGATTTATTGTGTTTTGTATAAATGTAGTTGTATTTTGAATTTTCCTCTGTACAGAAAAATGTCACGTTTGAGTTGTTCCTCAGTTTACATAATAGGCACCTAAGTTCCTAAACCATGCGAAAGACTGGATTTTAAGTACATCATTTTGTAGTCTTGGGCTATTATTAAAATTAAAATTTTACTTAAACCTCCAATTATTGCCATATATTTGTATCTTTAGTTAAGGTGGCAGTCAAGTAGGGGCACAGATGATGATCTGCTTCTTCAACTTTGTACAAAGTGATACATGAAGTCTGAACTCATTGCATCCACCATTTTTACAATTGATACAGTGGTGGCCTGAAGTGATTTGCATATTTTATCATAGGTATTGTTTCTTTGGACTGTTTCACAATCATTTGCAGTGTGTAAGGAACTCTGTATATTTTATGGCTCAGTGTTATTTTGTGTGTATGTACATATATTTGAATGCCTAATGTAAAGCTAATTGAAAAGCATGATATACAGTAAAAGAACAAGTTTTGACTTTTCTGTTGGTAATCCATGCTAATTTTCCTAAAAGATTGATCGCCAGGAATTATAAATCAATTTACTTTTACCCTCAACTTGAAATTGGTCAAGCCTTTTTTGAATTGTCAGGATTAACTAGGAGTTCAACATTTAATATTCTATCATTTTAGGAAACTATGCTTATGACTTCTGGGTTAAGAACGTTGGTATGAGTTAAATTTTTCCTTATTGGTATGTAAAAATACAAGATGCTGTTGAAATAGTGAGCATATCAAATATTAATACATAACACAGGCCAACAGTGTTTTTGGTGCCGGAGCTTTTAATGCTGATTTAAAGAACAATTGGGGTGCTGATTCCAATTATGACACTAGTTTTTTCCTATCAGCTATAGTTTTCAAGATATAGATATGTTGTTACTTACGTAAAAAAATCTTCTACATGATGATATGGGAATATTATATTAATAATTATCTCATTGGCCTACAATATAGAAACATACATAAAACTTATTGACAGTTTATTGAAAATAAAAGGAACACCGCAGAGTGGTTATAAATTAGTATACTTATAGATTTATTTAACTTTGAAAATTATTTTCCAGAATATATCAAATATTAAAATAACTAATCGTAAGATGTGCCATATCTAAAAAAGTAGAGCTGTTAAATAAAAACGGATTTCATATTTGGATTCAGCTCTACAAATATAGTTAAAATCATCACAAAGATTCCCGGCACCAAAAAAATTTTTTTTTGTAGGCCTGTGTAATTAATCTAGTGGCTGCAGTGTGGGTTGAATCTTTGTTCAGCAACATATTTCACAGTTTTTTTATGTCAATTGTGTGTGCATGTGTCACAATTTGTGTGCCATTAATTATCATTTGGATGTTTTTAGAAACTAAGTTACATTTTTTGATTTCTGGAAATTTTACGACCACAAGAAAATGGAATAAGTATTTTTCTTAGATGATTAATATCTTTATGAATCAGTTATTCCTGATTAATAATTATGAGGCTGCAATATCCACAGGTGGGAGAGCATTGTTTTGTAGAAGAATGAGGTGTCTTGAAAAAATTGATTCAAGTTGAAAACGATGCTAGATTTTATTTTAGGTACCAGTGGCGAATTTGTAATGTGAGTGATATTTCCTCTCAAATCCATGCCACTTAAAGTGTTAATGGCAAAGCCATTTGATAATATGGGATATGAAAGCATGATCTGAGTTCATAAGGTTCTGGTATATACTTTTCCAAATTGAGGAGGGTCATTGTGACAGTGCTGAATGGTAATTGGAAAGTTTCTAGATGATTTTAATTCATGACAGGAAATGTTGTTTCTGAAAACAAAGAGCCCCTTTCATTTTTGTGCCATTGCAAGCAGTAGTTGCTTGTCTACTCCTCATAGCAAATATAATTTTAGCAATAATTTTGTCACAAATGAGCTGAAATTTTGAGTTTGGCTTTCACCATTGCACTGTTCTTCAATTACTATTTATTATGTTTTAAATAATGTGTGGGGTGTTGGTAATCAAAGCCAGATAATTTTTCAGCACACACATTGATGAATTGCGGGTTATTTTTGTGATTTTTTGTTGGTTTTATTGACATGGGGTTTTTAATTGAAAGAATTGTAAAGTACATAATTAACATTAAGCTCTTTTCACTTAAGTGTTTTTTGTCATTGTATAATTGAAAATAAGCCATTGATTTAAAAATTAACAAGTTATGAACCTTCCTCATTACTGTACTCAGCTCATGATGCTCTGCCCTGGTCACTAACTCCAATCTATTTAAGAAAGCGATAGGAATAGTTTTTAAAATCCATTGTATGATAGAACTGAATGCATATCCTGGTTCAGAGGTGAGACTTAAGGTTATGGTGCTTGAGAATGAGAGAAATAGACTCTGCATTCATTTGTATATTTTTAACTGTCACCATTACCATACAGTTTTGCTCACTACAGCAAAAGGGTGTCATGGTTTTCGCACAAAATATCACATACTACATCTATATTTCTTGTGTTCTAATTATTTTGGAAAACATTTTTTCACATTTTTCTGAATAACCTTGTAATATTTGATCTACTAGCTTTAATTTTCCCATCAAGATTTTCACTGCAGAGTTTCTTAATCTCCATGAAATGTCTATTTATTGAGACTTCTTTGTTATTCTAATGATGAAAATGCTAGGTATGTTTGCCCCATTAAAATGCTGTTTTAGGGATAGTCCAGTTCACTGTTGACCAGAGATGATGACGGACTTTTTCTCCTTTAGCTAGAGGCTATAAAAAATTTCCTGGCATCTTTGTTATCTCTTTTTTATGGAAGACCACACCAGTTTGAAGACAGAGGATTAATTCCATCATTTATGTTTCCTCTAAATCATATATCACCTTATTCCCTTCACCAATGACATCCTTAATTGAGACTCTCTAATCAGGGAAAAATACAACAAGGTTCAGGAGTTATTAGCATGAGTATACTGGGTTAGGATAGGTTTTTGGTGGACCATGGCACTATACACTACTGTACTCTGAAGCCTTAATAAGCATCACGCAAAATATCCTTAAACCTCATGCTAAATTTAACAAAATCTCATTTTTTAGCTATGTACACTTTCTATTTCCCTTAATTACTGTCAAAATGCTCATTCTTTTCCTTCCTTTACCTTGATTTTCAAGCATTCTACCCTTTTGTCATGGTATTCAGCATCATATTTTCTCTCAGTCTCTCCTGCATACACTTTCCCTATATTCTTCAAATTTCTACCTTCCTCTCTCTTCTGCCTTTTCTCTTCCCTTCTTGCCTTCCCTAGAACTTCATTGTTGGTTATCCTTTCTACCCATTTCATTTTCTCCATTCTTCTCTACATCCACTTCTCAGAAGCCTCCTATCCATGCTAATCCCCTTACCCCAATGATCAAGTTTCTGAGCCATAGAAAACTATTGTAGGTATGAAAATTTTCACTGATCCTTTCTTTATATCCTTACTTAAAGATCCTCTCCTCAACTCCCGCCCCTAATAATAATAATGCATTTAATTGTCTGGAGATTTGTTGTATATTCATACATACACAAATATAGGGAACGTCAGATATCAGTTTCACAATTTTATCTATCATCATGTGAGGAATACAGAACAATAAGTTTGATATCCCACGCAGCTAAAGTTATTCTCAGGATCATCAACAAAAGGATAGAGAGTAAGGCAAATGATTACTTAGGGGATGATCAGTTTGGGTTTAGGAAAGGAAGAGGTACACGTGATGCCATTGCAGTAATGAGATCACTAATCGAGAGGAATATAGAATACAATCAGGACGTTTTTGCCTGTTTTGTAGATTTCAAAAAAGCGTTTGATAAGAGTGAATTGGGAAAAATTAATGCGTGTATTGCAGAAAATAGGAATGGATTGGAGGGACAGGAGACTGATCCACAACCTGTACATGTCTCAGACTGCTCAGGTGCGAGTGGGGAACGGAGAGTCCAGATGGGCAGTGTTAGGAAGAGGTGTAAGGCAGGGTTGCCCATTGTCACCGGTGCTGTTCAACGATATGTAGAGGAAATGATTAAAGAGGCATGGGAAGAACTGGAGGTAGGAATGAAAGTCGGAGGGGAATTAGTAAAATCGGTTAGGTTTGCTGATGACCAAGCATTAGTTGCTCAGTCAGCCAAGGGGTTGCAAGCATTGCTGAGTGAATTGACGGTTCAGTGCGATAAATATGGGATGAGAATCAATATTAATAAAACAAAGGTTATGCGATTTTCCAGAAAGAAAAAGGCTAAGCTAAATATCAAAATAGGCGTGGAAAAAATAGAGCAAGTGGAACAGTTTACATATCTCGGAAGTGTTTTGGACCAATAGGGTCAAAGTGGTAGGGACGTAAGGAGAAGAATTGCGCTAGGCAAGGAGGCTTTCTCAAGGAAGAGGGAGTTGATGACAGGGACGTTGAGTAGGGATGTTAAGACAAGACTCGTAAAAACTCTGATATGGAGCGTAGCTATGTATGGTGCGGAAACGTGGTCACTGAAGCAGGAGGATAGACGTAGATTGGAGGCTTTTGAAATGTGGGTGTGGAGAAGAATGGAGGTGAAATGGACCGAAAGGAAAACAAA
Source organism: Hetaerina titia (assembly GCA_037158775.1). Taxonomy (NCBI): domain Eukaryota; kingdom Metazoa; phylum Arthropoda; class Insecta; order Odonata; family Calopterygidae; genus Hetaerina; species Hetaerina titia. The sequence goes on from CM073778.1 coordinate 49,814,338, forward strand.
TGAGAAAGTGCTGGAGATGTTGGGTGAGGAGAGGGGTTTGTTGAGAGAAATCCTATGGAGGCAGGAAAAATGGATGAAAGGCGTATTGAGCGGTAGTGGAATGTTGAAGAAGGTAATCGAGGGGAGAATGTTGGGCAAGCGAGGGAAGGGCAGGAACAGGATAGGGATGTTGGATGGGATGAAGGGGGGAAAGAAGTACACAGAGATGAAGAGGGACCTTATGTGGATTAGGTTGCTGGATTGGGGTTTTGTTTGGATTTACAAAATGTTGATAGTTGTGTCCATCCAAAAACCTACCTTAACCGGTAGATTACCTAATAATATATATATATATATATATATATATATATATATATATATATATATATAGTATATATCTGATGACGACGGCCGTGCCGTCGAAACGTAAATATCTACTGTAAGTGTCCTTCTTTTATGTTTCTGTGTGTTTAATATTTATTAACCTAGTGTTTGTGTGTTTGTGCGTCGCCGGAGTGCGTCATTTTCAAGATTATACGAGTATATATATACACATACCAATACATTAGTGTATTAACATTTTAATTGGTTAAGCCGGACTTGATGCATGGCGGCAGTTCCAGGTATTCATTTACAGTTGAGGACACAAAACAGTTTCTGTCGTAACTTGGTGGAAAATCTTCATGTTGACATTTTTCAATTAAACCACTTTGCTTTTCCACATAAAATTTGATGTGAAAAAGCAAAGTGGTTTAATTGAACAACGTCAGTTTAGGACATGTTATTTTTTAATAGGTTGAACAGCTTTCTATTGGAAAAAGGGTACTTTTATTTCATATTTGATTTTATGGATAGGTTTATTGAATAACTTTAAGCCAATTGCTTTGGGCCCATGAGCAGTATTGTGTGTTCTGACAAATAGCTGGTGCAGGTCCTTGTGTAGTGACTATGGTAATCGTGATTGGACTTTTACCAAGAAGTATTACCCTTTGCATGCAAGATGACATTAAATGTATATATGCAAGGTACTGGTTATAAACGAAGTCTTTGGAAGAAAGGTTTACATAGTGCATCGCAAGGAGCATTGCTCATAGTATGTTTAATCCTCTTTTGTATTTTGAAGATTATGCCCACGTGGGAAGAGGATATTAAAAGTAACACAAGAATAAAATTCACCCGGTTGTAAAATAAATTCTATGAAGTGGAAAAGTGCTACCATCTATTATTAATTATGTTCGACTTCCACCACATCACGCCTGAAGCTACTCAATTCGTTCACTGTAGTAAATGGATAGAAGGACCTCTAAATTTACGGATATCTAATATTTCTAATCAATATCCCTACTCCTTTGTCTACTTCATTCTTACGCACTTCCTAAATAAATGAAATGTCCTACCTATTCTAGTTTATGTCAACCAACTAATATTATTGTAATCTTCCTATTTATTGGGAATCATATCACATTTTTCTTTGTTTAATTCTCGTCCTACACCTATCATACTTTCTTCAATTTTTTAAGAAATCATTGTAATCCTTTGGCTGATTGACCAGCTAATTCTTGATCGATGCAAATCTAAGTGATTTGAAGTGTTCCACATCTACCTCAATCCAACCCTTCCAATTACCCCTACTCTCACGTTTTTTTCAACATGTAAGTATACATATATTGAAAAGAACAGGGGATAATGGGCATCCATGCCTTACGCTCCTGCCTAACACTGCTAATCCTGGCTTTCCTCTCGCTATATGCATATATGCACTGAGAAACAGGTACAGTTTCCAGAGAAGTTATCTATCCTTCCAGTCTGCTCTTCTATCCTCTGCAAAAAGTTCATCAATTTACTGTGTTGAATGCTTCAAAATCCACAAAGCATATAAATGCATCCTGGCTGTACTTTTATATCTTGATTACTATTGGCGTCATCATTTTTATAGCATCTCATTTTTGTGGCATCATCCCTTTTAAATCCATACTTCCCTTTACCCTATTTATTTCCCTCTCCAATTGTTGATGATCCCAAGTGTGTGCTACCTTTGCCACATGTGAAATAAAACTTATAGCCCTGACATATTGCTGCTTTCCCCTTTTTTTGGGAAGTATCAACACTGATCTAATGAAGTCTTTTGGCCAAATTACTATAAATGCTACATTTAGGCCTATAAAAACTCATCCTTCCCTGGTTTCCGAAATTCTTGAGCTGTTCTGCAGGGTTACCTATTCACAGAGTCTTTTTTGATGGGATTTCCTTTAATGTTACTCCTATTTTATAGACAAGTGCTCCTGGTTATAAGATATCCATGTCACCATCATTTTCCATTTTTATATCCTAGCTCAGGTGATGTGGTAGTCTACAGGTAGTATGTAGATCAATGAGCAATCTGAGGGCCCATATTTATTTTCCAGGGATGTCTATAGGCACCCTCAACCTCACCCAAGGTGTGAAAGTTTTCAGATTCTAAACTTCGTGGGAAACCGCAGGCGGCAGTACCCCCTACCATCATATCTGAGTTTCACACAAAATTCGGGCTTGGTATTGAGTGAACTCTAATGTCTCTTTTAAGTCATGCTTTAGGTTGATGACTGCAGTATGATATCCAAACTCATTGGCTAATTATCATTTAGTTCCTCTATTTTTGTACGAGTCCACTCTTTACTGTCCTATGTTAAAGATGCGTATCATTTCCTGTGCTGTATGTTGGGAAATAGATTCGGTGCCTCATACACGAACTTCCACCTTGGCCTCCTTGAGAAAAATTTCCTTTCCTGTTATCCCCTGTAACCTCTCATCTGGGTTAGGTACATAGGTGAAATATTCCCTCTCTGGCTGTATGGTATTGATTCCCGTAAAACGTTTATTTCCTCCTCAACTCTTTCTTTTCTTTCCTTCACCTCCATTAACTCTTCCTCAGATATAACATTCCTCGATGCAAATATATCTCCCACCCATCCAAAATTCCACACCTATAGTATGTCAACATAAAATCCATTAACAAACCACAGTATCTCCACTATACTAGCGGTCACCCATCACACACTAAACTCTATTTTCCATACTCACTCTTCATCTACATCTACATAAATACCCTGCGAGCCACCAAAAAAGGTGTGTGGCGGGGGGTGTAGCACCAGGAGGAAAGGGTGAGGGCTGAGGGGGTTGGGGTTTAATACTCATGGTGGTGAACTGCATTCTGGTCGCTTATCGTTCTTGGAAAAAATGACATTTTAAACATGTCAGTCTTGCAGTCTATCTCTCTTATCTTATATTCGTGATCCCTCCGACCGTAATACGTTGGGGTTCGTATTATATTCTTCATCCATGGTCGGCGAATCTGCGTCAATCCAAACTCAATCGATAAATTTCTAATCAATTTACACAAATTCTCATAAACCTCGGATTCCTAGAGTTCCTTTTAAATTAAAAAAAATGTTCCTAAACTTTCGTACAACCAAGCCTTCCTGAGACATTAACTCACACATCCTCTCCATCTGTACAGCTTACTTCTTAGGAATTCAGTCCCTCAAAAACCAATCACAAAACAATGACAAAGACTTCTTAAATGTTCCTCAATTACTTTTAAACGACCCACCAATTTATCCGTGGTGTTCATTTGGCTCCTAGGAGTATGCTCGGACCTGGGCCCACCTTGGGGATACACACCTTACCCACTAGGGGGTACCCTCCCACTCCCCGTCGACCTCAACCCTACCGCTCAGTTGAAGACTATTATTTATTAACGTGAAATAACCTGAGACCACAATAAACTTTTCTTCAATCCCGCATGCATTCAACCTCGCTTTATTCCGTCCAACATGCTTAACCTCCCCTTCTTCGCTTGCTTAACTTTCTCCCATCTCTTCGACATCTTATTGTCAATCAAAATACTCGACATTCATCTTTCCTCGCTACTTTGGATTCCTGCCTCAATCAATAACACTCACTAATCGCCTGCTCTTCCGTCCATGGAATTTATTGTTAAAATTGGTGTTTGCAACACATAGAAATTTTATGATAATCGATAAGAATTAATCTCCAAAAATACGCATTTCAGAAAAAATCGACAAATCACTGTCTCAACACACATTCTTCTCGGGAGAAAACTGTACTGTCCGGACTTAATTTGGGGACTTGATTATGAGTCTTCAGTCTGAGGATCACTAAAGGCACTTCGGCTAGTGACGGACTTGGGATAGGAGTTTTTGGTTCTTTCGGAGATTCATCTTTCTCCTCTTTCCGGAGTAACGAGTCTCAGGTTTGGCTTGGGAACTTCAGCTCTTTAGGAGATTGGCGAAATTTTCTCCGAGTATCGAATTAGAAAATTGGGCGACGGTATAATGCTGGTAAAAGCCAAAGGAACAATAGTTGAAGGCTTTGGAATGGTTGATGTAAACGTGAAATCAGCCTTTCCTGGGTTTCGTAATGATAAAAATGGTCTTAATATGCGTCTCATTTAGTAGAAATATGATGTCGGTGTCTCGGAGATACTGGGCCCATAACGGTTTTGATATGGTGTGCGATGAGTATCATTATTTAAAAGAAATATTTTTCAGTAGAAATAACGCTCATTGGCACTGAGGGAAAGACCTTATCCATGGTATAAATTCCTAATGGAATTAATAGAGACAGCCAAATTACCTTGATAGCTAACCTTTTCCGTGTTAGATAATTTTTCGTCAGTTAACATTTTATCGAATTTCCTATCTTTCAATAGTATAGTACTGGAAAACAACTGATATTGGTATTTTGATTAACCAGACCTTCGCTATCGAGAAGAGTGAAATATGTAGGGCTTGGACACTATAGATGACGAAGGTCAATACGAAGCATATAGTATAACGTAGTGTGGCTCCAAGGCAATTGAGTACTCAACTTCGGAATGGGTTGAGCGGGTTTGTGGGGCCGGTGAGGAGAGGAAGGGTAGGAGGGAAGTGCCCGCTCTTGTTTAGTGTTAATATCAGTGATTTTTACTTCGGCATTAATTACATGTTTCACTGGTGACACCAAGTATGTTTTTAATAAACCTGTTAAAAAATGCACTAAGTGACCGCTGAACGTACAAAACGCCTCTTATATAATATTATTGTCCGAAAATTATCCAATCACCTTGGAGTCATTAGTTCAATTATTTCAGAATAAAGGACTTCTGGCATTCAACTATTTCAATATAATGTTTACATTCTGTCGGTGGATGAATGAAATGATTCCATTTGCTGGCAGACCTCTTCGGTACAATTTTTGGTTTTAAGGGCGATGAAAATTCCTAATGTTGGTGATTTCATGTCATTCTGTGTTATTTCCCGTATTTTCGTTCGGGGCAAACAGCCAAATACGAAGTCTAGCGAGGCCGAAAGAGGGTCAACCTTGGGAGCGGAGAGCTGCACCCTAGTTAACATTGACGAAGCTTACCGAAAGGCAAGCCATGTGTACTCGGTAGGGAATGAAGTAAAGTCTAATTCGTCGTCTCTCTCTCTCTTGATAAATCTAACGGAAGATCCAATGCTCAAGCAATGTGTAAAAGCGATCCTATTGAATCAGTGGCATTCCCCACTGGCCATATTGCCTCACATTTATCAATTCTTGCAGGCCTTTTGTTAGTTTCAGTCAAATTTGGATCTGCATCATTTGAAAGTGCACGAGCATTTTTTGAACCCATCTCTCCGGCCTATTGAATATGTGCAGCTTTTAGTTGCCAGCAAAATTGGATCTTTCGTGGAAGTATTCCTTAAGGGCATACTTCTCCTATGTGCAGCTCCTGCAACTCCTGTGCAGGGAATACCGTCCTTAGTCCTTCTCTCACGCGAGAGATAATGTGAGTTTGCAATCGATACCATCGTAATCCCAAAGATAACTTTGCAGCACCCGTATTTTACACTTGTGTTAGAGAAGTTACGTGCGTCAATATTTCGGTAATTTGGTTATCGTAGACCCATGCTTTTAAACCCCGAGATATTGATATTTTAATCTGAGAGCCGAATGTTATTTGGATTGGAGTCATACGATCCGATAGAATGCTAACTGCCTGGCCGCGTGTATTCGGTTACGTTAGTATTTGGCCAATCCAAACTATTTCATCTAGTTTTATTTTTAAATAATAAATATGACATCATTCATAATTAATAATTATGAGCAGAAAACTTAATGATGAGAAGAAGAACAAAGTTTAAATACTGCTCTTAAACAATTATTGAAGAACTACCAGAAACTCAGTGACTGTCGCTTGCGGAAGAATAAGCTAATTTGCAGTACGAAAATTATCATTATAGATAACAGAATGGACTTAAACAGTTCCAGAGTTCAAAGGTCTGTTTATACCTGGCTGTTTGTGTAGCAACTGAGGTATGCCACTTGGAAGTGGTGCCCATGGCCTCCAGTTTGAGCACAGAGGGATTCTTAGCGGAGTTATCAGTAATAAGTCTCTGATTGACAAGCGCCAGGGAGAAGTTTACACTCATTGCCAGACCTCACGATTTTGGCACAGTTTGTTGGTGCCAACAATTATCTAATTTGAATTAATAAGTAGTTCTACATTTTATTTAGAGCAGATGAATAATCTTCTAGGTTGAAGTAAGCACTTTGTATAGCATTCAAAACCATTCCGTCACCAAACTTTAGAATTTAATGGAAAGTAAGTCAATGTGCACGTAGAGTAAGAATGCAAATGAAGTACGTATGCCTGATGAAACCTTTGTGACAAGAATGATTGGCGAATGATGCATTACGTTTCGGGAACTTGCGACTGTTTTCCGCCGAATGGAACCTCTAGATCTCATACTGCTTTGACACCAGATCACAATGAGTATGGAGCATTGATGGAGTGCCATTTTCTCATTGGCGTGATTTTAATCAGAGTACCTGAACTCAATATACTGGAGATGAATACACGTATTAATCGGTTATCTCGATGGCAGATCCTTAAAGGAATTTGTCAATGCTTTCGGAATCGCTGGTCCAACGAATGACAGACCTTGGGCTAAATAGACAGATTGTAGCATGCTAGTATTACAGCAGGGGATTTTGAAGTAGTGAAGGGTGAACAGTTTTAGGTATCCTTGGCCGCTTAGAAGAGTGAAAACAGGTCATCCAGGATTAGATGGTCGAGTCAGGGTTGCGACTACACTGGCCAGCCGTGATCTACTGAAGAAGTCCGCCTCCAAACAGGTTAAATTACCAGTGTAGAATCAGTAATTTCTCGATATAATTTATAAGAAGTGTATAATTTATTTTAAAGTTAGTCTTAGCTCAAATTATTAAGGATTAAACAAGAGAGTAGATCATGTTTCTCATTCTCTCATCCTTTTTCCGTGGACTTCATTCCATATCGAAGGCCTATGGTTACAGTATCCTCCATAGAAATAGGAACTACGATTCTCATTTCTTTCCTAAGGGAGCAATATGAGTGCAAGAATTACCGAGAAAACAGATGGATCATTATTAAGTAAATTATTAGAATATAATCCGTAACATAGGAGCATAGCGTAATTTTTCTCAGAACTTTTATTAAAACGACGCGTTTCACTGTGATATGATATCATCAAGTCCAAAGGTAAAACAGAACTTAGGTACATACGAGGGAAGGGAAGTACTCGTACTGCAGGGAAGTTCAAACAACGTTCAGCGTTCTTCTCTCTCGTTGGGCTCTTTATTGGAGTTTGCAGATAGGATTTGAGATCCTCATGAGGGAGGCTTAGTAAAAGCATTAGATCGTGTGAAATGTAGGGCACCCTGGTTTGTTAAAAAAAATTCAAAATATATATTAGTGTGACCCAAATTTTGGAGAAATTTAGGGTGAGAACAATTCCAAAACCGAAGCCTATTTTATGGGTTGAATCCTTAAAAGTAAATTAAAGACATCTTTTTTCCGGAAATATTTAGGAAATTTTAAAAACTCCATAATATTATGGCAAAAAACATGCCTTCGGGCTCCAAGCGGTAATTTTCAAAAGGAAATAGAGTGGGATTTTTTTCCCGAGAACGACAAGGGAAGAGAAAGAAACAGATGTGACATATACCAAATAGGGAATAAGTAGCATCGTTGGACAGTTCAGGCTAAATAGGTTTTATTTTTAAGTTTTGTTTCTTTCTCTAGAGTAATTCAGGAATTACCTAACCGAGCACCTATTACCTGTTTTCGAAGGTGTTGTGAAATTATTGTCCTTTCTCAGCTAATAATGACTTTAGTGTTACTTAATAAACTTGGACATTGTTTAAGGAAAAGGACTTTTTTTCTTTGTTTGCATGATTCTTCTACTAATGTTGGATGGTTCTTTCTCCCAGAAATCGTCACTAGTAATTTTTTTCATTGCGTAATTTGAGAGATTTTTCGTTACTACCAGTCTTTCATGCACGCTACTTGTTCGTAACTCTTCCTATACTATGCATTCCCGGTATGTATGCACCTGCTGCTACACACCATGTCGGTTGCTTTATAGAGTATCCTGTAGATGTAAAAGCTCAGCGAGGGACCGGGATGTACAATAAAATGCTCGTGTTAAATACTGCTCTTAGGGAGCTTGGCAGGCAATCTTAGATGTGATAACATCAAGAAGCGGAAGAAAACACTGCGTGAAATCGTTTGATTCTTCTACGTTTATTACGAGGGAAGTGAGCCCTTTAACAGCTAGTTTATTTTGTTTTTTCATTATTATTTTATGGACCAAGTATATTCATCGTTGGCGGCAGTGAATTTTGTCCTTAAGCTCTCAGGGTCATATGCTGAAGTTTTTCGGGGTCAGTGGAATGATTAGAAGAAGATGGATCATCGAGGAGAGGGCGACGTAAATATAGGAAAGGTGGAAAACAGATTCTTTCCTGGTTCAATTAATAATTTTCCTGACTTATCTCTGATTGCTTGCATTGATTTTCCCTTGTTCCTTCCTTACAGTGCTTTCACCTTCCTGCACAGCTCACCGATATGTGATAGCCTTTCCTTAGTAAACTTTCAATATCCTCTCACTGGGTCTTCCACCACGCTTCTTTCGCCCTACGTATTTGTCTCGCGCCTCATTTAATTATTCATAGGAAAGGAAGAGGTACGCGTGATGCCATTGCAGTAATGAGATCACTAGTCGAGAGGAATATAGATACAATCAGGACGTTTTTGCCTGTTTTGTAGATTTCGAAAAAGCGTTTGATAGAGTGAATTGGGAAAAATTAATGCGTGTATTGCAGAAAATAGGAATGGATTGGAGGGACAGGAGACTGATCCGCAACCTGTACATGTCTCAGACTGCTCAGGTGCGAGTGGGGAACGGAGAGTCCGGATGGGCAGTGTTAGGAAGAGGTGTAAGGCAGGGTTGCCCATTGTCACCGGTGCTGTTCAACGAATACATGGAGGAAATGATTAAAGAGGCATGGCAAGACCTGGAAATAGGAATGAAATTCGGCGAGGAATCCGTGGAATTAGTTAGGTTTGCTGATGACCAAGCTTTAGTCTGTCAGTCAGCAAACTGAAGCAAACAAAGGGGTTGCAAACATTTCTGAGTGAATTGGAAATTCAGTGCCATAGATACGGGATGAGAATCAATATTAATAAAACAAAGGTTATGCGATTTTCCAGAAAGAAAAAGGCTAAGCTAAATATTAAAATAGGCGGGGAAAAAATAGAGCAGGTAGAACAGTTAACATATCTCGGAAGTGTTTTGGACCAATACGGCCAAAGTGGTAGGGATGTAAGGAGAAGAATTGCGCTAGGCAAGGAGGCTTTCTCAAGGAGGGAGTTGATGACGGAGACGTTGAGTAGGGATGTTAAGACAAGACTCGTAAAAATTCTGATATGGAGCGTAGCTATGTACGGCGCGGAAACGTGGTCGCTGAAGCAGGAAGATAGACGTAGATTGGAGGCTTTTGAAATGTGGGTGTGGAGAAAAATGGAGAAGGTGAAATGGACCGAAAGGAAAACAAATGAGGAAGTACTAGAAATGGTGGGGGAGGAGAGGGGTTTGTTGAGAGAAATCCTATGGAGGCAGGAAAAATGGATGAAAGGCGTATTGAGCGGTAGTGGAATATTGAAGAAGATAATAGAGGGAGGAATGTTGGGCAAGCGAGGTAAGGGTAGGAACAGGATAGGGATGTTGGACGGGATGAAGGGAGGAAAGAAGTACACCGAGATGAAGAGGGACCTGATATAGATTAGTTTACTAGGTGGGGAGTCACAAAATGTTTATTTGATAGTTGTGTCCATCCAAAAACCTACCTTAAACGGTAGATTACCTAAAAAAATGTTTATACTTTCTTCTTTTCTGTTTACGTTCTTCCATTTCCTTCTCTCGTCAATCTTCCTAATCACCTCGTCTGTAAGCCATTGTTTCATAGTCTTTTTCCTATTTGCTGTTCCTATAATTTCGTTTGCAGCTTGTGTTTATATTTTTCCACTAGAATGTATTTGTTCCACTGAATATATTATCAAAATTTGACATTGATATTTTGAGGGCCTAATTCGTACCATCAAAAAGTTTAGTTTATGCTGTGGCCACCAGTGCTCGCTGGATACTGCGTTAGTTTTAGTATTGCGTTCGGATGGGAAAATTAAGTTGTTTGCGAATTCTTGACTTCAACGTTCGAGGAAGAGAGCACCTTAACAATGTCAAATTCCCAGAAAGGGAAAGAAAAGCTAAGTGGCTGTTGAGTACATTCATTCAAAATGCAGTTCACTAATTATGAGACCAATTCTATTCTGACATTTGAGACGGAGTACCTCATCAAAGAGTATCATTTTAAAAATCAGGTTTGTTTAGTTTTTAAACTTTTTTTAATAGCCGATCATCGCTTATAATAAGCTAAATGTCCCAGGATTGGTTTGGCAAAAGTTTTCAGTGAGCTTTTTTCTTGCCACGTATCCAAATATCATCTGTGGTGAGGTCACTGCGTGAAATTCAAGAAGAGTTGATCTCTGGGATGGGAGTGAATAGGATGGAGATGCTTTAAAAGCAAACTTTTACCAGACTCCATACGCTAGCGTTTCCATTCAGAGATGTTTTGTGGAGAGAAGGGTACCTCTCCACAAAATGGCATCACGACATGGCATGGCAAGACACTTCCTCCTTTATGAATTTAATTCGCTGCTTGAACTTAGTAGGTCCTTTCATGTATTTTTCTTTCAAATTATATTTTATATTATTCATTTATTGGCACCTGTCCATAGACGTGCAGATCGTGTCCGGCTTCATGCTCTATGGAGAAGAAAGAAAAAGAGCAGAAAGGAGACTTGATGGAAGAATATAGAGAAGGGAAACAAAAATAGCAAAAAACCGAAGATTTTCTAGACAAAGGAAAACACTTCCAGATTCAGGAGAAGTATACGTTTAAAGACTGACAGAGGGTTTTGAAGTGATTTTCCCACTTTTTAATTGCTTAGTATTTCCCGTGTTTACTCGCCATATTCGATTTGAATCATGGAAAGCACTCGGGAGTTAGCCAAAGGAATGAGTTCCATTTTGAAGAAAAAGTAATTTTTCAAAATAATATTCTAAAAAAATCTTTTTAATAGGGGACTGGACTTGAAGTCATGCCATGTAAATTTAGGGCTTTGAGTACGCGGCTTGTATTTGGAAAAACTTCATTTTTTCCTCTTGAAGACAAATGAAAAGCGGAGAGGGAAGTTCGTCATTGATTGCAATTGTCGGGTTGATGGCGTATGAGTGAGTTTTTGCTCCGAGTTACTGTGTCACTCCATTCAAAGATTTAGCACCTCGAAAATGGAGTGTGTGACCAAAGTGCTTTTCCTTTTTGAATCCAATTTGATCGCTATTCATTAATAAAAAAATAACACCTTCGTCCATAAACTACTTTATGTGACTCACGCATTCTGGTGACATTTCGGAGAAATTACTCTGTTAACAACGCTTTCCGTGAAACCGTATTCTACAAATTTCTACAAAATATATGGATATTTTTAACTTTGCACCTGGTGCATCAACTAACGTGCGCAAGTATGGGAATAACCGCAACCTGCAGTAACCTGAGTAATAACTTAAAACTCGTTTATTTTCTTGAATTAGGATGTGAATCAAAGGTTTTGCATGACTCTGCAGCTCGATTAAAATCAAACGCTGTAGAATAAGAATGTGAAGGACGTTCCTTTTATTTGTTCGAAATGTATTCATAGTTTTTCAAATGAGCTATGCATAAATGAGGAGGTCCCTCAGTTTATTCACCATTACATTCTTCTTTTTCTGAGAAGAGGCGAGTCAGGGGTTACAAATATTGATAGATACGATCCTTATCTTTTTTGGATTGTTTTCCGTTCCCCTCCTTCCTCCACCTTATGCATACTTTTTCAATTCTCCCTACAACCTCACCCCTCCTTCACATACTAAGGAATAATATGTTAGTGGACAACCAAGAATCAGGAGTGGAAGGGTTGATATCCATTGAAACCATGGTCGGTAGTAAATAAATTTGTGTGTGGAAAATGGTGCGATTAGTTGAGTTCATTCATTTATTTTACAAATATGGAACAGTTGAAATGTGATCTGGAAAATTCATGTATTTTTAAAGCTTTCACCCTGTTTAAATCATGACCATAAACACAAACAGTAAAGTGAGTTGTGGTAGTAAAAAGAAATTTCCCTTGAGATTGGATCCCCTTTTGTCTCGTGTGAGTTTTGCCTTGGTTTTCGTTGAACTCATATGATGCAGGGTCACTCTCATAAATCTCTCATCGATAAAAACAGTCTGCAGCCATCGTGAGGTAGACCAGGTAGCCAAGCTTGGAACTGGTTTCACCTGACTGTAAGAACGAAAATTCATGAAAAATCGGATGCAAGTATTTCGGTTTATGGGACATCGTGCATGATAGCATTCGTATATGTTATTTTACTGCACCGTTTTCATTCATAGGCATATCGAGTAAAACAGTGAGGAACATTGAATTCCACCTAGGTAGTTTGTTAAAATTATTTAAACTTATTTCAATTCTTGTCATGAATCAACTGAGTATATTTTTTCAGAATCTGGTCATTCCACCCAATTAAACAAATTTTGGACCAGCATTTCTCTTGACCCATCTGGTTCCGCTCAATATCGCGGTACGAGGTGCGTTCAGATTAAGATCTTCGATTTTTTCCGACAATATACAAAATCCTGGAAGTTAACCTTTCTGCTACTTTTCAACATTTTTCTCCCTGTACACGTAAAATTTTTTCAAAACGTTGAACCCATGATTATATGACATCCAAGAACACTTCCTGTTGGGACACTTTTGCCCACTGTAAAAACTGGCTAGTCCGTGGCTGAGGCTTCTTTGGCTCGTTGCCGCACAACGCTCGGTCTTCTTTGAACTGTTGAACCCACGAACACAAATGCGGTGGTGGTACCATGCCCATGCCCATACCATGTCCATGATGGATGTACCATGACACCATCGCTACATTTCGTTCTCCATTGAATTTCGTTGTGTGTCAAACCACGCAAGAGGAGTAAATGGATGATTAACACACTGTTTTTTAAGACTAAATAACATTATTTTAAGCATTGAAACCTGTCTTACTCTAATGGCAGCTATGTAAACTCTGTACGCTGTAGCCATATTTTTTTTATAAAGAATGGCCACATATTTCAAGCTCAATAACATGCTATATTTTTCCAGCCCAAAACAATATATTTTGAAATTATTGAAACAATATATTTTGCTAATACATGCTATTTTTAATATTTTCTTTTTTTTACCTAAAATCGGAGCGTCAAATATAATATTTGCTTAAAGGATCTCAGGTTTTACCGGCGTATGGTATTCAAGAAGTTTTCTCGGGTTTCCCACTGGGTCTGGTTGCAGTGGACCAACGTTTCGAAGGCTGACTCTGCAATCGTCTTCAGGGTGAAGTCACTTCACTCTGAAGACGATGGCAGAGTCAGCCTTCGAAACGTCGCGTCGGTGCACTGCAACTTGACCCGTTGGGAAACCCGAGAAAACTTTTTGAAAATAATATTTGCTTGCTAATTCATCACTAATTGAGGTCGAACCGTGGTTCATGCCCCATAAACGCAAAACAAGCAATTATAAACGATTTGTAACATTTTTCGAGTGTCTTATAATTAAAATTTTGTATTATTGTTAAGAATTTACTAAGGAAGGAAAAATGTGTGCGCTGAACAGAAAAAAATAAAGAACCCGGGAAGAAAGGGGAGAAACAGTGCACACTATTAGAGATACAACCGGAATGTTATTATTCGAGCCAAGAAATAAAGCACGAAGAAAGAATCAAAGATTGCGTTTCCACAGGAAAGAATTTATTGTGTCCACCAGTTTCGCCACACTGTAGCATCACGTCCAGATGATGCTAGTGTAGCGAAACTAGTCCAAACAATAAATTCTTTCCTGTGGAAACGCGAAGTCTTTGATTCTTTCATCGTGATTTATAAATAGATTTCCATAAAGTATCGTCCTCAACCATCTTTCGAGCCAAGAAAGATTCAAGAGAAATTGAAAGAATAGATAGGGGATCTATATGGTATAGACGTTCGCCCAACAAGCTTAGGTTTTGGAAAATATCATGATATAGATGAGGGTAGCTTAGGTCCAGGGACATTGACGGCGAGCTAGAAAGACCATTGAGGGGATTGAAATCAAATAAGCCTTTGGGGATGGATAAAATCCCTTTAAAACTGCTTAACGGTTTAGGAAAAAGCGGACGAAAGAGTTTTTCTGAGCTAATTTGCAGCATTTACGCATGAGCGAGGAATTTGGCCAAAAGGTTCGTCAAACTTTATTCAACAGACTATTGTTGGCTCTCATTCCAAAATAGGGAAAGGCAACCGTATGTGAGGAGTATAGAACAAGTTTGATTTTGAATGGAGCTAAGTTGGCACCTAGGACCATCAATAAGAGGATGGAGAGGAGGGCAAATTATTACTTTAGGGGATGATCACTTTGGGTTCAGAAAAGGAGAGACGTTCTTGATGCCACAGCAGTAATGAGGTCACTAAAAGAAAATAACATAAAATACAATCAGGATGTATTTTCTTGTTATATAGATTTCGAGATGGCCTTTGATAGAGTAAATTGGGATGAAGATTTAATGAAATTATTAGAGCATATAGAAGTACATAGATGAGAGAGAAGCAACTTATCCGCAACCTCTACATGTCACAGACTGCTCAGGTACGGGTGATACATGGAGAGTCGGAATGGGACGTGTTAGGAAGAGGAGTAAGTCAGGAGTGCCCATTATCACACGTAATTTTCAACGTATGTGTGGAGGAAATGGTAAGAGAGGAATGAGAAGATCTGGAATTAGGAATAAAAGTTGGTGGAGTATGCAGTGGTGGATTCGGTAGTGGTTTGGTGTATTTTAGTAATATTTTATTTTTTTCGATATTTCAGCAATTGTTTAACCTTTCCGAAAGACTTTCATCTGTATTTCGAGAATATAGAGCATAGCGAGAATATATAGCATATACCTTTGATGAAAATATTGTAATAATCCCTTATAAACGTATTGACTTTCGATGTTAAAAGTTGCCACCTGCCTCTGTGCAAATTCGTCTGGAGTAACTTTTATCATAACAGAAAAATTAAACACCTCGCGTTTTAAGTATTTATTACTCGGAATTAATTAATTATTAGTCGGAAACTCACTTTCATGAAATGCTATGAATTGGAATGAAGTTAATAATTTTGCGGAATTTATACCGATAAAAGAACTTGCATTTTTTCGTCGGTAGAGGTATGTGACTAAACCAATGTGTCATTACATTAAAATGCATGAATATTAGTCATGTTAATTGTTTTTTAATGAGAAATTTCTATTTTTTTCTCTTTAGTGGTACTTCCACTTGTGCTTTACTTTCGTTGGACTTAAGTATACAAATTATTAAGTATACAAACGAATTAAGTATACAATTAATCAATCATACAAAAAAATTGTATGATTGATTAATTAGTGAATTGATTGAATACCTGTCTTATAATATAATGATCGTGGGCTTAGATTAAAAATAGTGTGAATTTTATGGTTGCTAAATTATAATAATATAATGGCGATTATAATTTTAAAATGACGTACATGTAACCATCTGTCAAAACCCCTGTATAAAGGTTAGTGGAAAGCGTATTGCTACGGTTGTGGAAATCATTCAAGTGGCAATTGGACCTTGTCAATTATCGGAAGAATTTATTTCTACGACATGTCATTATTTCAGCCTGTCGATGTCTGTTACTGTGAATGTTTGCTATTCAAAGAGAGCAATTAAATAACGCTATCCGTTGTTCTGGTGGGGGTGAATTATTGTCCGCTATTGAGAAACGACCAATATTCGGGGTTTCCCACTGCAGGAGGTTTCGCGATATTAGTGGTAAACGTGTCCGGGACGCTAGTCGTAATTTGAGGATGTTCGTTAAGTCCCTTTGTTTCGAAACTTACCGCTGTGGAACTATGGATTGGATGTATCCGTTATATCAAAATGAATCAAGCATAGCACGACAAAATGCCTCAATACTCTGACGGAGTGATGCAATTATTATAGCTTTATGGCAGGCTAAGTATGCGCAAGGCTCTTTTTGTGAAGAGGTCATGAAGGTAGAAGGAGGTTCAGAGAACAAGAGTGGAAAAATGGTATGTTGTGGATAAAAATGATGGTTAAAAATCAATAAATTTATGGGTGAGTGTGACCTGAACGGTTAAAACGTACGTCATGAGTTCGAATCTCGCTTCAAATCTCAATATTTGTATGTTCTGTGGTAATGTTTTATCTGGATTGGTTTATGATGCAGTGCTAGCTTCGGAGCACATTATAATCCCATTTAAGGTCAACATTAAACTCAAATTACTGTTACCAGCACTGTTTAGATGAGTGTGATTAAAACGAGAATGTATATTGTAGATATTCAAAGTTCAATGATAAAACTCTACTTCTAAACGGCTTCATGTGATGAAATATTTAGGGACTCAGTGGTTAAATCCATTCCCGCTCATCCTTTCTCAGGTTATCAACTGGATATGCACATTTCAAGATAATTTTTTAGAAAGTTCTTCATTGTCTTTACGAATAGTTCACGTGTGTTTCAATATTTTTAAACGAGAATCTTAGGTACTTATGGTAATATAAAACATGAAATTATGAAAGAATTAATGGTTTTTGAGACGAATCGTTTTGTGACCCAGCTTGAAGCTGACCGAATTTCCCACAAAATATTCTGGAAAAATCGTGTCAAGCCTTTAATTAAAAAAAACCTATCTTCGCATTCACTAGCCTTGACTGTCTCATTGTCGGGTACAGGGGTATCTTGTAGCGTATTCCTCGGAGACCACGTTTAACCAACGATTAAATGGTTTTATTAACCCACCGGGACGTAAAGGAACATGATAGCCAGTCCACTTTGGGTTGTCGCTTGTTAAGTATCGTTTTACGCCGCCGCGATCCACCGTGACAGAGGCGTTTAAGCTGATGCACTACAGGAATTCCAACTCACGGGGAATTCCGGGTATCTACTCGGAATACCCGAGTGATAACGGAACGAAACCGCGCCCTAAAGCTCTTTGGAGGCCAGGCGTGAGTGCTCGAAAATGAGAATCGACTCTGTGACCGTGGATTTCGATGACCTCATGGCTGCATAACTTCGAAGCACGTGCATGAGCTTTAGAAATGGGCCCCTTTCTTGCCCATAAAAGGATTTTTTTTTCATGGTGGGCATGCCTGGGTAGTTCACTTTCAAACATGGTGAGACTTTACGGTCGCGTGTAAAGTGGCGTCGTAATAATTTTTCGCGTCAGAATTTCCTCCTCAGAGTTCCATTGGTGACATAAATACGCTTCAGAACTCATCAACCAGGTGAAAAATTTGTCACCCGGTTGAGTGGTTCATTTTATTGTCCGCTTTTTTCTTCATTTCCTTACCCTTTAATGAGTACATCTTTCAAATCTAAGTGTGTATTCAATGACTACTATGTGCTACAGAGAGCAAAATATATATAAAACGTCTTAACAGTGCATTAAAATATTCTTCGTTTTTGGAAAGCCCAAGGCATTTTATAATAATGAATGTGTAAGACATTGTTTAGAGAAAATAAGATGTATCACGATAAAGGTTCATTAAATGAAGAACACAATATATTTTTCCACTGTTCTTTAATATATAATAAGAACAGTGGAAAAATACATTGTCTTCTTCATTTAATGTACGCGAACATCCACAAAGTTGAGCCAGAAACCATCGAATACCACAAATGTTAATGACTAAAATATATCCATCCAGATATTTTCATATAGCACACAAGTCCCTAGAATCGTGATTGTTTTTGCATAAAGCAACAAAAAAACCAATCGTTAGAAAATCAATCATTCACGCTTTCATTAAAAAAAATCAAAACTAAATCTCTACATGAGTAATCAAGGAAAATACAAAGTACGTAAAACCAAACATGGCCCAGCCCAAAGTAATGTCACACCTGGCCCAGCCTCACACCAGGTCAAAATCACTTACTGTCCAACACAAAAAAATCCCGTCCTATACCACGCACTGTCCAATGTCTTATACCGACCAAAATCACGCCGATCCAAATCACATCCCGTCCAAAACCACTCATAGTCAAACAAAACCAACTATCACAGTCCAAATTCTCACTCTGTCCAGATCACATACACACCAATCTCATACACTCAGAATTTGGAAAGTTTATCACTCGGTCCTGTGCCCAGTGTCTGTCTTTAAAACTAACGTTTGATGGTAGGGGTCAAACATCTCTCCAGGTAGCTGGTTCCATTCCATTAAACTTCTATTTAAAATGAAAACTTTTTCTATTTGTTTTTGTGATATTGTTTTAAAATTGTGGTCGTTTTCCCCCTCAACATGCGTACTTTTTTTATTTCCTTCCTTAAGTCTTCCCTCACAATGTCATATTTAACCATTCTATGCATTGCACCTAAACGACTTCTCTTTCTCCTATTTTGCAAACTCTCCCATTTATGAAAATCCAACATGTCTGTTACGCCATCTATGTTTTTAACACCTATCGAGTACGTACCTGACTGCCTTCCATTGCATTTTTAAAATTCTTTTGTAGAAATAATTATGGACACATTTTAGGGAAAATATGTATTCTTAAGGTATTTTTATCAAATTAATTCGCAGGTGTAAATGCCTTCACGCTGCAGATAGCTTTCATTGACACCGGTACTTTTCAATATTCTCGTAAATGAATGTGTAAGAATCAATGAGAGAGACATGGGAAACTCTAGAAATAGAATAATAATATGTGGGAGACTCATCAGATTAATAAGGCTTGCGAATGATCAAGCTTTAAGGAATGAGTTATTATAATATTTAACTCGGCGTTTAAAAGTATTTAGTGTCGTATTAGGCCAGAAAATCAGCAGCGCTAAGTGTGTGGATAATCTGAAACTTATCCTAACCAGACAGACAGCTCAATAGTAATAATACAGATGCCTTGACCGAATATTTTATTTGAGGCAAAGTAAATGAGGTCATGGAAAGTCTTAAGGGTATTGATGTAGAAGGGTGTGCACATCACTTAAAGAGACGTCCATCGTGAATCTGTATCTATCTTTCTTGACATTCCATTTATATATTTGTACCGCCCATAGACGATATGACTATAAACGTAATTTCATTTCATTGCCGAAAGCTTAAAATATTTTTTTGCAAACTAATTCATTAGATTAATATACTCTTTGAGGACAAAGAAAAAGACATAAATTACGGAATCCAGTTTTCTCTTCAAAGGTAAGTCAGTACGTTAGAATGTAAAAATGTTGGAGTTGAGAGAAACAATTCCTCGTATTAGGTACTGATCTTTTTGCGCGTAACTTATTTCGAGGGAGAAGAATTTTCCATTTTATTTTTAATTTAATTTTATTAATTGTATACTTGGCTAGAGTTAACGTTTCCGATCTAGCAAAAGCCTACTGGAAGTATTACTTCGTAGGTATGAAGTATCTTTTCACAGCCGTTATATTTTTAATTTATGGATAGAGGTCGTGATTAACGGGCTAATCGATTTTGCCGATCGAATTTTGTCTTTAACTTCTTCTTTACAGTTTGTGTATCCACTAATTACGTTTTACTTAATCAAAAAATTTATTGGCTAAAATATTTTCTCCTATTTTAGGATATCATGAGTGAATTCCTCCCCCTGAGGCACCGCCTTTTCGAAGGCACTTTCAGTGCCGGGCGGGGAGGATTGTGTGCAGTAAGGATGTCAAGAGCTATGCCGGCGGTAGCATAGCTACTGGTAGGGCCTCCCTTGCCGGACAGGTCTTGACTGAACTGCCAGACTAAGTGTGCCTCACACGATAGAGAGGGCTCTTCTCATGATGGAAGGCAGCAGTTTCACTATTCGACAACTGATGGCGCAGACCTAGTGGGTCGGCCCGGCATCAGCTGCCACAGCTGCGGGCGAGAGTGAAGTGCACGGTATCGGCGGCAGTACTGAGATGTGGAAGGCAACGGGAAACCACCACATTATTCTCCCTAGAATATGCAGCCTTGCATTCAAAATGTGACATGATGGCTTTCCTCCCGGTAAAATACTCCGGAGGTAAAATAGTCCCCCAATCGGATCTCCGGGTAGGGACTACTGGGAGGGGAACATCAGTCAAGGTGGATAAATGCAGGATGGGGATATGGAACGTGAGATCATTGGGAGTGTGCAGGAAATTGGAAAATGCCAAGATGGAGATGCACAGATTGGGAGTCGACATCCTAAGAGTGAGCGAGATTAAATGGACCGGGGCCGACGACTTCTGGAGCGACGGATACAGGGTGATATGCTCAGGAGACGATCGGAGAATTGCAGGAGTGGGCAGTATATTCACGGAGTGGGGAAGAGGAGGCAAATCGTGCTGGAAATACACTGAGAGGATTCTACTGATGAGGTTAGAGGGAGAGCCTACAGATACAGTGATATTCCGGGTGTATATGCCAACATCCAGCCATTCAGAAGAGGAAATAGAAGATGTATACGAAAAAATGGAAGAGGTTATAGGAACAGTAAAAGCGAAGGAAAACCTCATCATAATGGGTGATTGGAATGCTATGGTCGGCGAGGGGCGAGAGGGAAGTAGCGTCGGATACTTCGGATTGGAAAACGAAACGCCGCGGGAGAGAGACTGATAGAATTCTGCAACGAAAGAAACATGGTAGTGGGAAACACAATTTTCGATCAACATCCGAGAAGAAGATACACATGGAAGATGCCTGGAGACAGAGGACGATACTAAATTGACTAAATCCTTGTCAGGAAGAGATACAAGAACAAAGTTAAGAAGTGTAAGAGCTACCCCGGCGCAGATATAAATAGCGATTACAACCTGGTGATCATGGACGGCAGACTGTGATACAAGAAGATGAAGAAAGAGACGCAGCAACTCAGATGGAACACAAAAATACTGGAAGAAAAGAGCGCAAGGGAACAGTTCACCGCGGCCATTGAAAGAGAAATAGAAGGAATTAATGGAAATACCAGCACAGACGATCGATGGAAAGAAATGAAGAATATAATTACCAAAGCTGCAGATGAGCTCCTTGTGAGTAAGACGGAAATATCTAAGAATCCATGGATAAGAGCTCAAATAAGAAATCTCATAGACGAAAGAAGAAAATACAAGAATCCCCGAAATGAGAGTGAAAAAGGTCTCTATAAACAGTTGCGGAACGAGGTAATACAAGAGTGCAAGAAGGTAAAGGAAGAATGGATACAAAGTTGCTGCGAGGAAATTAATGACAACATGAAAAAGGGAAATAGCAAGATGACTTATAAACTAATGAAGAGGCAATTCGGAGAAAGGAAAAAAAAATGCCAAACATCCGAGCCGCTAATGGAAAAATACTAATAGATGATGACGCCATTGGGAATAAATGGGAAGAACTTATTGAAGTACTCTATCAAGCTCCCAAACCACTAGAAGATGGCTTAATTAAAAATGAAAGCATGATAAGTAAAGAGAATCGGGGTCCTCAGATACTAAGGAGTGAATTCGAGAGAGTCGTGGAAGACCTGAGAAACAACAATCCACCAGGAGTTGACAAAATAATTGGAAAAATAAGCAAGGCACTCGGGGTCAAAGCGAAGGATGCCCGCTTCGGAATAATCAAAGATAGCTGCGACAGCGGAAAGATACCAGAAGACTTTGAGAAAAGTATAATGATTGCAATGCCAAAGGAACCGAAAACAGATAAATACGATGAACACAGAACATTGAGCCTGGTGACTCGAGCATCAAAAATCCTTACTCGGATAATCAGCCGAAGAATAGAAGAAAGTATAGAAGGAAACCTCTCAGAAAACCAATTCGGTTTCAGGAAAAACCAAGGAGCAAGAGAGGCAATTCTCAGCTTGAGAGTTATGGCGGAAAAAATGAGACATAAGCTATTATACGTGGCATTCGTGGACTTGGAGAAGGCCTTCGACAACGTCGAATGGAACAAGATGTTCAAGATCTTGGAAGCGCTTGGACTGGATTACCACGACAGAAGAATTATCCATAACTTATACAAGTATCAGGTTACAAGAATGCAAACGATAAATGGGAGAAAAATAGAAGACAAAATAAACAAAGGATGCAACCTCTCGCCAGCAATATTCAATGTATACCTGGAAGAGGCAATAAAAGAAGCACAAGGATTGGGTATCAAAGGAGTCAAGGTAAATGGAGAAGCAATAAACATGCTCCGGTTTGCAGATGACATTGCAGTAGTGGCGGAAACACAAGAGGACCTGCAAGCAACTCTAAGTGCTATGGATCAAGTGCTGGGGGAATATAATATGAACATCAACAAGAAGAAAACTAAAATCCTCGTGTACAGAAGAAAAAAGCTGAATGCAGATATCACAATTCGAGGGGTGTAACTAGAACTAGTGGAATCCTTCATCTACCTGAGCAGCAGCATAACATGGGATGGGAGAAGTTCGACCGACATCAAGCAAATAATAGCCCAATCTATGAACGCATTCATGAAGAAGAGGCAATTACTATGTTCAAAGAACCTAAGGCTGGAAACAAGGAAACAATTCGTCAAGACTTTCGTGTGGAGCATGGTTCCGAGACTTGGAACATTGGAAAAGTGGACCAGCGAAGAATAGAAGCCTTTGAAACATGATGCTGGAGGGGAATGCTGAAGATTAAATGGACAGACAAAGTAAGGAACGAGGAAGTTTATAGAAGAGAAGAAGAGGATAGAACCATTAGGAGAACTCTACAGCAAAGAAGAAATACAACACAACACCTGTAGATGGATTGGACACACATTGAGGCACAATGGATTGATTAGGAATATTATAGAAGGGAAGATTCCACGAGGAAGACCAAGAGACATGTACATAGGTACAAAGGACAAATTAAGAAAGACGTAAAACAGAAAAGGTATCAGGGATTCAGGGAATTGACATTAAATAGAGTAGAATGGAGGGATGCAATAAACCAATTCTAGAATTGAAATACTGATGATGATGATGAGTGAATAAACCCAATTGGGTTACATGAGGTGTTATATTTTATTTTATTTCAGTAACCATGTGGCTTTATGAGTAAAAACGACGGCTATCTTGGTAGTAAATGATGCGACTAACATTTTCATACGTGAGAAACAAGCTGAAGGGTTATTTTCATATTGGTATGCATTTTCTAGGATCTTCTTTATTTGCAATGCTTTAAAAGAATGTGAACTGGGTTATTTTCTAATCTTATGCCCCTTTACCTACCGATAACTACTTATGAAATATATTTTTTGTGGAGGCAAACTCTTTCAGAATTCTCGCTTTCGTTTCTTCCAGTCGTGCACACAGTAGAAGTTTTAGGCAAGCGAACCTCTCTAACATCTTCAAAATCCATACCCGCCTTCCCATTGGAGCAATGTTAAAACTCTCAATTTTTCAATTACCATTTTTTGGTTTGTTTTTTTCGATAAATATTAAGTCTGAATGAAACTATGAATTAATTGGAATTTATTAGTTAAAATAAATGTCGAAATATTTGGCGATGTAAGACAATGCTACATTAAATTATTCTTTCCGACTGGTTGTTAAATGGAATAAAGTAGATGTTTTAAACAAATTGGCTGTTGTAGAATTTTCAATTCCAAATAACCATAATGATTAATTTCAATGTGCATATAGTTACTATGTCAAGGATATAGTCATAACTATCGTCACTGAGACGTGGACGTTATTGATCATATTGCGTGTATTTGAACAACTAGAACGACATTCTGGCTGCGCATGCATATTTTTAGAAAAATTGATATGGAAACCTTCCACTTGAGGTTAATGGTGGTACCCCGTAGTCTCCCTGTCGCAATTACGTGGAGCTCGAAATATCGGTATTGGAGACTTACCTGTCTTCGTATATCGTAGTCTCGCTCTAATTTTGGAGTGAGTATGCCCTTTTAGATAGTTTTAAAAGAGGAAGATAATTGTGAACGGCTTAATATTACGTAGTAGTCATAAATTCCATTTTATTTCTATCATGCTTAGAGAGAAAATTTTCCCAGACGTACATGGATCTGGAGCTATTACTGTTTGGGAGCTGAACAACTTGACTCAATTTTCTTCTCTAAGGGATGTAAGTGTATTTGTGTGTGTGAGTGCAATCAACGAAAACACAAAAGAGAAGAGAAGTCGTGCCGGAAGTGAAACTCTGAGCCGGAATCGGAAATTCTATTCATGGAAATAGCCGACCGAATTGAGTCAAGAAATTCTGTCCCTTCCGACAGACGTTGCAATTTTCAACTCGTAACATTACCGCTATCTCTCGTGTCCGATTCATGTAAAATTTTGACCAGACTTAGGTCAATGCTTGAAACTTTCTTTTTGCCATTTAAGCGTTTACATAGTGTAGTGTCGACTTGAATTTGTATCACCTAATTGCCTTGGATTCCTAATAGCAATCAGTGGAAAGCAAACTCATTTTAGATTCTTCCTGTGCCGCCATTAAATGCATTTAGTACTCTTGTAGACGCTTGAAAAATTCAATGCTATTCAGAATGCTAATGATGAAATTCTATTTAACACGAAGATAAATGAAGAAATTGAAAGGATACTCCCGGAGACTTTCAAATGGGAAAGAATTGAATTATAGGATACTTGTGGGAGGAACATTCTGTTGATGAACACGAATCGTGGCAGTATTTTAAGATTAGATATTAATGCTTTGGTAAAGGATTTACGAGGAGGTTACATCTAAGGAATTGAATATATCTTCTTATGGTTACTACCACATGTCGAAATGAGGACCACGGAGAGGCCATTCAAAATGTTAAGGGAACTATATGGAACTGGATATCGTCAACTGAGTTTCACGAGAATGAATTCAATGGCCTCCGGCTCAATTATGTGAGATTTTTATGATCACCGGGCAATGAGTAACCTTTGTATATTTTCACAGAGATATCATTTCAGTACTATGACTTTCGACGCATGTACGGCATGATACAGTACCTAATGATGTCATCAATACTACGAAATCGGCAGTACCAGAATCAATTTATTGCGAAAATATATTCTTTAATAATTAATTTTTCCACAAAGATGTTTCTTCAGGAAAAAAACTGAAAAATGGGTACATTTTTGAAAAAGTAACCTTACTAAGTATTAGCTGAAGGGATGATGTGTAAAACGGTGTAATGAAAGGCAGAATACCAATTTTGATACAGATACTGAAAGTTTTCACAGTGAAGAAGATGCAAAAAGACCAGTCAAGTTTTATGGCCTTCATCGATTTGGAGTAGTCATTCTATAATTTTGAAACAGAATGTTAACTATTCTAAAGGAAAACAATATTAATCAGCAGTGGAAGTAGAACAATTACCGGACTGGAGAAAGAACAGACAGCAGTGATAAAAGGTTTCCCAGTGAAACGAAGGGGCAAAAGAAAAGAAAGTTAAATAATAAGGAGGTGCTTCAAAACCTACGCCATTGAACATTTAAAAAAATATGGAGTAAATCGAGTAAAAACTAAAGTACTTGCTTTTTGTACGTGGAGGAACTTTGAAAACGGCAGAACAATATAAATCGGACCCAATATATCGAGGAACATTAATAATCTTTTGGTCAAAATGACGAACAAATGTAGTCTAAAAGTAAATATAAGTGACACAAACAAATACTATATTTCGTGAAAGAAACAGGAAAACTTTCGATTGAAACTCAGTCAGTAAAATTTTGTAAAAGTGAATTGTATTGCCTTGAAATGAAGATCTAAAATTTATATCATCAAACTAGATTCATCGACCAAAAAAGAAAGATAGAGCATAGGCAGATTTTGGAAGCGTAGTAGCCCAGTTAAGAAGCCAGAAATTTTGAATTGCAGTGACAGCCATCAGCGCAAACCAGGAACTAAGAAAACACTTTATTAACACACACATGTTCTTCTATGTATTCGACTCAAGTATGAACTCTAAGCTCACTAGTAAATATGATTGGATTTGGTAAAATAGGGAGAATATTTAATGAGAGGACCGTATCATCATCATCAATGGAGAATGCTTTAGAGGGCAGGGCATGAAAAATCTACGAATAAGAAAAAGGTCGTTAGAAATCATCATCGTTAGAAATCGTTAAAATTATCGTTAGAAATTCTCGAACTCATTGCAATCTCATAAATACAATAATAGGTGAAAGACTGGATGGGTGTGAATGCGGAGTAAGATCAAGCATTGAAATATGTGAAGAGATAACGAGAGAGATGAATGTAAGAGGCTAAATAAGAAAACTTCAGAAAGTCAATATTCAGGTTCATTACTGATAACGCTGATATGGTCCTTAAAATTAGTCGTCCGAGTAACATTTCAATTACTCAATTTTATTTAGTGAGAAATTTATATTACACAGCATCTGAGGGATGGATTAAAATGAGTCTTGATGACGGGCTAATAATAAAGTGTAAAATCTATTTAAAACCTTTTTGTTAAAAAGATAACAACACGGCTTCATTTTTTTCTATCTCACTTACTAATGCTTTCCACGAAGCTTAGCTGGAAACGACTTTCTTTTTAGATTTCTTTGATGGAATGAATTGTAATGAATTCGAACATTTTTCAATCCTCATCGAGATGTTGTTTGTCCCCTCTGAGAGAGACTTGAGTATAAAGAAATCAGTGAAATTTCTATTTTATTTTGAGTTTTGTGTCCTAAACTTTTTTTCGTTTGTAAGGTTCGCCCTTCTCTTTCTTAGGCTCAGCTAACATCGCTGTGAATTGAGTTTATTTTTTTTGGAAGGAGTGCTTACGTCGTGGTGTCAAGTGTTTCTGTTGTGTGAGTGTTGCGTTGTAGTGGCAAAAGTGTGAATCGGCGCTTCGGTGAGTGAGTTTTCTTTTGAAATTCAACCAAGCTTCGGCGAAAAGCCTCCTGGAGACGAAGGAATGATTTTCTCTTGTGTGTCGGGAACAGAAACGACTCACCTTCCGGTTCGTTGAGGATGGAGTTTCAAGGATATTCTAAAGGAAAGGTAAAAATTAAAAAAATGTATATGTATGTGTTTCGTTTGTACACCACGGAGTGACCCATAATTCTTATCTTCAGGCGTTCCCACCGAATTATCGAAAAGAAATTAAAATGAAAAAATGTACTGCTTCATTAAGTCTGTGAAATCTTTCTCTTATTAGGAGTGAAATTCCATCTTGATTTCAACTTTAAACCCTGGCTTTAAATCTTGCTTGGATTGCGTTGTTATTGGAAAATCTCATACTCAATATTCTTCGATTTCCATTTTTATTGATAATGCATGCGGTAATGTTCAGTGATGTAGAAATTCACCGATTTCGCAGGGTATGTTGGAAGGGAAAAAATAAATATAAATCGTTTAAGTTAATACACTTCAGTGGTTTCCTGTATACCATGCGATGTAATTCACGGCATAACAGAGAAATGGAAATTACTTGGGGTAAATCCATGGAAATCGCCACAAGACGTATGTCATTTGGCCTTTACATAGGAAAGTAGCGTCGAAGAATGCTTTTACGACATATTTTTCGACAAGCAATGTGAGTAATTCATTTTTTATTGCCTGTCCTATTATTCTTATCCTAGAGGAATCAGGTAATTTCTTTGGTTACTCATATAATTTATACTTATCGTGAAAGTTGTGGCATTTAAGATATAATAGAAAACCCCGAAGAATTCTGGCTTGGAAATAGGTTAATTAATTTGTAATAATTTCAGTAAACATAAGTAAGAGAAATATTTACGGGTGATCCTTTTGGAAAATGAAAGAGAAATGGTATCCATCTCAGTAGGCACTTGGGTTGCTTGATTTCAGATCTTAAATTAACGAAAGAATACTGTAAATGGGGCCGTCACATGGTCTAACTGAGGCCGTTCACCAAGCCTATTTTCTTCCTTCATCTTCCCCACTAATCCAAAAATTTCCCTCCTGTCATTGGGTCCAACATCCCACACTACCTTTCTGTATCTTCTACAACAAACTTTTCTACCTTCTCATCTTTCATCTGGTAACTTTCTCTCACCCCTACAGAATTTAAAACTTCGTTTTAGGCTTCACCTTGTACCAACTTACTTTCTTCAGTCTTCTCCATAACTATCCCTCAAAGATCTCTAATTTACTCTCATCCACTTGCTTCAAAAAAGGTTTCGGATCGATGTAGCATTACTCTCTCCACATTTATGTATTAACTGATTTTTTCTTCTTCACTGTTGTGTCATCAATTTCCTTGACGAACAGTGTATTGCAAATGATTCACTCATCCTCTAGTGCAAACGCATTCCCCTTTAATCCAATTAGTGAAAGAATTAAACATTTTACATTTATTAATAGTAAGATATTGTAATACAGTACAGATGTTATTTTAGACGAAATACCGTACATACAATGTATGTACGGTATTTCGTCATAACATCTTGTTCCTTTAAAGCCCCAAAATTTCAGAGTGTAAGAGGACGTCTCGGTAGCTTAATTGGTTAAAGCACTCGGCCGGATATCGAGGGATCCGGGTTCGAATCCCGGTCAAGGCGAATGATTTTTACTCTCTGAAATGGTTGCATTATAATGCACACATAGCGGGTGACTCCGTTAAAGTTACTATTACAGTTTCTTGAAATACAACAATTTGCCCAAAGACGATAAAGTAAGAAAAGAAAGGACGAAGAATCTGTGTGAAGAAGTACAACTAAAGGTTGCTCGAAGAATATTTAAAAGTGGAAATAAATTATTCAAAAAGGCCTAAATTTCATGATAGCCTACAGTGGTGACATTTTCATATTCCACCATAAACATCTCAAAGATCGGTCCACATATCGATCCGAATTTTAATTTGAATGTTGGTTCGATAAATAAGGCTAAAGTTCATCTTATACCAAGGAAAATGCACCAATTGAGGGTAAATTTATTTCTCGATGATGAGGATGATGATGATTCCTGAGAGAGATCGGTTTTCAAGAAATTACTACAGATTGGCTTTAGCTAGGGTTTGTGGAGAGTTCTCACTCTGACTCGAGCCGGAGGTCTTCCTTGAGACGGGAAAATACCACGCCACGAAAATACCTATGAAGATAATTCGAAAGATGTTAGAGCGGAAAGAAAATAAGTACCAGATCATATAAAAACAAGAATTGCCTTAGTAAAGATGCCGAAGAGTTTTGCAAATTAACTTGATGAGAATAAGCCCAAGAGATTGTAAGAAGAAACAGAATTACGTGTACCATGAAAGAAAAGGCTAAAATATATGTTAGTATTATCGAAATTTTTATTATTGGTTATTTACTGGAAGGACAGGGATACAAAGATAGGTCACAACGGTACAGCCACTATTTCCTTGTCTCTCTTAACATAACACAACCCAACATTCTACTTACAATAGGTCCCTCTTCAATTCTGCACATTTACTTGCTCTCTTTGTTCCGATCAACATCCCCATCCTACTCCTCCTTTTCAACATTCTCCCCTCTATCACAGTCTTCAAAATCTTATCGAAAGTACCATTTTCATTATCGAAATATTAACCTGAAAAACGATGTATTCAACTTCACGGTAAGAATGTCCTGTTAATAGTCAATATTTAAATCCTAAGATTATTTTATCACAGCTCTCAATTCATCTTTATTGTGCTTATTAATTCACCCTCAGATAGTTTTTCTATTTTCATTAAGTCCTTAATTTGTCCAATATATTTGTCTCTTGATCTTTATTTCTTGTGAAGAAAATTTCTCGAATTATCTTGATTATTTAATGAGAATATCGAGGTAAATAAGTCCTGATTGTATTCTATATTCCTCTCAATTAGTGACCTCATTACTAAAATGGTATCAGGCGCGCCTCTCTCCTTCATAAACCGAACCTGATCATCCCCTAAGTAATCATTTTCCCTACTCTCTATCATTTTGTTGATGTTCCTGAGAACCACTTTAGCTGAGTGGGAAATGAAACTTATTATTCTGTAGGTATCGCATGATGTAGCCTTTACCTTTTCCGGAATAGGAACTAACACTCATCTCACAAAGTCTTCCGGCCAGATTCCTTCCTCTTAGATATTACAAATCAATCCATGTGGAGTCTTCC
This sequence comes from Hetaerina titia, assembly GCA_037158775.1. Lineage (NCBI taxonomy): Eukaryota > Metazoa > Arthropoda > Insecta > Odonata > Calopterygidae > Hetaerina > Hetaerina titia. The sequence goes on from CM073778.1 coordinate 49,844,778, forward strand.
TCCCACATGTCCCTAAACATTTCAGTAGTTCCGCAGAAATGTTATCCACCCCCACGGCCTTATGACATTGTGCTGACATTTCAAATCCCTCTTCTAACTAACTTGGTCTTCTTCTTCTGTGTATTCTGTCCTGCTGCAGTCGGTTTGCCCTTGCAAGGGTTTCGTGGGAAGACGACCACAGAAGCCTTGTCTCTCCCGCTGACGGGTACGACACACGACCGATTGGGCCGAGTCCCGTGGTTGCCAGGACTCATATTCTCTATAATATTCAACATTATTCTCTTGGGAATGATAATTGAGGCGGTTTCTCGTTGCCTTCCTCAATGGTGTTTTTAACGTTCACCATCACTCAAAACGTTAATATAATAAATAAATAATAACGTAAATTTTAAGGATCTCCCCTCTATTTCCGTCATATCATATCCGAAATCATATACTCAACTCGCGTACATAAATATTGCATCTTTCTCCTGAAAAACTCTGTATAATCACTATAAAATGGAGGCAAATGTCTAGAGTGATAGAAACATATAGAAAATGTGTAGAGATTAGTGCAAAGACTTCATATAATGAGAAACAATTTTAGCAGGCAATAAAACTAGCTTGGAAACGAGATTAATTGAAATTTGATATAGATTACTTTCGTCATACCCTGAGAAGTGGTAGAGAAGAGCAGAGAAGGAACACACAGAAAGTGGATGAAATTGTGCTAAAGAAGAGTTATGAAAATAAAATGTATAGTCCGAAGTGCTAATGAATAAGACATAAGTAGCCATGGGTAATTAGCCCTCTAAAAAGGTGATAATTATTGGAAAGTTACTTTAACCATTTTGATGAAAAATTGCGTACTGAATACTTCCAAGAAAGAAGAAAAGAGAGATACAGAGAAAATTAAAGGATGAATTGCGACGGTAAGTTAATAGATGGTACCGCTTTAACGTAGAGAAATGAAGCGATAGAGAGAGAAGAAGCTATCTTGTAAGATACTGAGACGATGTTCACGAGAATAATGAATGTGGAAAAAAAATCAATGAAATCAATAATACAATCAATAGTACATAAGAAAATGGATAAATAAAGAAAGGAGACATCTTCATGAACAAAGATGATATTAATAATAATAAAATACATTCCAAAATGGTGACGAAATTAATCCTTCGATTAGTGATTAAAAAGTAAATGAGTATTGAAAACACAGGAAAAAAGAAAATGATCGCATTATGGTTCATATTAGCCAACTGAAGACCTTAAGTAAGATATAATGAAAGAAAAGAACTACTGAGGAAGGACGAGATGAATTGAGACGGTCAGGTGGCACCGATACTAGTGGCTGCGATAAAATGAAAAGACTGGCAGGGGATAGGATATTTTGGGGTGTCTATCTAAAACTAGGATTGGCCATTTACGTTAATGATGTCGAAAAGAACTATGCCAATCAAATGGATATACCAGTTGACAAATGAAAAAGTCCTTCGAGGGGTTATAGAGGAGGAAGATGCCATAGAGGAAAGCTATCAAGACACAAGAGGACCGTAATTGATGGAACCTTGGAAGAGAATAACTACAGAGAAAAGAGATTAGGGAGTTCAGTGACAAAAGTTATGGAAGATTCAGTGCAGATGGAAAAGAATGAAGATACTGAGGGGCGCTACTACATACGTACTTCTCTAAGGATTGATCTGCATCTGTGCTCAGTACGTTAGCATTTCGGACGAAAAAACATGGTAATTGTTGACACGTCTAGCTAATAATCTTCAGCATGTAATTTTGCAATCAGCAGTGTGTTCATATATGAGTCCTGTTTGTGGAAAAACAATTTGGGTACGCTCTTGGATTACATTACCCCCTCTATCTCCCCTATTTGCCAACTTGTCCTCATTCTCTTGCATTTCACGCTCCTCTTGTGTTAATTGCTTCGATGATTTAACGTGATTTTATTTTTTTAGAAGGTTTAATATACCTTTAATATACTTATCGACAGCGATGGCTTATTTAAGGGGATTGAAAAGTAAGTGGATTTTAACTTATAATGAGTATGTTGATAAAGAGAGTCGAAAATAATGATCAGAGAAAACAGGACGAAAAATAATATAATATTTTCCAGACACTAAAGAAATTGTATCTAAAATTATTTGGTACCACTTATCCCAATTTTATTCAGAATAATATACAAACATCATTTCATTTTTACTAAAATAAATACTAAATAATTGAGTTGATTTTCTGTGACAGTTATCAGTAAAAGCCACGGTCGCAAGCTCTTCTGGGGGAATTTTGAAGGTGCTTTCAGATCTCCAAATGAAGATTGAAGAAAAGCTCAAAGAGTACTTATGTTATGTCGTCACTCCCTACCGTCCATCGACAAGTCTCCCGCTTAAAATAGGGTAGAAAGCTTCCAATTCTACCACTGCTGATGGAATCGTGAATTTTATATTACTGGATTGACGCAGGCCACGATACGGGAATAATTTAAATGGTGTATTGTGTATATTGATTTATCTTGAGAGTAACCTATCGTAAAGCTAAAGGTTTGAGGCAATGCTGGCGCGTATCCATGACTTCCAGACGTACCTAGATACAGTATCCTGTCGTACAGTCGTAAACCGCAGAGGCATGCAGTATGTTTTAAAATGCAACATCGATAATTGTATGTATATATATATATACGATATATATATGTATATACATATATATTTATATATATGTGTGTGTAGTAGACCCGATAGTAAAGTATAAGATAAAAATAGCTTGAACGGATGATGTAGTTCTCGTGAATTATTTAACTTCAGTTTGTTGTATAAGAAGTTTGCGAAATATTATTTTCTGCATATTTAATTACAGGTAATGAAATATTCTTTGTTATATAACTGCCGTTTATGGTAAAACTTTCCAGAATAATAAATTATTGCTCAGGGTACCCAAATTAGGAGCATGTTGTTAGAAAAATAGTCACGGTGAAGTAAACAAATATTGGAAGTAACCTCCATTCTTTCGAAAACTGCTTTCATCTACTTACCTACTGGTCATTTTCGTATTTCATTAGCGTTATTTTGTTTAATGTAATTAGATCAAATGTTGAAAACATTTGCGTAATTCCAGGTTGAGAGATCAAAATAGGAAAAAAAGCAAGTGCTTAGGGGTATTCAAATGCAGTGCATTAACCTTATTTACACTTCAAAAAATTTACAAGCATTCTCACTTCTCGTTAACAATGGGCCGTGCAAGATTTATTGACTACAATTCTAAGTTCCTGCAATGCTAGTTTATCTTGCACCGTGATAGATCTTCGTCTTTAAATCCATAACTCTTTACCCTGATTTTTTTCCCTTGGGATTCTTCGTGGTCTCTTTAAATTTTACCTCATCTCTAACGTTCCTGACAAATCCGTTGTTCTTGAAGGTCTACACAGTCTATCTGGTTGATGATTTTCTGTCTAGTGGTCCATATAATCTTTTCCATTTCTTTTTATCGGTGTAGCTCTTCGGATATCTCTTTATATGATTATTTGTTCTTATTTTCCTACTCTTTGGGCCAGATTTCTATGAGTTCTCATCTACTCTGATTTCCTTTTCCTGAGGTCCAGCCCACTTCTGACCCATAGAATGCCGGGGACGTTAGAATGTGCTCTCCCTTGCTGGTAATCGTATCGCATTTCAGTATAGTAGATACCTCTTCGTTATCTTAGTTTGTAATGCCAGTGTTTGCGTAATTAATAATGAATGCTTTTCTATCGGGCGAGGATAGGTGTTTGATGGACCCTGACAAACACATTACTTTGAAGTTCTGAATTATATGACAACAAATATCCTTAAACTCATATTACGTTAACGTATTTAGCTCTGCATACTTTATACCTCCCTTATTTTCACCCAAAATTTTTTTTCTTATTGCTACCTCGCTTTCCCAGCATGCTCCCCTGTATTACCGTGGCCAGCGTCCTATTGCCTCTCATTATTCTCTGCATTAACTTGTCCTAACTTTTTCGCATTTCTCCCGAGCCGTCTCTCTTCCTCTCTTGCCATGCCGAGAAGTTTTTTCTTTGTTTCTTTTTCCGTTCATTATATTTTTTCCGTTCTTCTCCTCACCCAAATCTCAAAAGCCTGCAGTCTACACTTATCCTCCTGCCTCAATGGCCAATTTTGCGAACCATACAAAAACTACACTTCATAATACAGTTGGTGCATAGGTGAAGGATTTAACTAATTCTACTTTTCTTCATCGGAGCGCAACATCTACCTTCCTCTCCCCTACCACTGACTATCTTATCCCTAAACTCTAAGACAGCGGTACCCTTGTTTGCCGCCATTTGTTTTTAGGCCCTTGGGACAGGATACCGATGTTAAGTTATTATCATCCGACGATCGTGTACCTTAGAAAAGCATCTCATATTCCACCTAGACGTGGAATATCAGATGGGCTCTTTCAAGAGCTTTCCGGGGTGCTACAGACATTCCGGAGAGTAGGAGTTTGGAGGCATTCGTAATCCTCCGTCGAGGAGATTAATAGCCATTCAAGCTACCTCCATCAATCACATCGGGAGAGCCCTTCTGTTCATTAGGAATCGCAAGTTGACCTATACTAATGATTCGCTCCTTGCACGTGTCAAGATTTTACTAATCTCTTACCCGATGCCTCAGGATTTAATGATCCCCTGTTACGTGGTCACCGCTTCTGTAGACGGATGTTGATGCATTCATTTTGTTGAAAAATTAAGAGGGGGTGTGAATTTTAGAAGGTTAAAATGACAACTATGGAAAATAATACGATTCATGCCCGGGAACTTCTTTCTCATCAATGAAAAATATGAATTGTTCTAAAGTGCTTTGAGTGACGGTGATACTTATATTTCCGTTATCAGCACCAAAACAAAATACTGAAAAGCTTTCATTTTAACATTTTATCGATTATTTAAAATAGAAACTAACATCTTTACTTACTTTTAAAAGTACTCATTTGGAAATGGAAGATTTCATTGAATTGTAATGATACTTTTAAATTCGGGATAAGAATACAGATAATGGAGAAAATGTCACTTTTTACGAGATTATAAATGATTCTTCATTAGCATAAGAGCGATAGTGTAATTTGTTTCAGAAAGCAAGCTACGAAATTCGTACTAATTGCCATTCGGTATTCCAGCCATCCTACTGAGCACTCAGAATTAAGGATTGATAATTTATTAGTCATGTCATTGGCACTATCAGGCCTCTAATTTTACGAGCAAAGGACTCCAGATATATGTGGAAAAGAATCGACTTGAGACAAATTTCTCATGTAAGGCAAGTGAACTTTTGTTCTTTGGTCTCAATTTGTGTACGAAATTATTTCTATCAAAGGTTTTATTTCAAAGTTTTATTATTATTTTTGTTATTTTTAGGCAGGACTTAATGAATAATTTAATTATAATTAATTATTAATTGATATGGAAATCCTGATAAAACGTGATGACGCTATGATTTTGAAGATTTCAACAGCCCAATTTAAACAAGTGTAGGCTTATGCCAACAGATGGAAGTTGGCGGCTTGGTAGTAAAGTGAGTGGTTTCCGGAATAGAATAAGAAAGGATTTTTTAACGTAATAAAAAATGTGGTAAAGTTAAAGTAAAGTTCTGGGCTCAATTTAGGAATCACGCTGTGAATACAATCTCTCGAGCGACTCATTTGCGTTACTGTTAATATGGCACTTATAGTATACTTCTTCCATGGGTCATCCAAAGAACACCTTTTGTTCATTATCAAATATAAGCCATTCTGAAAATTTCAAGAAAATAATTAACATACGGTATCTCTTTCTCTCATTTCAGCCCCCTCACATAAAACCTCGACCACCGTCATTTTCAATAGTTTTTCATCCCATTCTACCGGATCAAACAAATTTAGTCTACTTTGAACATGGACTTTACCCAGTTAATATGTCATTCCTTCCTGTGCACTCTCATCATTACAACTCATTGATAGAGCATTCGACTGCAGATCGAGAGGTCGCTGGTTCACACCCGAGTGGTGGCGGAGTGATGCTCTCATCTGCCAACCCAGAGGTCGCGGGTTCGATTCCCGCCTAGGTGGATTTTCCCACTCCTAGGGCATGAGTGTTTTTAATTGTCTTCAATGTTATGATTGAGGGATTAGGTGGAAGAAGGGACTTTAAAACCTCAACATCGCTCCAATTGAAAAAGAAAAGGCGATAAATAAATAAATCAGTGAAGATAGTCATTCGATAACCGAAATGATAATGACTGTTCATCTCTCAGACTGCGAATCCTGGGAAGAAAAGTAAGACAGAAGTGTCTATACAGGGTTCGTCCGGAAGATAAGTGTACTGAGCTCAGGAAAAAAAATATTACACTTTTACATATCTTAAGCTAATATTCCTCAAAATAGGACCCTTGTGAGTCGATACACTTGTTCCAGCGGCGTTCCCATTCCTGGAACGCTCCCGCGAAGGCATCATCGGGAACCTCTCGAAGACACGTCGTCACGGCCTCTTTGACGGCGTCCAAAGTCCCGTATCGCATTCCTTTCAAACTCCTCTTTATCTTCAAACAGAAACAACGTTCTCTAAAAAATGTGGATCATTTTTGCAGTGATCCGCAAGTTGTGTCGCGATTTCCAAACTATTGAGTCTTTAATCATCACTGAGCACTTTCGGCACCAACTTTGCACAAATTTTTCGCATCTGTAATTGGTCCCTAATAATCTCGTGCACTATTGTTTTTGGCACATTACACTGCTCTGCTATCATCTGAACACTAAGACGACGATCAGAGTTCAGTACATTGCGAACTTTTCGCACATTTTCGTCGGTGAGTGTCGTTGATGGGCGTCCAGGCCGTGGTTCGTCGTCGACCTCTTCTCTGCCCTCCACGAACATCTTGTGCCACCGAAAGATCATGTTTCTGGACATGGCTGACTCCCCGTAAGCCTGGTAAATCATTCCGACAGTTTCGGTAGACGATTTCCCAAGCTTTACCGCAAATTTGATGGAATAACGCTGCTCCAAAAACTTCGGCATCGTGTTCCGTGACGTGGGTCGAGCGTGGAGGTTCGCGTTAACAGAGCTCCTCACTACACCACAGCTCAGAGCCGACTGCCTTTTTCGGCGTCGCTTGCCAACATACCCCCCTCCAATCGCAGCCCGTCAGAGCGGTGCTGGGCGTGCCTGGAGCGGTGGGAAAAAATCAGTACAATTATTTTCCGGACGAACCCTGTATGTCCATGATTTGCATATCTATATGGAGAAAATGGTAAAAGGCATAGGAAGAACTGGAAATTTGAGTGAAAGTACATTTCGCAGAAAATTTAGTTAAGCCTGTAGATGATCAAGCGTTGGTTTTCCAGCCAGCCAAGGAGTTGTAAGCATTTCTGAGCGTATTGGAAAGTGACTGAGATTGCCATGGGATGAGAATAAATGTGAATCAAACAAAGGCTTTTACGGATTTCGAGAAAGAGTTAGGTTAGATAATAAAATACGAGTTCATAAAATAGAGCAGCTGAAATAGTTTTCTTTTCGCGGAAATGTTTGAACCAAAGTGGTTGAAGCCGTAGAGACCTAAAACGAAGGAATGCATTAGGCAAAGAAGCTTTCACAAGGAGGAGAGATTTGATGACTGGGATATTTTGTCAAGATCATACTATTAATAATTCTCTCAAGTAGCTTTGTGAATTAATTCTCGTCTAACTCGAACTAATTCCTTACAGAAGTAATTAGCACCATTTCCGCTTAACCGTCACCGCTGTAATAAAGCCAAATTCACATAAGGTTGATTTGTATATCTTTCTCATTGGTATACCCAGATTCAAGAGTTTATTTTATTATGTTCATCCTAACCGAGGACAGCTCAATACACATTTCCCTTGCTGTTGTTTATTTCTCATGAGTACCTATTCATTGTGTAGACGTGATTATTTTGCTACAATTAGCAATATAATCATGACAGTGGCCAGTGGCTGCTTCGTTCCCTAATGTAAGGACCAATATATGTTATTCAGTCAGGGTACAGACAGATATAATTGGTAACTCAACATTAAACCCTAATTACATTAATCCTAATATGCTGCTTTTGATACAAATAGGAACTAATAAGAACCACAGAAAAATATGTATATATTTGTGATGTGAATTGTCTGTTTTTGTGAATGATCAATCATGAAAATTGAAACCTACAACCTATCACTCTTGTTCAGAGTTGTTCCTTTATTTACCCCTTCACTGCTGTCATCCATAAATAGCGTAAGCTATTTATGACCTTTCGACCCCTCACCCCACTTTCAAGAAAAAGAGAACGGTCCACCCTGCACCCGTAAGATCAAGGCAACATTGATGTTCGCTCCATTGAATGCGCTTGATTCTTGGAGAAATAGCCTGTCGTCTGCACGGTGGCGAAATTATGAACATTAAAACGTTTTAAAAAGCTAAATTAGAAAGAAGCTTCTGAAGAAGAAACATCTATTAGTATGATATTACGAATCACTTCCTCCAACGTCCTGGGGCGGGTAAATACTACGTCGTTGCTTCACGCTAACTTTGATTTCAAAACTCTCTACTTTGACTTTATTTATTGCCTGATTTGCATCCGCCAGGTTAATCATTTCTGGGTTTATTAATTAGCGGAATTTGTCCCCGCAGGAAAAATTTCTTTTTTTGCCCATTCATCAGAAGAACTGTTCAATCTTCTTCTCCTTAACACCCTGGTCACCACTTGAACCCTCAACGGTATTTTCAATTTGGTTCCAATTGCCTTGATACGAGCTCTTGTCTTTTTTTTTCAGAATACTCTCCCAAAATGTCAGCCCAAACGTTAATTTCAATTGAAAAAGTTATGCATATAACAATGCGAACTGATTTCGAATATTAATTCGCTGAATTGTTTACTGGGAACTTTGGTTTAATACATACAGATTGATTAACAAGTCAACTGGATTTATGAATGAAAAAATAAATACGAAAAATGGACAGCGTTCCATACATGAACGACACACCTGTTAAATATGCCAAATTTTCTTCTTTTGTCTGGGCATGATTTGATAATCAAAACGAATATATTACACTGTAGAAAGTTCGTTGAACTGTGCGGGAGCGCGCCAATGCCCTCGCCATTCTTTTCTGTCTATATCATGTGCACTGACGGACAGCATCGAAATCATTCGTTTCTGTTTCGACATTGGTATAACTTTTCATTTGTGTTTAGTAAATACCTGAGTAATCGGTGGAGATCACTTGACATATAGTGTTCGACCATACATTTAAGAGTTAAGGTACGTGACTACATTGCAAATTACTTTCTTATTCCGTATTTCAAGCTGTAAATAGGTTAATCTCAACCATACGTGGTTCCTTATCCTGTTGATCCTCCTAAGCCCTGATTCCCCCCAGTTATAACTGACCACAATAAACTCTTGTTTCTTTGATGGCCGTCAGTTAACATTTAATTCAGTTCCACTTGCGTCTTGTAATTAGTCATACACAAAGCTAACGAATATGATAAAGCCAACTAATGTCATTCCGAGATGGTGCATCACATGAAAGTGAGTGAAAACTGCATTAACTATCATCCATTTTAACCCTGCCATTGAATTGCCATTAACTGCCAAGGTTGCTTTTCATCGTGTTCATGTGCAGTAATAGAAGGTTTAGCCTTAAGAGGTGGTAGAATTTATAAAATACGAGAACTACCTCACCAGACGCGAGTTTAATAAAGAACAAATTCCAATTACGCGCTGCACCATTTAACGAGCTCGTCACCTAATTTTCTCTCAAGGATATGGAGCACTCGCAAAATGCCAAGAAGTTTCTTTCCTGAAGGTATAAAACTAATTTTGAATCCAGAATCTGTTATCGTGGTGTTCCTTCTCTCATTATAACAGGTCGGAAACATTTTTCTCATGGGAACTACAGAGTTTTCATCTGAAATAGCAGTAGAATTTTCATTTGGCAAAATGTATACCCCTTACTCTGCATGAAAATTCATGAAGTTCCTTATTTCTGATTATGCATTGTATGGTATTCTTTCTTTGCCAATGACAGACGAGAATAAAAAATGACTGAGAGGATGTAAAATTACTTGTGCCATAAAATTAGAAGAACACTAGTAATACGATGTCTGGGCTAGCGCAACGAGTGTCTCGCGTAGTAATGGGCAATCCTTTACGAGTAAACACGTAACGTGTCAGTACTCTAGAAAGAGATCTGTTGTGCTGACGGCTCTCTGTTGTTGTTTCCGTGTAGTGATTTTTGAAGATGGAAAAAATTGAGATGCGAGCGAGATGATTGAATACTTTGTACTAAATGAAATTCAAGCCGACTTTCGGAACACTCTAGGGACTCTGCTCCTTCATACTAAACTCTTGCCAAGCCGACAAACAACGTACGTTTGGTCGGGATAGCTTAGATGATGATCCGCGTAGTGGTCGGCTAAAACGTGCCACTACCCCATACATTATTGCAAAAGTGCATAAAAGTGCAAAAGTGTCATGGAAGATCGCCGACTGAAACTACGAGAAATCGCTGAAGCTCTAGATCTGAATGGACATTTCACATTGTAACAGTGGAATTGAATATGAGAAAATTATCTGCAAGATGGGTACTGCGACTCTTGATGCAGGATTACAAACGCATCAGAATGGAAATATTCGAACAATGTTTGACCCGTTTTAGGATCAACGAAAACCAACAGGATTTTCTGCGCCAGTTTGTGACCACAGATGAAACTTGGATCTACTACTATACCCAGAGAGAAAAGAGTAGTCAAAGCAGTGGAAACATATTGATGCACCACCACTAAAGAAAGCAAAGGCAATGCAGTCGGCCGGAAAGGTGATGGCTTCAGTTTTCTGGGATGCGAAAGAGATTCTGCTGATAGACTATATTCCCACTGGTCTAACAATTACTGAACAACTCTACGCTAACCTCTTGAACCAACTACAGCAAAAGATACATGAAAAAGGCCTGGTTTGGCAAGAAAGAAGGTCATCTTTCATCAAGACAATGCACGCACACACACGTGTTTTTACCGTGGCAAAAGTACGTGAACTAAGATACGAATTGTTGCCACACACGCCTTGAGCTGGCTTTTTCCCCAGCTGGTAATTTTCCTCGCTGGGCGGAGATTTTCTTCAAAAAGAAAATTAGCAGCCGAAGTAGATGGGTATTTTTCAGACTTGAAGGAATCTAATTTTCGAGATGGGATCACGAGATAGAAACATCACTGGACCAAGTTCATTAGTGTACTGAGAGACTACATGGTAAATTAAAAAAAAATAAGCTTCACTGAAGTAAGTCGTTAATTTCCTTTCCACCTCGAGAACTTTTCAAATTACCCTCGAATCACAGGCCAATTTAATCCATAAATGGTGAAAATATTATTAAATTGACTTGTGGATACTAACGTATTATTTTAATTTTGTAGCAAAATCCCACATACTCAGAGTAATGCCTACCAGTATGAGTTTTAAGCCGTACTTGCATTATGGTTTTCAAAGAATTCAAGTTTGTCGTTTGAACATTTCGCGATAATTGATGAAGTGATTAGAGCAGGAATGTGATGACTTGTACTAGCGGTCTCTATTGTAGAAATAGTTAAGATAATGTCTATTTAGGCAGTGGTAAGAATTAAAATAAACTTTCATTTGAAATATACAAATTCATTTGGTTGGAAGACTTAAAATTCAAAAGAAATTGAAGGATTTAAAGGGAAAATCCAAAATAAACGTAGTAATTACCTCAGATCGTCGCGTCGGAACTCTAAAATACGAGTATGATGGCGATATAAAATATAAAATTTGCACATTGGGCTTTCTTAATGAAAATAAAGTGTGGTCAGAAGTGCATCATTTTTTGCTTTAGTGTATCAGTTTGTGAGGTATTTTCTTTGTAATGATACAGAAAATTGCGTCAATATTTAAGAACAACACAGATGTTATTTCCCCTCCTCTCCCCTCTTTTGAATTAGACAGAGATTTAATGAATGCGGACGAGGCTCCTTTGATTACTATTTTGGAATTTAGGTTATAAAATTATTTTGAGAATAATTTCGGAAATATAAATATATTCTATGGAGTCCACAACGTAATAAGCCTAATTACTATTACGAATTAAGTTCATTGAAATGATTTTTATTGAAAAAAAAAATGCTTTTGAAAATACGGAAATATTACATTTACATATTTTGACCAACATGAAGGATAGACGGGTGCTTTCTAGACGCAGGAAGGGAGATAATAGGGTTTGAAAGGGAGTGAAAGGAAGGCTTATATGGCTTGCATTGTGAGTTAATGAATTGAAAATTAATTAATTAAGAATTGCGAGTGTCATCGGCATATTTACGTGTTACTTAATGTCGGAAGGGGTTCTCAGCTGCCCAGCCGGTAGTCTTCCCACTCACTTTCACGTATTTTTATGAAATACAGCGCCTAGTAGAAGAAAGTTTCACATTTTTCTGAATGGGGTGTCGAGATTGTAGGGTTTCAATTTTTCACAAAATCGATCCCTGGAATAAAAAAAGAAGAGAGATTATCGCGTTGACTTCTTAAAGGGGAAGCAAGGATACTCCTTTCCCTAAAGTCTCCCCGTTGGGACTCACCTCTTTCCTTAGCCATTTAACCGCAAAAACTCTCTCCTCCTCGTTTAATCTTTCATTACATTTTCATGACTACGGGAGCGAGAGTTATTCCACTCCTGGAGCGTTACCGCGGCCAAAAAAAAAATCCTGCCGAAATAATTGAACGCGGAGGGAAATCTAATTAGTTAAGGGACGGATTGCAAAACGCGAGGCTCATTTTCACATTTTATTTCTCGATTCCGAAAGAGACGAGTAAGAAAAATAAAGTTGTTTCGAGTCGCGGTGGTGTTTATGTGTTTGTTTGTGTATATTTGTAGGTGCATGTATATGTATGTACATATACGCATGAATGTATACTAGTGTGAGTATAAGATCATGAGGGATAACTCTACAGTGACTCCTCATAGTAGTTCTGCAGTTCTACTGCTCATCCGATGATGAAGATGACTTCACCGCCGAATTAGTGGGTAATAATTGGGTGTATGTATTCATATATATATATATATATATATATATATATATACACATACGTACATACATATATGTGTGTATATATATATATATTGTGACACGCGGTTTGATACTCCCTGTGGAGTATGCCCCAACACCGGCGCACAACTTGGAACTTCACTCGGCTTGATTAAGGGCGCCAGGTAAGCTACGACGCTTACCGCCGGGAAGTCCCGCACTGGTCACGGCTCCTGATGCACGAATTCGTGGGTCGCCTCAGCCTCCCGCGGACATTGCCTGGATAGCAGCGTGAGTTCTCCTTCTCGGAGGAGGTCCTCGAGTGACTGCTGCCTTGGGGCCGGCAGCCGCTCCTGGTCCGCTGACCCGCGCCACTCGCTCGGCCCGTACACGGCGAATCCACACTGTTCCTCCGCGCTCCTTCGCTCACGCGGCCCGCTGGCCCACACCACCACCGCACCAAATTTCACAGCCGACGCTGGCCTCTCGGCGTCGCTTGCACTTCACATCCCTCGCGATCACGGGTTCCTCGCTAACACTCCCGCCTCGCGTTCCAGTCCGCGCCGGAATCCTCCTCGATCCCCCCACGCGATCAGTGTCTCCCCTCTCTCTCCCTCGCCCTCGACCACACGTCACAATTAACAAAAATATTATATACCCATGGCAACGTACGTTTCACTCCGTGTATTGTTTAACCATTCAATTTACGCACGCTGTCTCTCAGTCGGCGTGATTGTTAAATACGACTGACGATTTGACTGCCACGTCACAATATAAACACAAAAATAGAGATACAAAATATTCAACACACAGAAACATAAAGAAAGGACACTTACAGTATGTATTTGACGTTTCGACGGCTCGACCAGTTCCTTTCCCTGTGCCGGTTATGGTTTCCCAGGAAGATCTGGTACCCGAAAAATCAACTAGCTTGGGTGGAGCTGCAGGTTCCCAGAGTGCCTTGCCCGGGAATCGAACCCGGGACCCTCCGGTCAGTCCAACGCTCTACCCACTAGACCACCGCGACCCGCCTATGTATATATATATATATATATATATATATATATATATATAGATACATATACATATACACATACACACACAATAGACGTATTTCAGTAATTCTTTAGAAAATCCAAGAGATGGCGCCCTTAGTATCGGAAAAGTTATGATTTTCGCAAGCCTCATATTTCACTTCACTTCTATTGACGTTTCAGTTACATCCATCGCGTGCAAACAGTTTCATAGTCAATTTAAGCAACAAACCTTTGTTTATTTAGGACCATTGAAAACAGTGTTTCAATTCATTTAGAGCCAAACAAAACATGGAGTTTCGTGCGGTGATTAAACAGTTATATTTGAGAGACTTAACATCGCAAGAAGACAAATCCGACCTGAATAATATTTCTGGCACAGCTGTGTATGTGTTTGTGACTGCTTACAATTGAGGATGGACATCATTCGGGACGTCCAGTCGAAGTGACCTCTTCTGAAATGATTGGCTAAACCCACGATATTATTTTGAGTGATGGACATATCAAAGTGTAAGAGGACGTCTCGGCTTCTGTTATGCGGTTCTAGTCAACCGATAGGTTGAGTGCGGTGTCGTTGCGACCAGCGTAGGAAACATGGGAGTGATTTCAGAGGAGAAGGTATATGATGCTGGTGAGAACCCCTTCGAGACTGGGTCATGGCGTATTGCTAACAGATATGGTGAAGTAGGAGAAGGGTTGGTATGACAGGGCATGACAGTCGTTGTTCTTTTAGCAAGGCTTTGAACCAATCGAGAAGAAACTGGCCCAATAATCAGCTTTTGAATTTTTTTTATTTTTACAGATCCGAAGATTATTTCTGAGATTTATTTGGTGATTAACGTATTCGCATTATCACTATCAATATTACGTATACATGTACGCATTATTTCTCCTTGAAAGAACCGATACTTCCCCATGAGTAAAGTATCGTTAGAGAAGCAATTTCATAGGATTTAAGGTAAACCCCTCTTCTCTTTTTACAAACTTCTTACAATTTATTTTCAGCGATGATTAAACATTAAAGGCGCATTTCACAGGCGTTTTTTGAGAGAATTGGTAGTTTTTATGAGAAAAATTAATCCAAGTATTTTTGATTTTAGAAATAAATATTTTTTGGTGTCTAAATTTAATCGTTTTGAAGACAAAATGTTTCTTAACCCTTAAGAATAGTAAACCCAACGTAAAACTTAATCCAGACAGCGAGACAAGCACTGGTGGATTGGTGGGATCTAGAATAAACTTGGAAGTGTTTACGCATCTCTTCTACTCGTTTTGTCCCATCTATTTTTTCAAAGTTGGTATGGCTCTCGAATTTTTATATGCAAACCCATTAATTTCCAAAGAGTCATTGGCGACCCACATTATAAAAAAATCTAACATCGGACGAATCGCATATTTGTCAAAAGTTTGGATACAAGCATAACGACTCGGCGTAAGCAAACGCAGCATCTCTCGTTTTAGTCGTCAGAAGTGTCGCTAGATGCCGCACTGCGTCTCGTTTCGATCCGTTGAAAATTTTGCGCAGAATAAAATCAGTCCGGTATTTTTTTTTATCACACCTTGTAAATTTTAATTTCAAATTGTAATTGGATACCTCAAGTACACTTGAAGTTACTTTTATTTACAGTGATGAACTGAACTTGAACGAATACCACATGTAGTTTCGCTAAGTTTCCTCATTAAAATAAGTTTTCATACTATTATTTATGAAATCAATCTTTAAAATTTTGACCATCCACCCAGCTAGCGACCATACCGAGTATCGATCTCATATCCGTAAACGTTTGGTGAAGATTTGCTATGTTATTGGCAAATCAAATCAAAACACAAATCGCAATATTGGCTACAATAACATGTTTGGAGATTCAGCGGCGATGTAGGTACTTTTCTGTAGAATATATTACAAGAACATATAACACTTTTGAATGTTCGCCATGATGTAGGTTCATTCACTTCGCATCAAGGCCTTTAACTGCCATGGCCACTTCTCTATCGCCGAAGTATATTTCTTTACATATGTTCATTTTGTAGCTCTCGCCCGCGTCAGAAAAAAGGAAATAGGAAGGTGTATTAGGTGTATACACTCAATGTATTTAATTGAGGTTACCGCTCTATTTTTTGCTCTCGCTATTTGAGTACCGTGGAAGAGTAGAAGTCGTCACTCCGGGTAGGGCGAAGAACTTTAATGACGTGTAGGGTGAATTTGTTACCATTTCCAGGAGACTCCTCCTTCAGCCACCACGACTTACCCACCACTGCGCGCAAGCGGCCTCTTCTTTGTTGGCTTCTATAAGTACTTCCGCTCGAGTTGCCCGATTCGTTGATTGGCAACGCGGAAGAAAACACAAAGGCGTACGGCGGTGCGGATTACGAGGGGTGGATTGAGGGAGATTAATCAAGTCTCGGAACAAGACGTTGACTGTTTCTTTGTGGGAGTTGTCGTCTCAGTTCAGAAACATAACCGGCGACGAAATAAAGGAGAGTTATTAGCGTCATACCATGATATTTTGATTATTTTTTAGCATGAACCAAATAAGAACGTATTGTCCTCTTATGGCCCAGCTCGAGGATCTCACAGCTGTAGAATTTACGTCTATCAAATTCATGAAATAATAAAGGATAACGTCCAGGATAAGTAAAAAAAATGTCCACAAGTCAATAATTCATTGGCTTTTCATCGCATCTTTAAAGCTTGCAGACCTAGGAGACAAATTCAAGAGTGCATATATTAGTAAATAATAAACTAGTGTTAATTGGAAAATATATTTCAAAATACATTGAAAATATATCCACTAAAATGCATCCATAGTACGAGAACTATTCAATAAAGAGTGGTAATGTAATTATTATTCTCATAATTTATTGTGCAAAAATTTAGTTTGATGTTATAATGGCTAAAATGTGACCCTTAAATTTAAACAATTTAATGTCAAAATGGTCTTAATTTAATTTAATGTTACAATAGTTAAAAGTGTTATGTATATGTGGTGAATATTTCATTGATTTGAATTCAGTAAGGCTTCAACGGCTGCCATATACACAATGCTGGAGCCAAATCAATGAACATTATACAAATACATTTGAAATCAAAATGACTATATAAAACATTAATAAATTTATGATATAAGAATAAAGATTTGGAACAATGCATTACGTGAATAAAATTTTGATGATCACTCTTTCTTGAAGAATGGTCTTTCAGGGTCATGAGCGCGTATCTTTTATAATGTTCCTTGTTTGGATCCTAATGAATTAGGACTGTACCTCAAATGTAGTGGACGTTGTAGGTCGATCATAATCATATATACTCGAACATTAGGTCGGGACGGGTATTAAAATAACTCTTGTTTCCCCCTCTTCCCAGTGTAATGAAGAGGATGAATGCAGTTGGTGACAAAAAGGCTTAACTCTTTGATATCTACTTCATTCGTGCTAATACTCTGATATTGTCTTTAAAGCCGGAACCGAGTGAATACCGTTTGTATTGTTTAAATTTTTATCTCTCAGATTGCATAGAATTCACCTTTCGAAGGGTCTTTAATACTATCGCCCAGATTGGAGCCCACCAAAATGTTTGTTGATCCCATTTAATATTTTCACCATTTCATTTGTTTTGCAAATTATGGAAAAAAAGTTGAAATTGGAACATTATCTATGAAATGCCGTTAATGTTCTATAATCACCCCTGGTCATGCATCGGAGGATTGCATTGAAACATATCACAACTGTTTCATTACCTCAAATCTTCATGATTACTCATTTATCCTCATTGACGTCTGTCATTGTTTGTTTCTGGCATCTCATCCGGTGGGTTCCTCTGTGTTTCCTCTCGTTCAATTTTACCATGCCTTCACCAGGCATTCATGCCGTAAATATTAACGAGTAAGGTTACCTCATGTTTTTCATTGATGTTAATCATCCGACTCTATGTAGAACGACAGCGTGAGTTATTCAGTCCGCCAAATCTATCTGCAACTCTATCCTGTAACATCATATTCATAATCTTCCATTTTTCCTGCAACTATTTTTATTCACCAATACCACTATACAATAGCTACTCTAACAACGCATGCTTCAGGTTCATTTTTTTAGTGGCAACAAAAATAAAAATTCAGATGGGTTACCTAATCAATGATGATGAACTTTCTTCGATATATTGATGGCTGTTTATAGTGGTTAGTGAAAAGTTAGCAAAACACAGGGAAAGACAAGATTGTGCATCGGATACGCGTATTTCAGAGACAATATCCTCAGCGAACTGAAGGAAAAAAGGACTTGCAAAAAAAGGTTGTAAGTGAAACAGGAAACGGACTAAATTTTAATACTCGTATGTGCCCTAAAATATAGAGGGGGTAAAGGCAAAAATTGGAGGAACCAATGACATTAAAGGGGAGGAAAAAAAGAGGAAACATAGATGAAATTTAGAGGGGGTAAAAGCGCAATCAAAGGAGCCAATGACGGTAATGGGGGGGGGGCGTTGCAATAGGCGAGGGCGGGAGGAATGAAAGGGATTGAGGTGATTTAAGAGGGGAACATTAAAAAAATGGCAGAGAAGTTGAAATACTTATTTTAAAATAGAGAAAAGGGATGAGTAAGGAATCGGTCTGTTGTCTCTATTTATAACATTCGTTTTAAATTTGTGGGTAAAGAGACTTTCATAAGCATCAAGTAAATAATCGCTTGTTTGTATAATGAGATAAAGATTTTTTCTGAGGTTTCTTGTCCTGTGTTGAGGAAGTGTTGACAAATATTGGATTTTTTGGTCTGTTATATTTAAAATGAGCCATACGTTCCTTGGATCTCATCTTAATGTGTCTACGTTTTGTCCCATGCAGGAAACATCGCATGAGGAACAAGATATTTCGTCAACTCCTGATTTATTAACTGTATCGATCTTGCCTTTTGTGTTCCCCAACAAATGTTTAAGCTTATCATTGTTACTAAAAGAAATCTTTTTAATTAATTTTGTTTTCACACCGAGACGAGTGTTGCTAACTTATTACGGCTATAGAAATTTTTATTTTATTAATTTATATGGCCCTAGAGCTAAATTTCTTTTGCGTCAGAAACTTAGTTTACAATTGCTCTAATTTCATCATCTACAAGAATTTTGCAAATACCGTTCGAGCGTTGAGCTAGGGATAAAATAAATAGGGAACATTCAAATGCGAAGAATGATGAGTTATCACTGAAGAAGGAATAGGAAAAAAGATACGAGTATTTGAAAACTAAAACGAAAAAGGAATCAGAGAGAGAACATAAAATATAAAAGAATTGCGATTATGAATACATTCTAAATATTGGTGAAATAATTACCAAAGGACGACAAAGAAAAATGTTTTAGCGTTGTGTTTCTCTTTTTCGTCTCCTTTTTTATTTTTCACAATCAATCTTCTATCCGGTTTTATCTGCTCCTGTTACGCTACCTTAGAGTCCGTTACAATTTCTGGTCCCTTTCATCGCCCACCTTAACTCCTGTGTAACGACACTCAAGAAAATTTATTTTTGATAATTATTTCATTCAACCTATAGATGTGTAGTAGATTATTTGCGTGCTAATTAAATTCCTTTTGATTATTCTCTCCGGCAGTTCGCATTACTTCATCTTTTGGAATCGCACAAGCAAGATGTTTTTCAGTTTCAAGCTGGGTTTTTTTATTCTGTAGCATTTTCTTGTTTTATTTGTCAAAAGAAATAAAGTATACTCAATTTTTTTGACGTAAAACGCGACCAAAAGAATTTTTTGTGAATCTCATATGAATTTATGGTTAAATAGTGGAGGTTGACTTATTCTTCACGGATTTCTTGGAAGACTATCACGCCTTAATTATTATGCTAATCTTTGCGCTTAAGCAAAGAGCGTTGCTTCAAGCTATAATTCTACCTGAGAGACGCATCTAACTTATAAAACGCCGTATACATGTGAAGGTTTTGCATAATTTACTTCACGCAAAGACTTGCATAACTGCATTTTGCATGTAGGGAAGCACCCTTAACTTTGAAGTATTCATGGTTGGTGTTCTCGACTGAGTCGGTGTGTACATGTTCGTAAGCATTATGTCTATAACTTAACGGTTCCAATCTTGCTCTGGAGCTGCAGTCTCAGGAAAATCCTCCCTTTCGGTTGAGCTTCTGCTCTGAAACTTGATTTCTGGATGTTAGAGACCACATTAAAGAAAATTATTGCTTCACTTCACGTGTTTCGACGTTGTAAATGTGTGCACGCATAATGGGGTCTATCGTAACTCTCCTTTGTGGATACGTTACTTTGTGTTTTCTATTTTCGTGTGGCCTTATCCTATGATAAATTATGTGGGAAATTAATGGGAAATATTTTATTATGTGTATTCTTGTTCTCACAAATTAGAGGCCAACCACATGTCTTAGAGGAATAAAAGTCAATATTTCTTAAAACCTTCCACAAATTTTATGAAGGATGACTTTTTCTGACAGTACGCTTCCTGCTTATTTTTACTCAGTCCTTACATTAAATAAGTTGACATGTTTAACGCGATTGAACAATAAAGGAACTTGGCATATTTTGAAATTTCAGTTATTTTACTGTATCAATTTAACGGAAATAAAAAAAAAACGTATTTATTTATTCATTCATGCTGACGAATGTTTAACCAAGTGAGGTAAAATCTTCCTGTGGCTCTTAAAATGGATCTTCAGGAAGCAAATAGAACAGTATTTAATTATGGCTACCATTAATTTTAAAATATTAATGAGTAACTCAATGTAATGTACTAAAATTCAAGACCTTTTTTTAGAATAATAACAACATTTAACGGGTATTGCGTTACGCTGAGACATGCAATGGCAAATATAGAAAAAGAAAATATAAACTGAGTATTGCCTTAAGTATTGAAAATCGACGTTATATAAATTTAAATTCTCTATTTCAATCATAATTAGAGCCAGTATTATACTTCTTTGTTTTGGAAAACTATTCGGTTTTTTAATGTCGTTTTTATCTTATTTTGGTAACCGTTTGTTGACATTCTGCACCAGCTTAGCATGTGCCACTTAACAATTCTCTATTGTTATTCTCTAGATCTAAAATCTTTACGCAAGACGCGCATCCCAAGCAGCTATTCTAGAAGAGGAATATGTATGATTTCAGTAATTGTAATATTCGGTTTGTTAAGGATTTTTTTCAAAGTTATACTTATTGGAAATTCTTAAAAAGGAGCGCACTTATATTTATGGGTCTCGACTTTATGATGGTGTTTGACAACATACGTACATTACACTAATATTGCCATTTTTTATATTTTATCTTATTATTTACGACTGTGTATTAGTTTAACACATCTTATAAAGAATTCAAAATATTTATAAGACATCCATACAATTTTTTGACCTTTCAATTTATATTAATGTACTTAAAAGATTACATGTTCTCTGATTACTTATCATCATCATATCTTCATAAACTGCTACTCGAAAGGTTTTGTCTGTTTTGACTCTTTATATACGTAAAATTGTGACAGATTCATTTGATTAGGGTTAATTCAGTAGTGTGCTTGATTCGGTCTCAAGTATTTCTTTAACGTTCTACAGGTACTGATCTGAAACCGGCAGATGAAATGGTTCAAATCATTTGGTAACGATACTATGCAACCAAGCGATGATACAATTGAATTACAATACACGTAGTCATTCAAGTTCTCTGTGATAAAGCCTACAGCTGATTCCTACAGGAATTCTTAGAAGACATATACGTTCTCTTGCTCATTTAATCGTCTCATTTCGTTAGTTAACCTTACCATCGCTATCGGGTTTCTTTTCTTAGTGATTATTTCTCGTTGAAATACCGCCCTTCCTCAAATTCACGTATCAAATCATGAAGCATATCTACATCATGGATTCTTCTCCTCTAACAAATGTGCCTAGATGTTATCGGCATTGAAGAAGACTTGATAGAGTTAAATGTTAATATCAGGATGCACATGATGCAGCGAAATTTTTTTTACTCGGCAGGCTTCATTCTCGGAAGCTAAAAAATACCTGCAGGAATGCGACGTGTTGGCAAAGGAGCTCTTCCAATTCATCCCGTCTCCACCCCACTTAAATTCACCCACTTGCTTCTACTTGTCAGTCCCTCCGTCTTGACAACAATTAAGCCGTCTCGCGTCAATAAATCCGTGAGGAAATTAACTCCGCTCCTCCTCTCCCACCCACGCCGAGACGGGAGACGTTTCTAAGATGACACAGAAAGTCGAGGGTGGGAAGGAGGTTTTAAGGGGTGGAGTGTTCAGAATAAGAAGAGGAACCGGCAGATTTCCTTTTGCGGCGTGTGAGGAGCTGGTGAAGAGGGATTGGTCGGAGGGCGCCTTGGATTCGGTCGGAAGGGGCCAAAAGGGGAGATGGGGTTGCAAGAGGAAGGGAAGGAACTAATTGTCGAACTAGTTCCGCGAGGACTGGGGTAAAGGATTGGCGGAGCCGGGGTAGAGTGTGGTGAGGAAGGGGCTGAGAGGGGGAGGGTGGTGAGTTGGGAGGACCGACCGAACCCCTACACACTCCAAACCACCCTCCTCCATTCCCGTATTCCCTTCGTGTGCATCCAGACAGGAACAAGTAGGGAATGGTTCGACACGCCACCTGGAGGAATCCGTTTGGCTTAATTAAGTGATTCCTTCCTCTCTCTCTGGCTCTCTCTCTTTTTTTCCTCCCCTAGAGCAAGCTCCGTGGGGTGAAGTGAGAGAGAGAGAAAGAGGGAGGGAGGGAGAGGGAGAGAAAGGGCGGTAGGAACAGAGTCTCGGTGAGGATCCCACTTCCCTCCGGAAACGGGACGACGGTGGGATTTCTTTTGAGTGTTAGGAAAGGGTTTTGCGGGATGGGTGTTGTAGTGCGGGAGGTAGGGTTTTAGGCTCTTCAAGTCGCCGACGCGGTTTTGGTTAATCCAGGCGCAAAAGCCCCCTTGAGTGAGGAGTGGAAAGAACAAACCTGTCCCCCCCTCTCCCGCTTTCGCCCATGAGTCAACTACCACCCCGACAACCTCCCCGTACACCCACGCGCTAAACCACACTCACCCGCCCCCGCACGAGTCGTTTTCGTCCTCAACCTATCCTCGTCCTAACTCCTTTCCTCCCATCCCTTCCTTCCCTTCTTGTCATAAACCCCTTTCCGTCTCCCCTTCCCTTTCATTTTATGTTACCGTTCCAAGGGTTTCCAACCTTTTCTATATCATTTTTTTCCAGCCGATTCATCTCAGACTAGAGCATACAAATATTAAGTTAACGAGCCCACTTTTCATGATAATCAGTTCTCCTATTTACTATTGGAAATGTATTAATAAATTTGCGTGAGAGGACAGATTTTTTTTGTCTGTTTTTCTACTCACGTTTTGGTGTTTTCAAAAATGTTTGTCTTCATCATCCTGTCTAAATACACGTTTCACATTAGGGAAGTTCGACGAAGAAGGATGGCTATTTTAAATTGCTCCTCCTAAGTTATTAAGGTCATGTGTACATTTAGTTTGCATTAATGTCATAACAGGGTCATAACATTGCAACTGCGGTATGGTAAGGTGGCGGAGAGTTAACAAGACACTATGCGCCAGTTTCCGGTGGAGGAAGTGTACTCTTGACAGCGTACATGCACCAGTTGATATCTAGAGGATGATATCTAAACCACACATTTAGTGAATGTTTAAACTTCCCATTCAGCTCATTATTGTAAATTAAACGAATACTATCTCTTATTAGGTGCCCAGAATTTTCAGCAGAAAGATGATATTATTGTTTACAATATTAAACAAATTATAATGAACCGAAAGAGGAAAGCAGACGATTTTTTCGTGATCCTGAAATCTTTTCAATTTTGGTAATGCTAATTATTATTTCTCTCTGACATAAAGTGGAAAGAAAACTTATTCTCAAAAATCACATTTAAATAATTTAAGTCCGACATACGGTAACTTATCCTTGCAAACAAATTTTAAATGTTTAGAAAAATTGTGCGTAAACTTAGTAACGAAAATAAAAAGGTTAAGCAATAGCATCCAATTTTTGACCAAGATTCGTTCATGAAGGCAGTTCTGGAAAAAAGTGAAAGGAGAAAGCCGTAGGGAAGATCCCTAATGAGGCACTTGGAGTAAATAATATCAGACATTAAGACGGAGAAATATGAAGTCAGGATGTGATTAGCTAGAGAACTGATTTCAGGAGACCAGTTCACACTCCCGAGAATTCATGTTTGTCGAAAGTAATTGTGAAAAGCAATTAACTAAATCTAATCTCGGAAAAAAAGTTTATGTGAAAAATAGAGAATATTTGTGCTTGAAGTTTTTTTTGAAGGCAATGTACTCAAATTTAAGAAAGTATTTCCGGAAAAAGCTAATGTACAGTGGTCCAAATGCAATAGGATGTAAAAATTCTTTAAAAAAAAGTATTTCTTTACCATGCATGCAATTGCAGTCAAATAGGAACATCTAAATTTGATTTTTTCCTATTTTTTTATGAACTGTTCTTTGTTCCACATTAAAATATTACTTCTCCTCATCTCCTATTCGTCCAAATATCTTTCTTTAAGCCTCATTTCAACTCTTTCTCCTCTTCATCTTATTTCCGACGATTTCGTAATTCTTCTCATACTTTGGGGGGTCATATAGATTTGGAGACAGTAATAGAGGAGATTTCAAAAATTCTCTCTCAGACCTCCGAGGAGATTCACGGAAATTACGGTTTTTTGTTCGCTTCCGTCTCGTATTTTTCACGTCCACGACGCCTTTCCTTTTCCAAACGATTTTGACCTTTTTCAACGCCAAGTTCCTTTCCTTGGGTTCAAAATTGCCGAACTAATCGACAAAGAAGATTCTTTTATCCGTTGCAAGTATTATTTGAGAAAAGTATTCCTTTGATTGCTTCCGACATTTGCCATCAAAAATGTCAGATGATACATTTCAATGTTTTTGTGATTACCCCTTCTTGCGGGTTGTCGAGTACGGGGTTATCAACCTAACATAAAATGCTCCCTTTAATAGATAAATATATTTAGGGGTGAGTTCATCCACCGCATTCATCCGGAATGAAGTTTGAAGAGAAGTTTGTACTCTTCGTTACTCCCGCTCGGCATTTAGAATAATAAATTCGTGTTTCATTGTCCTTCTTGCAAGATCTCGCTGTTTCCGTGGCTTCCCTGCGAAGGGAAGAAATGCTACATACACCATTTCATTCTAGCCGAATGAATTTATATTTTAGCGACAGAGGCAGGATGTGGAATGTGTTCGGTCCCCTGAAAACATATTTAAAGGACGAGGTGCACCCAAGTTCAAACGTCTCCTAATTTTTCTCTAGCAAATTACTGACTGAAGGAAGTTGAAACTTCTCTTAATATTCAACACAATCTCCCTGTAAATGTGCAAATTTTCCACAACTTCGTTGTCATGGTTGCATGGCCACCGAGGAAGCTTTGGTAGAGTTTCCTTTTGGCCACTGGAAAAATATCCTAGGCTGGTCTGTGGCTGAGATTTCTTGGGTTCGTTGTCACACGACGTTTAACCTTTTTTGAACTTTACTATGCAACAATTTCTGACCCCGTTAAAGTTACTGTTGCGGCATCTCCCGCAGTTTCTTTGAAAATTCTTCTTTGAACTGTTACTCGCCCACAAACGTAATTTTTTTAAACATCCAGAACACCATCACTTTATTTTCTCTCAAATGGCGATGAATTTTGATGGTTGTTAAACCAAACAAATGGAGAAAACGGATGGTTATACACTACTCTTGTACACTAAACGGCGACATATAAAGTATTGAAAACGCTTCACACCATAGCGATAACTATATGAACCATGTGCACTGTATTTTGGTGCCGTCCATGCCTTATATTCACCAGAGTACCGCGTATTTATAATTCAACTTTATCTTACTGTCTATTCCATACCCAGAG
This sequence comes from Hetaerina titia, assembly GCA_037158775.1. Taxonomy (NCBI): domain Eukaryota; kingdom Metazoa; phylum Arthropoda; class Insecta; order Odonata; family Calopterygidae; genus Hetaerina; species Hetaerina titia. The sequence continues at coordinate 49,870,735 of CM073778.1, forward strand.
AATAAAAGATAGTATGCACATTTTCACTGCTAAAAGCTCTTACGTCTATTGAGGGGAAAATACAAATCAATTGAGTCTTAGTGAGCTTGATAATACTTCAGAGAGCTTTAAGATAATTGATGAATATTACATATATGATAAATGTTATTTCCTCTTTTGGAATAGACCATCGAAAGGAATAGCGAAAGATTAATTGAAGTATGTAATTGATTTTTAGTGCGCTGATAGCTTTCATTGTCTTCCGTATAGCATATACTACGCGAATTTTTCACATTGCTGTCCACTTCAAAACTAAATACTATATTAAGATCATTGGGCGGGAAGAGGTTTAGGAACATAAAGAAAATAAACCCATTTTCCTTTAAATAATATGTTATCATGAATTAATTAGTGACTACTCGTACGTATTTCTATATTTCACATATGAATTAGTGTATACTCGTGATTAAGTGAGGTGAGTTGGATTAATAAATAGACTGTGTATCACAATCCATTCCATCATTCCATGTAGGTTGCCTTCAGTTTTGCCTGTAAATAGCGGAGCTAGGCGGAAATAGTTCCGATATTAGCCAAGCCCTTCCTAGAGGAACAGCCCCTTCACCGAATAGGGATAGGATGTGAAGTAACTAGAAACTCAAATAATGATATTAATAACTATGAAATTAGTTGATTATAATTGCATTTTCCTCTAATTGGGACCTTAACCTTGGGAGTCAGCAAAAATTTCGTTTTAACAGTATTATCTTTAGGTCACGGCTACTTGTTTCTTGGGAGGGAAATTGTACGCTTACGTTTAGTTAGAGTTTTATAAATATATAAAGTATAATAATGCACTTAAATCAGAGTATCTGTGAGGGCCGCATACAGGCAGGAGGTTCCTCACAGCAATCTTTCAAAATCACGGCTCTTTCCACAGTTTTCCTGCGCATTCCTCGCCAGTTCCTCTCCGCCCTCACAGTAAATTTCAATCCCTGTTATCTTCTTATTTTTTTATCTCTCTCCGCCACTTCATTCCATAAATCCCGCGGAAGCGGTGGGTTTGCGGTTAGCGCGTAGGGAAGCCATCCGTAATGTCCCGAGTCCGGCTTTTCGGCGGCGACAATTCATCCGTTGCCCCAAACCGAGCACCCGCCCTCCGTCCCCTTCCACCATTGCATTTAGGGGTTACACACGTGCCACGCATGCAGTACTCCGGAAAAAGGACACTCGACTGTATGACCCAATTCGCTTCATTCCTGCATTGAGTCGGACTCTTGCTCTAGCTTTACCCTCCCCCCTGACCCCGAAATGATTTCTACCTGTTCACTTAATCGCGGGTTTGGTTGCGACTCAGATTTGCCGTGTTAGTGACGCCTCTCTTTAATACTCTTGGGTCATGTAAAATTTTTGTTCGTTGGCGTTAAACGGGTTTTTATTTTATTCAACGACGACACCTATCTGTTAAGGCTCAGCAGTCCTGTGTTAGCGGTAAGTCTACTTGGGCCTCAAAGGGTAATACAAACCAAATCAACCAATGAGAAGGTAATGAACACAAAATGGAGGGTCAAGATGCGATCAGAGTTTTTCCAGTACCCTTGTTTTAATAAGTGCGTCGCTAAAGTGGATGAATGGTTCCATTGATTTTATATTCAATTAGTTCTATGCTAAAGGATATCAGATGCTGAATAATTTTAAGCATTACTTCGTGATTTCATGGAAATATTACGTCTTAAAGTTGTGGCAGTAAAGGATATTGGTTTATTAAACTTTGTCACTTAATCTGACATAATATTAAATAGTGTCATTTAAATAATACTTGGAGTAGCATGAAAGTTTCAATGAAGGCGAAGTGAAATACAAAAGAGCAATGAAAATGATGCTTTTGTGTATGTAAATAATAAATGAAATCAAAATATAAAATTGAATTACAACAACACGAACAAATAAACATTATTTGTTATCATCATCAGCAGTATTTCAATCTTAAGATCGGTTTACTTCATCCCTCCCTTTTCTCTATTTATCTTTGAAACACTCATATCCTAATAGATATTATATTTTACGTCCTTCTTAATTTTTCCTATGCTCTTGTTTCCTGGTCTTCCTAACGGGTTTTTCTCAATTTTCCCTTCTTTTGTTTCTAGCTAATTTATTGTACCTCAAGGTTTGCGTAGTTGTTTTTTAGTCGTTCCTATCTAGCATAGCTGAATAAAGTTACATTTGATGCCGGGAAAAAAATATATAGATATTATTTCACACATGGAAATAGAATATAAGGAAAGGGGACAGGAAAACACATAAAAGACGAACATAGGGAAGGTGGGGAAGGCGGATTAAAAATATTTCCTATCCCGGATAAGGAATATTTTTACATTTGTGATCTGCTCTAATCCACCTTCCCCACCTTTCCTGTGTTTGTCTTTTTATGTTTTCCGATCTCCTTTCCTTATATTCTATTTCTATGTGTGAAATAATATTTGTTCGCCGTATGGCAGGATTTCGTGTTTGAATGTGTTTGTGTGTGTGTATATATATAGACATAAATAAATAAATAAATAAATATATATATATATATATATATATTTGGGTGGGTGGTTCGAAAAGTTTCCGACTCAGAAAATTTCTGAAAATATATGTGTATTGTGTATCTTTGTTCGGTCGGAAACTTTTCAGACCATCTATAGTACACGAGTGTTACGAAAGAAATTTCCTTGATGCAATAGCTAAAATGGCATTACCTTTATCAAAGGAGCAATTGTTGTTTAAAAATGAGCCATATATTAATTTCATTAAATATTGAAATATATTTAAGTTTACCGTTCAATGTTTTTAATAGAAGATAAATTCAAGAAATGATGGTCGCGGGGATTTACTCGTCGAATGAAATCATTTGGATTCACTTCCTTTAATGCAAACTTATTTGCATAGTTTTTTCTCTTAGCCGCATTTAAAATGGATAAACGGATTAAAAAAATTTGCTCCCTTGGTCATATAAATATTGAGGTAGTTTTTTAGGCTAATACTTGTCCAAAATAATATACAGCTAGTGTTATCCAAAAGCGGCTTAATTCCTTCATTTTTGTATTAGGTCAGCCTTCTTCCACTGTATAAATGCCCTCAAAACTCTTTCCACACGAAAGTAACGTAGGTCCACCTCCTTAGTATTCTGGGTGGTCTTGCGTGGTACTACTTTCTGCCAAAGAATGCCTTGGTTACTCATAAACAGCAACGAAAAAATTCCTCCATAACTCCCACACAAACAAACAAGTTGGTGGTTGTCCAGCATCAAGCGCCTACTCATGTCACGAAATGCACCCACAGTAGGATATATGGCTCACAAAAAACATTGCGACACAATGAGCGCTCAGGAAAAATCGGCTGACCTGAAGGGAGTTTTATTCGTCTTTCCCTGCTGGTAGAATTTTTCCTTGTTTTGTGTCAGGTGGACTGAGTAAGTAATAAATGAAACTATAGTCCTACAGTGCGCAACCTGGTAAGAATGGTGCTTCCCTGTACCGTACTGTAATGAAATGTTTAAGTTATCCCTCGTAATAGTTGAATGAATTCCTCAACCGACTACTGATTCTATTCAGTATTCTTTCTAAAAAGTGGGCAGCTTCCCAGCAAGTCTGCGAAAAATAACCATTTCCTCTCTGTCCATTATTTTCAATTAGCATATGTATTATTAGCATTTTTTGGGATGTATTTTATTTTTTAGCTATTCAGTGAAATTTCCCGAGATCTTTCTCCCATTATTATTTTGTTATCATCTCACATTTGTATCTTCGTAAGATATCATTCCATAGCTTAAATTGTGTAATTATGTAGTTCATTACCAGTGAATAATTATTTGAACTTCTATATTTTCATTGGTTATCTATATAACCAATTATTTTTATCTGATAGCTGCTAATTCAAAACCTCAGGCTCTGAGTACATAAAATAGGTGTTTTGTCATTTGAACGTTCACTTGCATTGCTATTACGATGTGATTCTTTTACTAATTCATTCTTTTTCGTCACGATTTTATTTAGTGACTTCTGATTAGAATATATTTTGCATCTATTGGTGATGATAATTAGCACTAAGATGTTGAATGAGATGCTCTTAGGCATAGGGATAGGTAAGTTTTTATTTACGTACAATTTTTGTCTTAAGGAAAGTGAAACATTGTATCAATACCTCATGGTCATCTTTAAAGCCAAACAAGTAGTACTATGTTCTTTAATTTTATAATACGTTATCTATTATTTTGGTTCAATTTTACATTGAATTATCCTCCCTGTGACAGGCTTGTCCAGTCCCTGTGCATTTCTTGAATCAAAAGAATATATATATATATATATAAAACAAATAAATAAAAGTCAGTAAAAAGTATATATATATATATATATATATATACACATATATATATATATTAGAATTCGGCTCTGTTGACGAAAAATACATTACTTAATGTCAAAAACCGAGATTTTTGAGCTAAGAAGCTGGAAATGTTTACCTAATATGATTGTCAAGTTATTAATTTCTCTAAATCGCAGGCTTATGATTCAATTAAATGAGGATTATGTATTATCTTTATTAGATAGACATATCGATAATTTTAATTACGACTTAATCGACTTTTAAATAACCACATATTTCAATTCGTTAACGTGTCAAGTACTTCAAAGACCATTGGGAGAGTGGAGTTTAAGTATCTCTGGCACCGTTAAAAAAAGTAGCGTATAATGATTCTGGGGCCCTCATGATACCTCCCAAAAGATCACTATTCGCGCGTGTAGATTTCATCCATGAAACGAAATGTGTATTGTAATAACAGAGCATTGAAAATGAAAGTACGTGAATGTAACCGCGAGCATTCGTACAAGAGTGAAAATGGAACTCAAATCATTGGATTCCCTTTTTAAAATAGCAGAAAATTGACAAATGCCATAAAAATGCAGCTAATCACGATTATCTAGAACATATTTCTGACTTTTAACCCCCCTCGGTCACACTTGGTGCCCCAAATGATCCATAAAAGCCGCACATGGAAAATCCCCATTTCTGGCGACTCCGTGAAAACAACGCCACCAATTCACTGAAAAACCTTCGATAGCCGTTTTCCGAACTATAATCAGATTTTTGGAGCATTTAACACGCACCAATATTAAACAAAATTGATCGAAAGAAATTTTCATATCTTGGTAGTTTGTGTTGTCCTAGTAATGGATATAAATTAGAATATTTCCATAAAAAGTTACATCCTATTCTAATCAGGAAGATTATACTGAGGCTAAATTGACATTATTGCTACCATTCTCCAAGGAAAGAATGTGCATTTGAATTACAATTACGAATGGTAATTATCTCTTTCCTTGGAATATTAACAGCTAAAGCGTACGAAACTGGTAAATATTTTAGTGACTAAATTACAGTAAGATCTCAGCCGCTAACCGATCGATCATTATTTTACGGGTGTAGTAGACCCCCATGAAGTATTCAGCGTGAAATGTAATGATCGAGATCTAGAACTAACGGATAGAGTAACCATACTTGTACTCGTATATGCTTTTGTAATGAGCTGACCCAACGTATGTTATAATTTCTGATAGGAAGATGATCATGATAAATTATATTTATTTAGTCAATGGTATCGAAGAATTTACACAATCATAATGATAAGGTGTCCTTTACTTTCTTGGGGAGGTTGTGGGAAAATAATTATGTACCCATGCATTTAATTTGACTTAAAAAACCATTTTCAATTATTTAAACGCAGTGTTGTAAATAGGTGCCATATTTTAGTTGAAAACCGGTCAGTTAAATTCAGTTAGTCTCTCCTTTGATTAAATCTAGACTTCGGTACATTTTTATTTATGCTTGCACAAATCATTAATTTATTCTGCCATATTTCATAAATAATATCGTAACACAAGACATGTCATCTATGAATATCGTGCGTAGAAGAAAATATCAAAATGTTTATTTGTGGAATAAAAATCTATCGATATTTTTTTAAGAAACTATTCTCATAGAGGGAACCGTTATTACGATGTACTATTCGATTCGATACCTTTGTCGGAGTAGTTACGCTCTACTTTGCATTCGGGCTCCAATCTCTATCTTCCATTTCGAGACCCACCCAACACACTTCGATCCCTACGTCCTCTCCTCTTTCTTTATCCTTAGAAGTCCTCCACCATTAAAGGGGCTCTTCTTTTCCCTTCATTCCCAATGACAGCCTCCGCTCTGCCGCTTGGCGGATCCATAAGACATTTTTCCCCGAGAGAAATAGGAGATTATATGCATTCGCTCAAGGCGTCTTCCTGGGAGACAGCTAGCGTCTTGGGGATGGCTCAAAGGTTAAGGCTGGTAGCGTATCACGACGAGGGGAGCAAGAAGGGTCGAGTATATGTTTTCTAGCTGGGATACGGGAAATGGACGCGATTTTAGGGGCTCTTTTGATTTTTGGCTCAGAAAATAAAACTTTCGGGAGAAGAGCTTGAGAGGTGTACAGAACCGCAAGTATACGAATGCATAATGCCATTTGATCATAAGAGAGCAGGATTACGTTTTTTTCTGTATTTTTAAACGGATAACAGTTTAATACGCAATAACTCAAAGGGAAATACTTAAAGGAAGTTCACACAGGCATGCGTAATGCAGTCGAGTTACATAGTAATGTATGGCAATATTCTATAAAAATTCTTTGAAATAACCTCTTTTTGAACACAAATCTCAGAATCGTTCGTTTGGTATGTGAATATCTATCACGTGTAACCAGAAATAGGGTGATTGCAGTTTGAATTCCATTCAAACCAAATTATTTTGATAAGTGATATTGTCAAACTTTCTATGGAGTGTAACATATAATTCATGGGGAATATTATCCCTATATTCATGTTACATATTTCTAACAACTGTATTGACAATTGCAAATACCATTTTTGTTTCCCTGCAGACGTTTCCAAACATTTTTCGTAAGTATAAAATACCTTCCAACATCCATAGTAGTCAAATTTCAAGAAACTGCGGGAGATGCCGCAACAGTAACTTTTAACGGAGTCATCCGCTACGTGTTCCAGCATTACAATGCATCAATTTCAGAGTGTAAAAATCATTCAATCCCGGTCAAGGCGAATGATTTTTACACTCTGAAATTGTTGCATTGTAACCCATAGTAGTGTTTTACAAGAATAGGTTAATATAATCTGAGATTTTATCATTTGAAAGCACATCAACTTCATGCAAATGTTTTATAAACGTTTCGCATACAATAGTTAGTCGTCGAAATGAAAAAGTGAAGTTAAAATTTCAGTTTGCGGAAAGATAAAAAGAGCGTTGGAAGAACAATAACTTTGTAAATACTATATGTGTTGGTCTAAGCGCCTTAAGAGTTGAAATTCAGCAACAGAAAACTGGAATTGCAAGGATTATATTCCTCATTTTTCTTTTATTTATTGACCACTCACCTCAATAAATTAAGTTCTGGTTCTTAAAACTCCACCATCAACCTTTTCCCCAAATAGCTCTCCGTTACTTTCAAACGCCCGCCAACTTATCAGATCTACTCAGATCAACCAATTCACTCATTAAACCCCCGCACCATTCCCAAGCAACTTGCATGCCCTGCAAGATGCAAAACACGTTCTATTTTCAAAACTCGAACCCGAAACGCTTTTTAACTCTCTCCAACAAATTCCCTCCTCCTCGTGCACCTCCAGCAGTGTAGTTTACCTTCTGATGTGCCAACTATACCCTGCCTTCTATATTGGACAGTGTACCACAACCATAAATATTAGAATCAATAACCACAGTACCTCATGCAATATTTCTACCCAGATTGGGATGCTCGTCATCCCAAAACACCCCTACAAACATAAGACTCCCTTTGATAAAGGCTTTATTGTTTCCAATGTAGCATCCCTCTCATTCTTCGACTCTCCACTCAAAATAAAAACAATAGAACAGGCGTATATCTTGCTCCTTGATTCCTCGAATGAGCCAGGTTTTAATATCAGACAATGACAACCACAATTTCCAAATATTTTCATTCCACCTCCGCTCCTAAAGCCTTCCATATTAATCCTACACTTCCAAACCCTCCCCTCTCAAACCTTTTCCCGTATTTCCCTTCAATCCAGCGTCCTCGTTCCCTCCTATTGAAACCTTCTTACTTCTTCTCTCCCCTGAGAAAAGTGGTTTTGCCACCGAACATTCGGAATACGGGTGAGTTTCATTTGTGTGTGTTTCTCTGCGTTTTTGTCACAACAACACCCCCTCCAAACAGAAATACATGGACCAGCTACACGACTTTTTCAGAGAATGTGGATGCCCTGTAACACTACTGAATAGTAAAATTCTCAAACCGTCAACCCAATACACTCCTCTCCCCAAACCAAACCGCCCAAAATTCTCTAACCTTATCACCACTTTCTACCCCGGAACCCACAAAATTAAACATATAATTCGTGAACTCTTCCCAATTATTAACAACAGTCAATCCACATCACTTTTATTCCCACCTTGTCCCTTCGATTCATTTAAACGACCGTCAAACTTGCGAGACATCTTCAAGTCGACAAAACCACCTGCGAGCACCCCTGTCTCTTCCCCGCCCCTGGCCGCACCATGCAACCGCCCACGATGTAAATGCTACCTTCTCCTAAGGCAGCATTTGCATCGTTTACCTCCCTTACTACCAACTCCCAACCCAACGCAACCTGCACCTCAAAAAACATTATATATCACCTCTCCTGTAATTTCTGCCCTACCTTCTACGTGGGTGAATGCACGACTACCCTTTTCCTCTCCATGAATAACCACCGCTATTCCACCAATATCCCACCTTCCTTAATTATCCCATCCCTACTCACACTGCTTCCCACAACCAATCTTTTGATGACTGCTTCTCTGTTTCGGTGATTGAAACCCTTCCCAATTCCGCAAGTAGCATAAAGGTGAGAACCCGCGAAATGGCGCATATCTGGGTGCTCCAGTCTTTTAAACCCCCCGGGATGAACCAAGCCCACTGAATGCATCCAATAGCTGCCTACATTTCCCCTCCCCCACCTTGTCCGTTTCCAATTGGTCCCTTACCTCCTCCCCTCACCATTCCCTTGCAGATGTCCTCTCCACTCTTCCCCGAGAAAGCCACTCTGATGACGACGGTCTTGCCGTTGAAACGTAAAATACATACTCTGAGTGTCCTTTCTTTGTGTCTCTGTGTTTTGAATATTTTATATGTGTGTGCTTGTGTGTTTATATAAATAAATAAATATATATATATATATATATAGAATGCGGGTCGCGGTGGTCTAGCGGGTAGAGCGTTGGACTGCTGATCAGAGGGTCAGGGTTCGATTCCCGGGCAAGGCACTTTGGGTGCTTGGCTCCACCCAAGCTAGTTGATTTTTCGGGTACCAGATCTTCCTGGGAAACCATAACCGGCACAGGGAAAGGAACTGACCCCCCTACCCTGATGTGTGAATATTCACACGCCGTCGGGCTTGGTACATGGGTGAGCTCTACCATCACCTACTAAACCGACCTTCGGGTTGATTACTGTGTTTATGGTTTTTTATATATAGAATCTGTCTCCAAAAAGCCTAATTGTATTTCATATTAATTTCTAACCCCTTGGTAAGGCTATTTTCTGCTGTCAGTTATCTGGTGATATTTTTTACCGAGATTTTAGCCTTTAACTAGTATCAGAAGGCCCAAAAGCACATTGATTGCGCACGTCACTGCTTATCATTGAGTTCATATTTCCTTTCAGTTCCGTTCTGTGGCTCCCTTGGTGAATAGTGTGTTTTCATTCATAGTTTTCCCTTTTTTGTCCTGAATACCGACCGAATGTAAATAGTTCGATGCAAATAGTTCGTTTGGTTTTACGTTTTGAATCGTACACCGTCATTTTTTATAAGACCATTCACCATTTATTCGCACATTTTTTTAACCTTTTTTCCAAACGCAACTTCGAAACTCACTTGTTTCAAGGATAAAAGGTACGCGAGCTGATTTTGTTATGATGCTGTTGTGCATCTATTTTTCTTCAGTCAAGAAGTGAAACATGTTGGGACGAAGGATGGGAAATTCTCGACATTAAAAAAATAAAAAAAAATCATCTTTTTATGCTATATTGTCTGCGAGTTGATGCCAGAAATTTTGTTGTCGCATTTTACGCGATGAGCCTGAACGGAAGTCATAAAGTGTTCTCCTTCGGTGAAATGTAGAGCGATATAGAACAGCTTTATTTTTATGAGTGACAGAAATAAATCTTATAATAGAAATCAAGTATGTAGTGCTAGAGATTTATAGCTCTCGTAAAAGTGTTTGTCTGTTACCCAATTTACAAATGTGTAATTTCTTAAAAAAGGAATCTCGGTCATTTCGATTTCTTTTATTAAATAATGTTTACCCTTATAAAAATATCATTTAGATATTCGATAAAACTGATCAATATCTAAAATCAATATTCTTATGACCAAAATGTAGACACGTTTTACTTGCAATATGGACAATTTTTGTTCGAGCATAGTTATCTGTGAAACTCTGGCCGAAAGAGATGTATCGCATATATTTTAGAAATAACACATTTTATCGTCTACGTTATTGAATTATTATATCGTACGTGGATGAGAGAAGAAGATGGAAAAATGTAAACACAGAGTTAGGCAAAATGAAGTACAAAGAGTTAAACAATAAATTGAGAAGGGCCACAAATAAAGCAAAAGAAGAATGGTGGAAAACGCAATGCGAGGATATGGAAAGTTTACAGAAGAAGGGTGAAATTGGTGCTCTATACAGCAAGGTTAAGTTATTATCGGGAAGTAAGAAGGCAAGATCTGTGCTAACAGTTAAAGATAAATGGGGTAAGATAATAGTTGAACCAGGAAAAATCCAAGAGAGATGGAAGGAATATATAGAAACACTGTATGGTAAAGAACTTAGGCCGACAAGGTTAGACATAGAAAAGGAACATGACGTAGAAGAAGATAGCTTAGGTCCAGGCATACTCGACGATGAAATAGAAAGGGCATTAAAGGAGATGAAAGCAAATAAGGCTGTGGGGGTGGACAATATTCCTGTAGAAATGTTGAAATGGTTAGGGAAAGGTGGGAAGAAGGCCATATATGGACTGATTCGTAGTATCTATGAGGAAGGAATCTGGCCGGAAGATTTTGTGAGATCGGTGTTAGTTCCTATTCCAAAAAAGGCAAAGGCTTCGTCATGTGAGGATTACAGAACAATAAGTTTGATATCCCACGCAGCTAAAGTTATTCTCAGGATCATCAACAAAAGGATAGAGAGTAAGGCAAATGATTACTTAGGGGATGATCAGTTTGGGTTCAGGAAAGGAAGAGGTACGCGTGAAGCCATTGCAGTAATGAGATCACTAGTCGAGAGGAATATAGAATACAATCAGGACGTTTTTGCCTGTTTTGTAGATTTCGAAAAAGCGTTTGATAGAGTGAATTGGGAAAAATTAATGCGTGTATTGCAGAAAATAGGAATGGATTGGAGGGACAGGAGACTGATCCGCAACCTGTACATGTCTCAGACTGCTCAGGTGCGAGTGGGGAACGGAGAGTCCGGATGGGCAGTGTTAGGAAGAGGTGTAAGGCAGGGTTGCCCATTGTCACCGGTTCTGTTCAACGTATATGTAGAGGAAATGATTAAAGAGGCATGGGAAGAACTGGAGGTAGGAATGAAAGTCGGAGGGGAATTCGTAAAATCGGTTAGGTTTGCTGATGACCAAGCATTAGTTGCTCAGTCAGCCAAGGGGTTGCAAGCATTGTTGAGTGAATTGGAGGTTCAGTGCGATAAATATGGGATGAGAATCAATATTAATAAAACAAAGGTTATGCGATTTTCCAGAAAGAAAAAGGCTAAGCTAAATATTAAAATAGGCGGGGAAAGAATAGAGCAGGTAGAGCAGTTTACATATCTCGGAAGTGTTTTGGACCAATACGGTCAAAGTGGTAGGGACGTAAGGAGAAGAATTGCGCTAGGCAAGGAGGCTTTCTCAAGGAGGAGGGAGTTGATGACGGGGACGTTGAGTAGGGATGTTAAGACAAGACTCGTAAAAACTCTGATATGGAGCGTAAGTGCGTACGGCGCGGAAACGTGGTCGCTGAAGCAGGAGGATAGACGTAGATTGGAGGCTTTTGAAATGTGGGTGTGGAGAAGAATGGAGAAGGTGAAATGGACCGAAAGGAAAACAAATGAGGAAGTACTGGAGATGGTGGGGGAGGAGAGGGGTTTGTTGAGAGAAATCCTATGGAGGCAGGAAAAATGGATGAAAGGCGTATTGAGCGGTAGTGGAATGTTGAAGAGGGTAATAGAGGGGAGAATGTTGGGCAAGCGTGGTAAGGGTAGGAACAGGATAGGGATGTTGGACGGGATGATGGGAGGAAAGAAGTACACCGAGATGAAGAGGGACCTGATATAGATTAGTTTGCTAGGTGGGGAGTCACAAAATATTTATTTGATAGTTGTGTCCATCCAAAAACCTACCTTAACCGGTAGATTACCTAATAATAATAATATCGTACGGTCAAATATTCGATTCTTGTAAATGATGCTCTGAAATATTGCGACAGTAAAATGAACTCATGAACTCTCTTATCAATGTTATTCTTTCAATTCTCTCAAAACTTTCTTATTCAGTATGTGTGAATTTAACATTTTGCATTCTTTGAAATTATAGCCTGTGAACTATTTTGATAACGAATGATAATATGATGTTTCCCTTTTTCCATGCTAGAACTAATCTTCAAACATTTGCGTAAAATTATGGTGCTAATACATTATTCAGTTTCATAAAATATGAGGATATGGGATGAAAGGGTACACACTAGAGAATTAGAATTACGAAATTGAGTTATTATTTTTTAAAATTGGCTATGTCATGAAACGGTTGCCCAGCTGATGAGGGAAGGAAGACTGGCAGTTGGCTCCGAAAGGAAGGTCTATGGATGGAAGTGGGTTGAGGGGGTATGGGAATGCTATAAAGACTGAAGTCAAAGACTTTGATGAGGGTCAGAGAGGTCAAAGAGCCTCGTCTAATCCGAAAAGAGTGGACGTGAGACCTAGAGACCCGTAACTACGTGGCTTCGAAAGGTACACGGGTAAGATAGGGTACCTGTTCTTTTGAAAAATATTCTTACCCCACACCTCCATCCCGGAAAATCCGACGGGACGGGAATTATGCACTATCCCTCACAACCGGAGCGCAAAATCCTAAAGGATAATCGCATAGAAAGCCATGCGGGAAGATGTGGGAGACACCCGGAAAATTAGAGGCGTTACGAGCCTATCAAAATCAGTGAAATGTGTCGGGGATTTTGCGACCGGGACGAAGCCAGCGGTTTGGGAAGGATTTTGTGAATTTCTCTCTTCCGCGCGCGAGCACATGGGTGTTGTGAGAATGTTTTAAATGGAAGAGAAGCGGAATATTGAATGAAATACCCTTCATAGAATAATAAAGAGGGATGTTGTGCTGAAACGGCGTTTGGATCAAAAGCATTTCCCCGGAGACGTTGTTGCTGAAGTAATTTATTGTTATATTTGCGTTACATAGCGGAATCCATTACGGACTCAAAGGAAGTACTTTTTCCCGTCAACATAAAAACACACATCTCTATCTTATAAATGCTAATTATTTTGGTAAAATAAAACCTCCTCAAAGCTGTACTTATACATTTAATGAAGTGAGATTTCGATGTTTTCATGAGGCAACATAATCATTTGAAGCAACGCCTGTATGGAGAGAGAGTTTACTTCTTATTTTGGCATGGACGCTTTACCTCGAGGTACCTGCAACCATGGACTTAAACGTCATAGAATCGCTTTACAATAAATTTAAATTGCAGAAACTTATTTTCTGTTTTGAGGTTTAATATTTAAGAAGGAAAATTTTTATTTGTAGTTGAGTATTGCCTTAAGAAATGGAAATTGTGAGTTTTGATAATCCCAGTGGCGATGAAACCCTGAGATTTATGCAAAACGATATTATGTTGCAGAGATATCGTGAGAATGCACCGATATACTTTAGTTTCGGTCAAGGAGTCTTTTAACATGTTAAACTCTATCGAAAATAATATATACAACTCTCCTTCTGCTTATAAACAATCAGCAATGGAAATAAGAAATGGTGGAAGATACACCTATATAGCAAAAAATCGTGCATTTTATAGTTTTACGCAAAATGAGAAATCGCATAAACGCCATAATTTTTGACCACATGGTGTTTTTCCAGATATCTAAGTAACAGTGAGGCTGAATCGTAGTAAATGACTTAAAAAGTTCGATTTCCTAACAGATCTGTCCTGGAAGACCAGCTGTAACAAGAGGGGCTAAGAAATATTTTATTTGATAATAGCTTCCATTACATTTAATACCTTTTGGTTATTAATTAGCGGCTTTTGATATTGGGATGTGGCGGTAGCTAATGTATCAGCTCTCCATCTACAGGTTTAGGTCAGAATCTTGGAGATGGCAGGATTTTTCAGTGGTATCCCAATCCCTATTTGTGGAGCTAGAAGGGGCTTAAGTAAAGTATGCCGACCATCTGATGGGACGTTAAACTGTGGTTCCCTTGGTCCGTTTCGTTTCGTTAAGAGTAGATTAGTGTTGACACCGGGTTTCCCTCCACCCTTCTTTCAATCTCTGAATGCCCTACCCACTTTTACCACCATTATGCCATTTGGAATCACCTATTCCAATTGGTGCAAATAACCTTAGCTGTCGGTTGCCTCCCCTAATAACTACTAATACTAGACTCAGCGTGATGAAAGGATGGACCAATTAGGTAAATGTAGACATCATGGAAGTTGTCAAAACACAGTGAGATAATCGAGAGCTTCCCTCAACATGGAGAGATCCTCTCCCGTCTCCCCGTCGTTAAACTTCCTAAGAGCGGTTTGATCCTCTTTCTCTCTGACCTCTCCCCTTTCTGCTCGCCTCTAAAGCTAAGCCTGAGAGTTTAGAGACCGCAGCCTCCTCCACGGGCTATTTGGAAACCCCTCCGGAAAGATATTGCATTGGAAGAGGTCTGGGAGGTTAAGAGATGGTCTGAGAGGGGCGGACTGGAAATGAAATGGGCGAGAGGGATGAGAAATGAGAGATAGTATCGATACCGATTTCAAAGATACTTTGAAATTATTTAAATAATTACCAATAGGGTACCTGGGTTCACTTCTGAAATAAAACGAGTTATTTGTTGTCAACTTACAACAAATATCGGGTCACGAAAGGAATATTTAAGGAATAGGGGCCAGAGATAATCAATTGAAGAACTCTAATTTATCCGCGATTATTGTGCGATAGTAATACGTACCTTATCAACAACCACTCTTTTTTCAGAACCACTTTAAAAATATAAACCATTTGAAAAATATCTTCCTGCCCTCGGAGATTAGATTGGGTTTATTATTTATCCTATGGAGCCTTTGGCAAAATTATATACATATGTTGAGAAATATTTTATGAGCTTATGGTGTGGTGTTTTTGACAATTAATCCCGTAGAGATCTGCAGGGGATGAGTAAAAATTTCTAAACAATTCTAATATGCAATAATTTCAGACTGTAAAAATCATTCGCCTTGACACTCTGAAATTATTGCATTGAAATGCATGTTAGCGGATGACTCCGTTAACTGTTGCGGCATCTCCCGCAGTTTCTTGAAATTAATTCAAATATGTTTTACTTGTAAGGTTGGAAGGGTATATCTATCTTAGGAGTGTTATGGACCGAAATGGTCAAAGTAGTAGGGTCATAAGAGGAAGAATGGCATTGGATAAATAAACGTTCACAAAGAAGAGGGTATTGATGATGGAAACTGTGAGTAAGGATGTTAAAAGAAGTGGTTTCAACTTTGATATGGAGCGTGGTTGTTTACGGCGCGAAATCATAGTTGCTGAAGCAAGACGATTGGCGAAGATTGGGAAGCTTTAGAAATGTTGGTGTGGAGAAGGTTAGAGAAGGTGAAATGGACAAGGAAAACAAACAAGAAAGTGCTAGGAATGGTGGGAGAGAAGAGGGGATTGTTGGTAGAAATTATTAGGAGACAAGATAGATTGTTTTTAAAGCATTTTGTGATTAGCGATTGGAGGCTTGAAGACTGATAGATCAGAGGACGTTAGGCAAGCGTGGGGCAATGATAGGCAGCAAGCGATTAGGTAGGTTGGAATGGAAGGAGGATGGTATGTATGCATGAAGCATTTGGATTTGAGGAAACATTTATTGTAGTTTCGGGTGTCAGGTTGTGTTTTATTAGGAGAGGCAAACAAATATATCGCCATCCATCTAAAACCTACCTTAAACGGTATACTACCTCAATAATAATAAAGTAATGATTACTTCTTACATTCTTGAAGCTATTCTTTCACATTATTATGATACATGTACATTTGATTATCCATGCACCTGAGATTTTTTGCTATTCTTGATTTGAAACTGAATATATAATTAGTAACCGAATGAGTCATACTAGTGCCTGATGCCTTTTTTAGTTATTTTATGTTTTGAGAAATATTTTTCTTCAGAAATTTTTGAAAATATTCACTGTCCTTAAAATAATATCGTTGATATTTTCTCAATTCTCAGTTTGTGTGCAAAAACGCAGACATTGCCTTTCAAATGCACAATTCTGTCTTTCTTAAATGGTCTTGTTAACTTCGTTATCTTCATTTGAATAGCTGTTATTGATTAGAACGGGTGCGGACTGGGGTGGAGTACAGCCTCATCCGTGGAGATTATGGCTCTATTTCAAGTGGGCAATTATACCAGAGAGGAATGCTTCAATTTAAACAAATTTTTCCCTTAAAGTATCAATCCAATAAGACTTTATTCGTATTGTACGCTTGATTAAACAATAGCAAGTTCTTCCATAAGAACTGTTAAAATAAGTGCTGTGATTTTTCACATAATTTTAAATTTATCTCCTTTTCCCCAGTTCAAATTTCTGACCAAGGATGTGCCCAATGGTGTAAAAAAATTTTCATTACTGCCATTTTCTCAGTGTTTTTGTCTGTGTTTTTTCCGAAAGCGTCTTCAAAGGTCACTTGATCAGTATACTTGACCTTTCCATTTCTTTTCAATAAAATTTCCACTGTTTTTACATTCTTCTCCCTCATGTTTGGTGTGATTTGATTGTCTATTTGAATGTTATTCTGAATTTAGGATAAAAACGAATTCTAGTTTATAAAACTCTTTTTAAGTCTTAAAAAGTCTTTAAAAATCGGCTCTGAGCCATTTTTGATTTCGAGGCGTATAAGCGTTATTTTTACTGTCCACTGTACGCGACATGTAATTATTTACTTTTTATCAATTTCCTTTTATGTAATACATGCGCAACATAGTCACTGAAGCAGGAGGATAGACGTAGATTGGATGCTTTTGAAATGTGGGTGTGGAGAAGAATGGAGAAGGTGAAATGGATCGAAAGGAAAACAAATGAGGAAGTACTGGAGATGGTGGGTGAGGAGAGGGGTTTGTTGAGAGAAATCCTATGGAGGCAGGAAAAATGGATGAAAGGCGTATTGATCGGCAATAGTGGGATGTTGAAGAAGGTAATCGAGGGGAGAATGTTGGGCAAGTGAGGAAAGGGCAGGAACAGGATAGGGATGTTGGACGGGATGAAGGGAGGAAAGAAGTACACAGAGATGAAGAGGGACCTGATGTAGATTAGGTTGTTAGGTAGGGAGTTACAAAATGTTTATTTGATATTTGTGTCCATCCAAAAACCTACCTTAACCGGTAGATTACCTAATAATAATAATAATAATGCGCATGTATGAATGCGCATGAAACTACGAGTAAATGGCATAATTATCCCATATCTGACATGAGAGATGGACGATAATGATTGAAGTTGGTCGGGCAACATTTCTTCCCTTCTGCCACATTATCCGTCGCCGGTGATCCCGTATCATAGATACATTATAATTCTGCGTCTTAAAATAGGTCGCAGTTGACCTATTTGATTCAAGCAAAACAATGTACAATAAATTAACAACTAAATGTGTAATTAGTATTCACATGAGAAGAAATAAATGAAAATGATTCGCGTTTTATCCCTCACCGTCTCGAAAAGTTCCATTAAGATTCGTGCAAATTGGTATGCACGTAGTTCATCATTGATTAAAAAATGTTATCCTTCTCCTACTATTTTTTAATTTGAGAATGATAGAGTGCTGTAGAACTAAGAGGCGAGAATCTGGAGGCTTGTGAGAATCCCGTAACTCTCTTTTTATATATCTTTTCCCTGTAAAAACGCTCTGCTAAATTCGCTTCTCAATAGATGTGTACCCAACTATATACGTTACGTCAGCATATGAAAAGTATAACCTTCTCTTTTTTTCGGTTTGCCCTTCTAATGCTGTTATCCAGCGTCTTCTCAAGCCATCTTTAAGTCCCGGAATCATCTCAACACTCGCCCCCTTCCCGAAACTCCCTTCTCGCCGTGAGAATGCCGCCATATCCTTCTCCATCTTCAGTCTCCGCCCACTCATCTCTTCTTGAGCGAGGTGCTTCTCTCATTTGACCTCCATTAGCTCTCGCGTCTCAATTCCATCTCATGGAAAACCCATGATCGCACTTCATTAAGCGACTCGGATCAAGAGTTATTAGAGGGGAGGGGCAATGAATCGATCTACCAGTGGGACCTAATGAATTCGACAGTGTTGTAGTAGTTCGCTAATCAACAAACGGGAAGAGTGAATCGTTCCAGTGGTTCATCTAGAAGTTGAATATGTTCACGTATACTCTTGAATACGGATGATTTTTCCTATAAATGTTTGAGATACGGTCCATGGATGTGTTCACCACATTTGTCCTTAAGGACTACATTGTGCACGCTCAAAATGGCCTCCCCATGTTTTATATAAATATTTAGCACACATTTATGATGTTTTAGCGGCTGAATTATCTGAATAGAGGTATAATACATTGTATTTTAAGCCCAATGAACGCATAAATAGGATAGTCATAAAAAAGCGTTAAAATGAACTTCGTCTTTCTCTCGTCATTGGTTGTTACGTTTACGTATATTTATTGAGATTTCCAAAATTGGATTTTACCGATGTCTATTTCAAAGGAGCGATATTTCACATCCATCTAAAGAGTACGTAGTCTATATGAGTAATGCAGCTATTACTACTTAACCTAGGTCTAGCTCGGGTGAGTAGAACAAGGAATATTGAAGGGAAATATAGGGCCTCTGTTGAAGTACGTGCAGTTACGACAAGGCAGCAGGTAATGAGGCAATTTATGTTTCAGGGTTTAAAAGCAATTGCTTGTTCATCTAATAGAATAACTTCTGTTAAGAAGTGTTGCATTCTGTAAAAATGTAATTCGTAAGACCTAAATTGACCATTTTTTTCACTAGCGTTAATAGGCAAATATTAAAGAATGTACCTAGGTTTCGATTTAACCTCTACTGAATAGAAGTATGTATGTATTCGTACGTCGTAGGTTTTTATGGTTTACGTGTCGTAACTTATTTTTATGCTTCACTACCAGCCGTGCAACCGTAAATGCAACTCTAGAGATCATTAATCCATATATCTTATAATGTATCTACCAGGCGCAAGGCCTGACGGATAGTCTTTCTTTAACTTGAACTCGCTTTTAAGTCACTTTCTTCGTAAATTATTTTTTTCAAGTTCGAATCATTTAAATATTTTTATCGATTATCTCAGAAAATAACAAGAAAACAAAAAAAACAGAAGTACAAAATATGATGGTTTCTTTGCAAAGGGTGACATTTGGTTAATAGTAAATCTCTGTTGTAAACTATGCAAGGAATACTCTAGAACAGCCGTCAGATTTCTTTCCTCGGTTATAAAAATTCAAAATTATGACATCATAACCTTTTTGAATATTTCGGTCTTGAGCATTACTGCTCCATATTACTATCATTTCTCAAATCCAGCACAACGCAGAGAAGTGAGTTATCTTCCCTCAAATGGGTTGCCATAAAGATCGTAAGGAACAGCTCTTATCATTTTTCCTGTCAAACTGATATTTTCGTTCTATTAAATCACTTGGCCGCTCTCTGCATCAACACAAACATCTGAAATTTGAGAGCTAAAATGGACTCTTTAAGTGAGCCTTTCTTTACTGCATTATGGAACCACTACATGAATTTTTTCACTATATGAATGAAGATATTTTTGAGAATACTTTCCTGGGAAAACTTTAAATACCCAGACACTCTCTCCTTATCTATGCTGGGGGAAGCATTATGTTTACGTGTTTATCATGAAACAAATCGATTTGAAAAACTGACTGTATTGAATATTTTTTTCTGAAAACGTAAAGGGTTGAGAAAAAAAGGTCAACCCTTTACGGCTCGAGGAAAATTTATTTTATATAGTCAATTTGAAAATGTCCGTCAGAATTTCATATTCTTCTTTCCATTAAATTGATTTGAGTAATTTCAATTTGTGTAGTCCATGGAGAAAAGTTTGCTTTTCAACTTTGGCATGAAATTAAATTGGCTAAAGTATAATAGAACCCCAGAATTGTGATTTGCGAAAAGACATATTAAAATTTTAAGCTTTCTTTTTCGTTTAAAAAGTCTTCTCAGACTTTGTACCATTTTTTAAAAGCCAAGCGAATATTTCAGTTTTTTTCCGAAAGAGTTTTCGAGGAATGGGGAGTTCATGATTGCATTATCTAGAAGTGAACGTGGACTAATCATCAATTGGAGAGACTATATTGGATTTAAAATGCCTGCACAGTTTCATTCTATTGCGCAGTGAACACACGATGTGAATTTCCTCAAAAAATGAATTTGAAAACTAGAAAAGCCAAAAGAAGTAACTAAAATGCGTTCTGAATCTTTATTTGAGACGATGGGTGCTTGGGACACGCTATGATTTTGCTTACTTTTTCATCCTAGTTATTTGAGCACCTTTTCTCCAGGAAAATCTGATGATGTTGAAAGCATGGGTGTACAGTAAAAAGAATAAAATCGATATAGTTCTTTTTTTAGTTTTAATTGCATTTATAACACCGTAAAAACATCAAAATTTAATCACATTTGATACAATCTGAATTTTAAATCAACTAATGGGGAAACGGTTTTAAGCTATTTGCTTACCGTAGACTTATCTCTCAGGATTTCCGGTTACAGGGGGAAAACCCCTTTGCTTTAAACCCGACAACTCAACTGTTTGAACCCATTTGTTATCCTCCGTTAGTCAAGCAAACGGATTTGCTTTATTTCCCAATATTTCTTGTTATGTGTCACGATTAAGATCTTTCGCGTGGAATAAAACGATAAAAGTGTGAGGGCATAAAATCAAACGAAATGAGTTTAAACACTATATGCCAGCATGCTGTATGCAGTAGATATCAATCGCTTGTTATGCGTTATACATAAATAACTTTTGTGTTTTGCAAATTTTAAGGCTCAGAAAGTGCAAAAGGACCCCGGTGGGGTCATAACAAAATGTCCACAGAGTTCGGTCAATGATCAGAGTGTCTTTGATGAAAATCCAGTTGATGCGTCCCTGACTCCATTCCTGATTTACAATTTTCTCCTTATCACTAAGGGAATATTCGCCTGTACCCCTAAGTCAGAAAAGAAGTATAGAGCGGACCCTTGAATATATGCATAAACAATTGGGAACACTTGCGTACGTCACAGTACAAGCAAAATTTAATATTTACTTCTCATTTATTAATTTATTAATTTTTTCAGGTACTTAGGGGGATCCCAATTTGTATATTGTTGGGAGGTAACTGGCTTTCTCCAGACTGGTTAGTCTTTTCCCGTAAGTGTTTTACCAAAGGACAGGAATCAGCGATAAGTCATCTCTGCATTCTTTCGGATTGAGTACTATGATAGTTCATGAAAAAATAATTATCATTGAAGTTTTGACAGAAGTGACCTAATTTTTCAGAAAATTTGTGGAATACGAAGGTATCGATTTGACATTGAGATAGCGGTGGTGGTATTTGTGTAATTTTTATATTTAATTGTAACATTTTGGCCAATAATTTGCCCGGGCCTTTCTTCTTGGTACTTATGTTAAAGAAACCGCACGGTGAGCTAAAATTAAAAAAAATAGCCATTTGGATAGGATTACTCTATTGGAACCGATCAGAAAAAACTGGAATGTAATATTTTCAATGTAGTGGGTTTAACTTTTCAATGGCATACTGTTGAATTTTACTGTTGAATGACTGTACTACTACTGAATTACTGTTGAAAAAGCTTTTGAAAGGAAGTGCAATTTAGTTCACTGGCTTCATATTCCGATTAAAAAAAATAATTTCCTTAAGTCGTTAAGATTTCGTCTTTTAGTTAAGATTTCGTTTATGATTTTTTCGCATAAGGTAGCCAAGAGATTGTTATTAATATACTTTAGGGTATGTATTAATTACAAAAACAGTCTTTTCGATGTCAAGAGCGAATTGTGATTTCTATGTTTCCTCAAAATTTTCCCTACAGGAAAATTCACTTACGTGAACTAATTAACTTAGTTTTTCGAAATTTAAAAAAAAAAACGATAATGTTGATTTTTGTCGTAAATTTGGTATGCTTATAGGTAGTATTGATGTAAATACCTCGCCAGTGATAAGGGCAATGAAAAATCAATTTTCTTAATTAATTTAAAACCTTTAGTGAGGGCTTCCAAGAACTGCCGCGTTACTTTACCTCTAAAAGTACACATTTAAGTAAAATTAAACTATTTGCTGTTAGCTTTAAGTTGAATAAATATATTTTATTAAATTTTATTTGCATACGTTTTAAACCACATGTAAGAGATCTTTATTTTCTAACCATTGATAATTTGTAATTATTACTCAAGCACGGGCCGCTGAAGCCACTCTTTTTCCGCTATTATAAGTTTTAGATTAGATAACGTATTTTCTAATGGAGATGCAACACTCTTTGAAGCATACAGTGTAAGCTCACAATAATGAGATAGCACTGATGTCAGGCATAATAGTGTGATCAGGACGTTCTTTCCGTTAACTAACTATTGTAATATCGTTATCAAATGAAGTATCATCTATATTTACTGCAGAGTTCCGAAAACCAGTGTGGACAAATGCGCCTTACCGATGGTATTGACTGTTCCCGAGTTCTCTTTATTTTTATTAAATCTAAACTCAACCCTGTGGATGGTGCAGATGGTAAATTAATTAAATATATCGTCCAGTATTTTTACCGAAAATAAATTACGTTTGAAGATACAATAATTATACGATATAGAATAACTGGTAACCCCGAATCAAAGTCTACATGGTATCAGACGAATGACTTTATCGACTGTGAATCATTTGAGAAGTACAAACAATACGTTCTTAAATTACTAATGTATAAAATATAATATATATGTATATATTCGTACATATATATATATATATATATATATATATATATATATATACCTGTGTAATCGCTCTTCATCAAAGTGATTGTCCGGTTTCATTATTAATTTTTTTTGTCGCATTTGCGGTCGAGATGAAATTTACGGCCCAAGGGTTATTTATATTCCGCAATCCCATAATGCATCTTTTTCACCACTTAATGGTTTTAAACGTACCATGAGCATCGATAAGTTTGTTTTCCAATCCGTGTGGCAATAGCGAGCGGTGATAGGATATGAGCCACGCGGTATGCGGGCAAATAATAAAGCTTTCCGTCGGTTTGGCAGGGAAGTCAAATATTGACATTTTCTCGGGCACAGGCGTCTGGAGTGAGAGTGTTTTCATGCTGATATCTCAAAACCCGTCGCCATGTTCTCTCCTCCCCCACCCAACTCCATCACCTACTTCCTCCCCCCCTCCCCCTAGTCGACCCTTTTATGGCGAATCCCTCCGCCTTACCGAAAAAATGTATTTATGAAACCGACTCTCTTCCACCTTCCTCCTTTACACCCACACCTTCCTCTCTTCCCCGTCACCCCACCCCCTCGGGTCCATACCCTTCAAATCTCTTCCCTTACAGGTCCTCCGTAAGCAATCCGGAGGAAACCGTTATCCCTAACCATCACTCCGCACCACCTGGTATTGGTACTTCTAGTCCTTTTATTCGTATCCGTGAGACCTTGGATCATAAGGCAACTAGATCGAAAGCTCCTTGGGCTCCCTCAGTATAAAATACCTGTGGGAAATGAAAGCTTTTTTCACCCTCAATGAGAAGGAACTAATCCGTTACCAGTGGAGTATCGTTACAGTACGATAGGTGTTATCGTTCGTTTGATATTATTGTGACAATATTGGAGTTAGGTTACAACAGTGAAAAACAGTTGCTGAAAAAGTAGTTTTAATAAGTTGTGTTAAAAATAAAAGTGCATTCTACTCAGGAAGACTATAGCTCCATGGTCAAGGTATAATTAAGATTATAGCTTATAAGCTATATCTCATTAGGATGTGTGGCAGGGGGTGATTTAAAGTCAGAAAGTTCACATTACACGACCCACTTTCCATATTACGTTTGACTACGAGATTGGAAGCTGGCAGTGTGGTTAAGTAGCTTAAATGATGAAATTAACTTGAATTACAAAGCACTCAAAATGCATTAAGCATTTGAGCTTTAATCAGAAATGGAGGTGTACGAGAAGTTATTTAGGTAGCGGTTATTTAAATAAGTAAAAAATTAATCAAAGTCGTCACACAGTAGGATATTAATGAAAATATTTTCCCCTCTATATACTGATGACAACCATTTTAGCCTCTTACCTTACGCAAAAAAATAAATTTTGGCTCGGCACATTCTGAAATCTATTTTTTTAATATAAAAAATATAATATCTGTAAGCTTGCCATGTGTGCAATTCGTCATTTTCACATTCAGATTTTTAGTGTAAATAATAACGTTACTTTTCAATCAATAAATCAAATATTATCAGCAATCAAATAATTTTTATCCAGGAAAGGCAGCGTTGTGCTTAGTCCTTCAGGTATTTTTTATTCCAAGGTAAAATTTGCCAGTAGTGCCTTTGTGGGTGCACAAAGACGTTATGGAGCGATCTAGGTAAAAGATTTGTCTGGAGGCGAGGAGATAAGCAAGTGTTGGGAGGAAACAATTAGCTGATGTGCCGTCATTATCTCAACAAAAGTCCTCAGGTGCTCGTTTCTTTATCTCTCCTACTGGATGGAGCTTAGAAATGTTACAGTGCTTAGGTAGTTTATTTATATAAAACCTGCATATACCGTTAGACGATTCTTGATGACTTCTCTTTGTACGTGATTAAGAGTATTTTATATTGCATATAGTATTGTTAATGAAGACTTTTGTATTGATTTGATAATGTATCACCGTGAAAAGCAAACGTCCTAACCAGTGAACAACTCACGTTACCGGAATTAAACTTTGCATGGTTCCGGAGGGGAGAATAAAGCACTGTGCTTACAAGCTGTGCAGGTAGACAAAGGACCGCTGGAGTTAATACGGCAGTTACTTTAACAGGGTCTGTTGATGTGCACCTAAGTGCAGTCGAATTGCCCTGACTAGTCCCTTTAAGGAACTTCCTTTCCCAGTCGACGCCGTCATTTTAAACGAAAACGTTATTTCATTACTCTCTGCGACTTCTAAGCCAGTTATGTTCAGACGACTGAAAAGTAGATCAAACTCCGATGAAAATATCTTTCTTATTCGTGACTTAAATTCGTCGATTTGTGCAAATAACTTCGGAGATTTTATAGCGCAGGTTTATTACCACTGGACCAAAGTCGAGCAATGCAATATAACGATGTGGAAGATTTGAAGCTCTCGTACTTGAGAAAATGTGAATAAATACTGTAAAAGTATGAAAAAGTATCAACTTCGCTTTGTCCGCATAACTGAATTCTTCACAACCATATGTTCGTTGCAAAGTCACATTTTCAGATACAGGTTCTAAACCCATTTGAAGATGTTGCTTTGCAATGAAATCATGACCGCAAACAATTAAGTTGTGAGTGGAAATTTCACTCCTCATTCTTTATCAAACTTTTGAAAGATTCCCTTGGATTTGCTCTTCACACTTTCTTATCCTATTATATAAATAATTAAGAACAAATTCCATCAAAATGTACATAAAGAAAACCGTGTACGCGCTACAGATCCTTATTTAAATTCTATCATTTCAAATCAGGTTATAAAAGCAAATATATTACAATTCCAATGCTATTAGAGACCTATATTTAACAATAAAAAACATTCTTCCTTTGAATCTTGAATCCAGGCATCAAATCAGGGAATAGTCATCGAGAAAGGTATATTTTAAAAATATATTCCTTCTTTCATTTCGCAAATCATAAAACTCGTAATCTGAACAATTTTATCTAATAAAAATGAATTTTTGCTAATGATCATATTATAATTATGTTAACGTTAATCACCTGTAAATGTTACCTAATCACCAATGTTGTCAACGGACTCGTTTTATGCGTAAGAATTACAAGTTGACTATCGCTTTTACTATGCAGCCAATGTGGCATAAGCATCTTCGTTCTGGCGTCACAGCATTGTTTTGATTTGTTGGCCACTGGAGCAATAGGACGCGGCAGGGCCAATATATCTCATGTAATGTCCTCGCAGCTCCACCCACTTTCCTCCAATGCTTTCTAACCCACCGCACACCACCGGCAAAACAACCTTCTCCTAGATAAACACGTGGAAGAAAATGTTGATAAGCAACTCAAAAGAAATATTGCATGCAGGGAGTTGGAAAAGGAGAATTATAAGGTTCATTCTAAGGATAGGAGCACCAATTGCAAATCCATGTGCGTTTTTAAATTCTAAATAATTATATTTTTTTGCAACGACTCCCAAATTATTTTTTTTATTCTTGGGTTCCACTAAAAGGGCACACTTTCTTCGACAACTAGGCCAGGAGTTTATTTTTTTCCCTTAAACTTTATCCTACCCATTCAACTTTTTTATTTCTCCTCGTCTTTATTTCGGCTTCCTTTCCTCTCCTACTTTTTTCACCAACTAGCGCATTCCCGAACTTTTTTCTTCCCACAAGACCCAATACAGCTGAACGATAGGTTTCACGGCCATTAAAGTTTGAGCTCTTTCTAGTTCTCGGATAGTTTTCATTCATGAATGCCGTCATTGATTATGTCTGGCATGTAGGGATTTAAATAAATTTAAAAATGATCCCAAGCTAGATTTATCCTGGAATTCACGTTCAAATTTGGATTATCTAGAAAACATATTATCGCGAAATTAGAAGTTTTCTTTCTACTGTTTAATAATTAAATTCGGCATAATTTTGTGTAGGTTGCATCTTGGGTTGTAATTTCGTTACAATCGGCGAAAGAGCGTTCTGATGATCACAGCGGAGTTTCAGGTTCCATGGCTATTGGTGTTTCTGTTCACCTTCCATCCGAGCCCCAAGCGGTGTAATAATTTCTTGGCAAAGTGTTATATTCATTGTAGGGTTTAGTATGAATATTTCAATTGAAACTAATTTTATCATATCATTACTGGCGATCTTTGGAAGGTGTACCAAAACAGCCGTGAATTTAAAAAAATTCTCTTGAAGAAGATGAGACAAAACTCATTGGACATGCCATAAGGTGTAGCAGACGTCTGAGGGCTAACGGAAGGCAATAGAAGACAAATATTACAAGCATGAAAGATATAATTGAAATGAGAAGATGATTAGATTATATTAGTTAATGCGAAACTGCCAAACTGCACTGCCACGAAAGATCACTAAGATTGACGGCTAGTGATGAGGAGTTAAAGAATTTAATCTTGAATTGCTATAAAAATAATTCACTGCTCTTTCAAATAAATCTTGAACAGTATAAGGTTTACCAGATAACTTTTCCCTGGTATTTACTTTTTACTACATTAGTTTAATTATAAAATCTCCATCGATTTGATGTGTTGATTGATTTTTACATCAGTCGACGATAAAATTGTTAGTAATTTTATACTTACTGCGCCTTCATGACCTCAAACACTTAGGGAGACTCACACAGCGGCTGCGTTTGCTTCTATGCTGGTTTATATTCCAACCCACAAATTGTGCGTATACTAGAACAAAGCTGATGGGTCATACAGCTGGCGAATATATTTGCCTCACCTTTTATCGGAAATGAATTTATAGAGAGCCATTACTTTTATATATTGCATCGGAAATACATCCGGGCTCTCAAATATTCCTCTTTTCACATGGGACTGCTCCAAACCTGCGCCATTATTTTTCTCAGAAGGAATCGCAAACGTAGAGGAGGTAAGCGATTCCAACTTAATTTGCTCACAAATCTTATATTCTGCTATTCTCGTTAAATGGCCGATGACCGTTATTTCATATGCGATATGTCTTATAACCTAATATATTATAGAACCAAACTTTTCCTTCGGTTCTTTATATGAAAACAATGGATATATCGACGAGGCTAAATCGGATTTAATAAAATAAAGTAAGAAAAATTATTTTTCAATCCACCCATGAAACCAGACTTCTTATTTTCACTACACCTTCATGCGCGAAATTGTTCTCGCTCAATTGATCTAAGAGTAATTGATCGTTCCATTAGATCTAATAGAAGAGATAATATTTGGAGTCGGCATAAATATCAATAGCGTCAGTAAAAATTATGGAAACTACCATAAGTATTTGGTTGACTTTATATCTTTTTACTTAATGCATATAATTCTATGAAGACGTATTTATTGTTGCATAGCACGAATTGACATTTTTCTCTACGAGATAGTTATCAGGCCCGTAGTATACGTTTTCACCGTCTTTGCCTCAATCTTTGAAGTATATCTAAATGGAGCCTATCGACTCGTACTCAGATTAGTTACGTCACAAAATTTATAAAAGAATCCGAGAGATTTATTTTAGGGACTGCATAAAACGTCATTATTCTTTTTCTTTCTTCTAATACCTCTCCCGTAGTCAAACTGATGTCGTAAATCTCTTTACCTTCCTTTCATGTCATGGGCCGTCGAACAGCGTTTCGCTGCTGTGGAAGTCTCTCTCTCTCTGGCTACTAGTGATCCCCGCACAAAACATCCCACGGCCTAAGAGGGCGTTTATCAAAATCTATCTTCTGGAAAGATTAGCGAAGTCACATAGCGTTTAAAAGATAAAATGTAGTGCGTTTCTTGTGGCATGTCATATTTATTATATTGCACATGCATATATAACACAATACCATGAAATGCGACTGGACATAACTCCACCTTTTCACCTTCCGCGGACGACATCTTCAAAATACGAACTATCCTGTCCTTTGGTAGATTACCAACCAGTAGAGCTGCCAAATATTTTTTTCGGAGCTTTATATAGAATTTTCAAAATTTCATTTGGAATCCAATATGGCAATGACGTGATTTAATGCTGCGTGGATTTCGAATCCAATGGCCTGTTGCGGGTTGTTATCCGATGCACTTCCCTATTGCCGACTCAGCAAGCAGAAATACTACCCCTGGGTGAATTCAAACCCCAGGAATTTGATAGGATCATATAAAATATTTTATTTTATAACCTTACATTGCCTATATCGTTAACAATGGTTCTATGACATTTTCAAATTTGACCATTCTATTTTGAAAGGACATTTTTTTCTCCCAACATCGAAGATATTGTAGGCGAATTTAGATAAGTTTTTTATGCCATGCATATATCCTCTTTTTGTCTTTTTTCACAAATATTAGGTTATATTTTCTTTGTCACTTCATTATTATTCTTAGGTTTAGATTTTAATATATTTTTCTCTGAACATACAGTAATTAAGATAAGAAATACTTCTATCAAGCGTTTTATTGAACCAAAATATTTTCATTTTTTATTTTAAATGTATTTTTAACGTTTAAATGAATTTAAATTAGGAGTAGATATTAAGTATTTTGTTTATCGATAATAAACGCTATCTGTACTTATGTGTTCCATTTATATAACGGGATAATACATGGTGAGTTACTTTAGTTATTGTTGGTGACATTATTCATTCGAGCACATCGTAAGAAACTAAAACACGAGAGTGGCTGCCTGTTGTATTATTTTGAAATGCATATTCGGAACGCCACTTACTCTCCTCTATCTTCACATCCTCTTTAATATACGCCGAGGGCTGAAGTTTCGAAACAAATAAAATTTCGTTCGATATATATTCCTTAAGTTTTCTCGTTCCAAATATCTGTAAATCTTGTAAGGCTCAATTTAAACGTGACATCTATTTGGGCAGAATGCCTTATCTGCCCTGGCTCAATTATGGTGGCGGGTAGTTCTAGCCAGTGTCAAGATGGCTGATAGTAAAATACGCCACAAAAACGGAAGGAATCCAGAGAAGCTATTGTTTCGGATTACTGCACTTGTACACATGGGTAATATATATTTAAGCCAAACATACAGCACGTATCCACTTTTAGAATGTTGAATTTTGATAGATGGTACTTTTGTAGACGTCTGTAAATGGCACTTTGAGGTCTGGGATATAAATTGTTGAAGAGTGCGAAGGAGCACATGAAAGGAAAGATAATAATAATAAGTCAAACCACCCGACAGTTACAGCTTAAGGTCAAAATTTTAGGACACATGGATTTTATCTTCTAGCGTGAAAATTTCTATTGAATTTTCGAACTGTAAAACGATCCTTGAGAGTACGTAAAACTCAATTATTATCACTACCAAACGTCAGTTAACTGACGGACGTAGAGGTCAATAAGAGGATGGGAAACATACTTTGGTTTGCACATTATTAGGGTAACAGATATGGATAGGCGTCAGAAACTTTCAAATGGGTCATGCGGCTGACAAGTGTAACGACTTGTACAATATTTCCTTCACAAGACCTTGAAAGGGAAGACGGTAGACCCTAACTAAGTCCCTCTTTCATCTGGGAGTCAAAGCAGGGTTGTGGCCAAGAAAAGCTCTCACACTGGATATCCTAACCGATTCGTTCTCCGAAACGTTTTTGATTTCCATCCATCCGCACTCCATTGAATTCAGAAGGGTGGGATTTTACAGGGACCTGTATTTCGAGTGCCTCGATTCGCGGGGTCGGCCACTACACAATCGATCCTCCGAGAGTTAAGCTCGGCAACCGCTGTCGCACTGTTGACACCAAAATAAAATACACTATTCCCAACGGGATGCTTTCACTGCCATTCACCCGTGGAATCATAACGCACACTTTCCAAACATGCCTCACCTATGTGGCGAGCGAGAGAGAAAAATTTTGGTGCGTCCGAGGGAAAATATAGGATCGTCGATTCCTTCCCATCTCCTCACCTCTCCCTATCTCTCACTCCCCTTGAGGTGGGCGCTAAGTGGCCCCAGCGACCGACGGGTGGGCGGCGAAAAGGGGGGATGAGCGTGGGAGGGGCTTTTCCCTGGAAAAAGCTCAAGGATACCAGCACAGACGAGGCGTGACTTGAATTCGCCAAAGGAGATTGATGACTCCGGAATGGGTATTAAATGAGCTCTTTCATAAGGGGGCCAGCGGGGGAGGGGGGTGAGAGGTGGATGTGCGGCTCCGCGAGCACCGCGAGGGGCGTCGGCAGCCTCCTTCTACCCCTCACCTGCCCCTGTTCCCAACCCCCCGCCGTCAACCCCCTTATTTGTCCGCACCGACCTCACCATAATGGGAATGCTCCCCTCTCACGCCTCCATGACCCCATTTACATGTGACGCTCACCCCCGCAGCCGGGCTTGTCTCGCGGCGTCTGCCGTAGCACCTTTAATATAAATACGTGGGATGAGGGCGGCGGGTGTAGAGGGAAACATATATCCATATCGCCGCCACCGTTTTCGATTAAAGTTCATAATTTGGTCGAATCGTTGATCTTTAAAGTTGCGCCAATGGGTTGAATGCTTTTTTTCTTTATGTTTTTGCAAGGAAAAAAACCGATAGACCATTTGCCTCATTAAAGTTTAATTACTAGTTTCCCGCACCTGTTACTCCCTTCACGGGAGTAGCCACGGTGCTTTGCAGTAGTTTTTTAACACATTTTCCTTTTTTGCATGTGTTGCACTTTCATGCATGCAAATAATAATATAATATGATGACGCGGTTTTTGTGAATATTGAGCAGATCTCATAAAAGAAGATTTTTTTATGTATGCTTTATCTTAGTCTATCCCTGGACCATAAAATTAGAAAACAGGGTGCAAGTTTATAAAGAAAAATCGTATAAATGTAGGTTTTTTGCCTTAAATCTTCGCCAATAAAGGTTATCGAAAAAAATACAACGGATTAGAAAGTAAACTTCATTCCTCATTGCATGATATAGGTTTAATGAAGCAGACACACATTTATTTTCTGCGGGGGAAATACAAAACATACTACAATACTTGTACAAATTACAAGGAAAAAAATTAATTTAAATGATATCAATTATTTTTTTGAATGTCAAATTAGTATTTTGCTTAAAATATGGGTTCTATCATTCGCATGGATTCGCCTTTGAGATTAGAATGAATAAGCAAAAATATTAATTCTAATCTTATTTTTATGCCATATATCCGCCGATTTTCGACAAAAATGGCGTCTTTGGAAACGATATATAGTATCTTCGTAATTGTTGCTTTCATGGAAGATACCGAAAAAGTATCGAAAAGTGAGTAGGAGTAAATGTGAAATTCTAAAGATGAAAAACTGAACCCTACTTATTGTGGAAATGTATGCGTCTATTGAGATAATTGCCACCCCAAGGGGTAGGTGTTCATTATGGATCAAGGTTTAAAAAATGAGAGCATTATTCGTTGAATGAAAACCGGCGTCGACTTTAGATTACTATCATCTGAAAGTGAGAGAGGTTTAAAAGATTAACGTTCATTCCAACGGACCCTGAGAAACCCTTAATTAACCTGGTCTGAACCCAAGTAGGATCTTGAATACCAATGGCAAACCTACCATAGGTGGAAATGGAACCCATGATCTTGATGCACACCAGAAACCCAAGCAGATTTCACAAAGTCAGCGGAAAAGTTCAACTGTGCACATAGGATGCTGCATTTGGAATTGTATAAAAATATACACATGGGTATGCAAGCTTTCACAAATATCCAAATTGCTCAGCTATTAATTTTTTCAAGTTTCATGAAATGGTTTTTTTTCGAGGACATCTGATATATCTCCCACATCTACTTTCGTCGAAGACTTGTGATTTTACGTATATATTAGAGCTATAGATCAATATATTAAAGATTTCATTAAATATTATATAGAACTTGAAACCTTGCTCTTCCATTCATGATTAATCTCGGACACTTTCCAATCTTGTCATGTGAAGTACGATGATAAATAGGGAAGAAACCAGTGCAAAATCATTGTTTTTACGGTCCTTTTTTGACATAATGTCCAATTGGTTAAAGCTATTTAAAATTAATGAATAACAATTACACGGGCGTGTATAATTCAAACTCAAATACCTTTGTGCCAATATTTCGCATTCTGAGAAAAGAGACTGAATCGGTTCATACGAGTATCGTGCTCAAACTTACCAAAACCATACGAATGCCAGTTCGATTGATGAGGACCAGCTAGTGGAAACTGAGGAGCGTGAAATTAACATCTTTAACATATGGAGTCTTTTCTCTCTCTCTCTCTCGGTACACTCTTCCATACTCGGAAGGTTCTTGTACACCAAAAATCACCGCTTGCGTCGGGCCAGAGGCATTCTTGCGATGGGGCGAGTGTTTTAATGGAATTTGCACCTTTCATGGGACATTGGGTTTACAAGCATTAGCCGACGTTCCATTAGCCATCTTTCGGTAAAGGGGCTTCCGAACCTGAGGTAAGAAGGTCGTCGGGCTCCTCTCGAGATTGGGAACGAACCGACCCGACTGCCGCCAGGCCGTCCAATTGAGAGCCATATGCCCTGTTTACTTTGATGATAGATAAATAGAGGTTGTTATTTGTTCGAAATTGAGACCAAATAGTCCCTTTTTCCATTAAATCATAGACTATCGGAGGATCGTAGACTATTAATAAAAACATATGCAATATTTAGAGCGCTCAGTGCGAGAATTTGCAATCATTTGAAGTGTTTAAGTGCTGAATTACTGCATAAATATCCATCATACGAAGTTGAACTAAAAATATGTTCACTTTACGCTAATATTTACATTTTAATGTTTGTTTAGTTAAAAAAAATGATGCAAACCTCTTGCCCTTTGTCTGTTTTTTAGAGAACTAAAAAGACAACCACGGATCGGGCAAATTATTTAACGGGTAATAAATAGATAGCTGAGGAATACCTAAGCTTTTGTGTATTCACGCTGAAAAGGTTCTTTAACGGGATGAAATGGCGCCAATTTGCGACTAAAATCTCCAAAAATACTTTGGATACGCTAAGTGCAGGATTCCAAGTTTCAAAGCACTTGGATCTATACCCAAGCCTTTGCTGTGTTCGGGCCACTCGTTCTCCTACTGCTAAGCCCGTTTTAACTCCAGGTGTCCGTAGGCCCCCATTTATTCTGCAGATGCTACCGCCATCCGCATAGGAGCGAGGGGAATCCACGCGTAGACAAGTGTTTAGAGCGAGTGCTTTAATGGGATTTGCACACCTCTTGTCGTCTTCGGAAACTGGACCCTTCAGCCAGGTAGCCGAATGTATGGAAAGGGACGGGAATGACTTTATACATAAGTCTTCCGAGTAAATTCGATTCTGTGATGTAGTCGAGAGAATTCAATCCAATCATATCTCGGAGTATTGAAAGAAGACATATTATGGAAAAAATCGAATCATCGAAGCATTTAAGTTATTTGGCATGGATTATAAGATTAATATCTGCTCGATGGAAGGTTTTCAGTTGATTTATGTGTATATCATAAACATTATAATTAAAGATTGTACAGCTAAATTTGATTTTAGCTTCGCACAGCTCTCAGGAATTGTCGGAGTACCCAATTTTTACTCTTGCATAAGATTATGGATCGGTAATGAGCCAATGAAGTTAATCGATCACGACAGACATTTATTATTTGTATATTATGCCTTGAAAGAGCTCTCATATATATATATATATATATATATATATATATATATATATATATATATATATATATATGTATATATATTTAGATGTAATCCTATCCCTCACTCCTTATATATATTTCCATGTGAATGAATATGTATATATACATATACATGGTTTGAAAGGAAAACAAATGAGGAAGTACTAGGGATGGTGGGTGAGGAGAGGGTTTGTTGAGAGATATCCTCTGGTGGCAGGAAAAATGGATGAAAGGCGTATTGAGCGGCAGTGAGATGTTGAAGAAGGTAATAGAGGGGAGAATGTTAGACAAACGAGGAATGGGCAGGAATAGGATAGGGATGTTGGACGTGATGAAGGGAGGAAAGAAGTACACAGAGATGAAGAGAGACCTGATGTAGATTAGGTTGCTGGATTGGGTTTTGTTTGGAGTTACAAAATATTTATTTGATAGTTGTGTCCATCTAAAAACCTACCTTAACCGGTAGATTACCTAATAATAAAATAATATATTGTTTAAATAAAAAGTTTTGTAAAAATTTTCGGAAAAATAGATTTATTTAAGATATTCTTATAGTGCCTCAAAATTCTTCTGAGTACATCCCTTGAGTGTCGACGCACTTCAGTCTGCAGCTTTTCCACGACTCGAAGGCTCCCTGATAGGTGGATTTTGGAAAGTCCTTAAGGGTACGCGTGCAAGCTTATTTGACGGAACTTATGGTCCCATGATGGTGTCCTTTGAGGGAGGATTTCACTTTTGGGAACAGAAAATAGTCAGCTAGTGCCAAATCGGGACTATAAGGGAGTTTGGGAACGGTCTCAATGCCGTTGCAAAAGGTCTTTGCAAGCAGACACACGATTTCTTCTATTGGTCGTCCGTCAGGAGCTTCGGGACGAGTTTAGCGCAGATCTTCCACATCGACAAATTTTCAGTGATAATGGTGTACACTTTTATCTTATCAATGCCAATACGATTTTCAATCATGCGCACACTTATCCGACGGCCTGAATTCGGCACTTCACGCACACGTCAGGAAAAAATTCTCACCTATATTCTTTATACACACCTTGTTTTTAATATGTCCTTATTATAACGGTGTCTGCCTTCATTTCCACTTGCTGCCGATCAATTTTATTACTCCTCCATAAAGAATGTCATATTATGCAGTCATTTGAATGTTGACATTTTTCAACATTGAGATAGTTGTGGTTGGTGGCATTATAGACAGCATCAACTAGTATAAAAGAAAGTGAGAGAACCTGACTCAGCTTTAGACAATACCTACAGGTATGACGGTGTTATAGGCGAGTGATATTTGCTTTAGCTGACTAGTGTTTCCAGTTACTGGGATAATGAAACTCGATTATTCGCTGAATATATTCCTCGTTGCGGATGTTGCCCGTATAACCCATATTTAACAGATGAGAGGGCTTTTGATAGTTTCGATATTGCCTTTGAAAGCCAAAATTTTAAATTGTTCTAATGACGGTACACTGAAATGTAATACTATATGTTTGTGTTTCACATATCTTGCACACTCTTATGTTTCTCATTGACGTACCCTGTATCATTAATTAGTAAGCAGATGGTTAATATAAAATTATGCATAATTAATTTACAGATTTTAACATAGTAGCGTTCTATTTTTCTCGTATGGAACAATGCAGTTGGTGTGATGTCAGAATTGGGTAGGGGCAGGATTCAGCTAATGATGAAAGAGTCCAGGGTTCAAATCTGGGTGTTGTATCTGGACAAACATATCTGAAGCTGAATTGCCATTTTAATTATTATTCTTAACAGATCATTCTGGGACACCTTATTTGGTACAACTTCCTTAACCTTGTGTATTCGGTATGAAGTCCACAATCGCCCATTTAATCTTTCTTTAGATTATACTATAAATTAGACGAGACACATGTTATTTAGGAAAGGAATTGGAGGGATTCTTGATTTGCTAACATCTAATTGGAGACTTTTATATTCCCGACTAATGAAGCAGGT
The DNA here is from genome assembly GCA_037158775.1 of Hetaerina titia. NCBI lineage: Eukaryota > Metazoa > Arthropoda > Insecta > Odonata > Calopterygidae > Hetaerina > Hetaerina titia. The sequence goes on from CM073778.1 coordinate 49,907,619, forward strand.
AAACCAAGTGTAGCCATGCTAGTGATAATGATCATTACAGTTTCCATCGAATCTCAAAATGGAACAAATTTTATAAATATTTATATTAGGAAGATAGTTACATCGTAGTCCAATGTTAAGAGTGTTCGGTTACTGACTAGATGGCCTGGGTTTGATTCCCAGTTACGCCTCTGTGCACCCTCAGCTTCACTCGAGCTGTGTAATTTTTCTGCTACCGGATCTTCTTAGTGAACCACAGGTGACGCAAAGAAAGGACCTAGCTCACCTTACTGCCCTGATGTGTGAATTTCACACGCCGTTGCGCTTAGTGCTAAGTGAGTTTTAACATCACCTATGAAACCTACCATCGCATTGATTGATCAGGTTGTTTGTAATAGTAAGGTTTGGATAAATTAGGAATGTGAGAATTTGCATGAATTTGTAGTATTTTAAGAAGTATTTTAAAATGCAAAATGGTACTATTATAAGTATTTCTTTTAAAGAATGGAACTTTACAAAAAGGACGAACCTGGCGATTGTGAAATTAGAGAAAATTAATTAAATCATAATGATTAATATAATACGGAGTGGCTTCTTTTGGGAATGAAAATATTGTTCCATTTTAGAAATACGGTATATTTGTAATTGGGAAGAAGGTATAGGGAGAAATTTAATGAAAATAGAGATAGATACATTAATTAAGGTAAGAAAGTAAGCCACTGGGAGAAATTTGAAGAAGACAGCAAAATTGAATGGAGTTAATGTTTATTTTTGCCTCTTTCGTGGAAAATACTTTTAAATGGCTGTTAATGTTCACCAAAGTGGGCAATAAAAGATTTTGGTGTCGTTAATATCTTTTGAGAGTACAGAGCTCGCTCAACAATTGGTGTGTGCTCTTCATACAACGGTCACTATGAGGTGACCACTCCAAATCGGAAATGTCACAAGTTCGTCACTACGACGGTGGGGTCATGTAGTTTCTCCTTGCCAGCGTGATAAGACACTGTAACAACGATGGGTGTGTTAAAATGTCGAGCGGTTATCATACAAACTGCATTCTACTAAAATGTAAGTTTACCCGACGGTTTCAATCACATGTTATGCATAACAAATGTATGTTATTAATGTTAAAAAAATATTTTGTGCAACATACGGAAAATGATTTAGAGGATTTCGTCTCATACTAGTATCCTGATTTCATATTCTTTGAAATCACATTTATATTCATTGCTTAGTCATTTGCAAATTAAGAGAATTCATTTGTAGCTGAATTTGTAAAGTTGATTATCTACATAGTGATGTTTCTTATTTCCTCTAACGATGTTACAAGATGTGGTTTTTAGTGTCTATTTCACGTATTATAAAGCTTAAACCCCAAAAAACCTATTTTAATCCCGTAAAACATTTCTTTTAGGATATATAAATCCATGATTCATTCATAATATGAATGATCGAATAGAGAAAGCCTCATATCAGCATGTAGTTGTAATACAGAGAACTCTTCACCGTGAACTCCGGTCACAGGTCTTCCATAATGATTAACAGACAGCCGCTCTCCAAGGCCCTCGGTATGTTATTGCCAGGAATACTATATTTACTATTAGATTGAAGGGTTATTATGTGAGATCTCATTTTATTTTTTATATATATCGGAATGGGGAGAGATTTTGTTTTAAAATTTTTCACAGACATAAGGAAATAAACAAAATCAACACATATGGTGTGGAAGGACAGGAGGTTGCTGGGAGAAATAATGAGGCAGGAAAAAATATACAAAACACGTTGAACGTCAGTGGGATGTTGAAGACTGTGATAGAGGGGAAAATGTTAAGCAAACGAGGAAGGAGCAGAAATAGAATAGATATGTTGTACGGAATTAAGGGAGGAAGAAAGTACACAGAAATGAAGAGGGACCTGATGTAGAGTACGTTGCTGTATTGTGTTTTGTTAGGAGTCACAAACACAGTTCACAAACAACAGGTTGGTAGTTGTGTCCATCCAAAAGCCTACCTTAACCGGTAGATCACCTATGATAATAATAAATAATACAAAGAATTATGGAGAATATTGATAGAATGAAACAAGTAGTAAACCTGATATTTGTCAATGAATTGGTTTTTTGATCTATGATAATGACGATATGATTATTATAAATAGAGGTTCAAACATTAATTATTTTCGCATATAATTCCGTTTTATCACAAATGACAGGAGCAAAAGAAGGTGAACTGATCACAGTGAAAACTCAGGATGAAAATGGTTATTACAGGTATATACCGTCAGTACTTCAGTGTGGAGCCCTCTTGAGAAGCAACCCTCTCGGGTAAAAATTTAGTGCAGCCTGGATAAGTTGAGACAGCTTCTCAGGAATTTTATGTTGGTCGATTGGCTTGAAATCATGGTGACGTACACGTATTTGGTAAATGATGGTGCAAAATCTGTCGACGCACCTAATGAAGATAAATTTTGTTGGACTAAATTTTTACCCGAGAGGGTTGCTTGTCAAGAGCTCCACGCTATAGAGTACGCTAACTGCATATCACAATGGCTAGTAGCAGCTGATGTTGCCAAATTAAATGTAATACATTTTAATATTCAAAACTTTCGACCAACTAAAATGTTACTGATAATATTAGAAAATATTCCGGCGTATGTCCGATTCTTTAGTGTCACGTTCTGGACTATCGTTGGGAGTTCGTTCCATTCGCCTCTCTCCCGCCCACCGCGTGACGCAATTATCGAGCGTAGTCACTCCATTGGACTCTCGTCGCCAGGCGAACGGCATTCCAATTGATGTCTATCCCAAGCGGACCTCCAAAGTTAATATACGCACGTAAATTGGGGTGGGAGTGCTCATAATTACGGGGGACGCACTTTATTCCGCGGAGCAGTTGCATTAAATGAAATTTTATTAACTTGACATCCGTTGCGATTGTATAAGGCCTTTGCAATGGGATAGTTATTTACTCCTGCGCGGTTTTATTGCCGTGATCACCCTACGGCCGAATTTTCTTGCGTCAGCAACGCCAAACGTAATGAAGTCGGACCTCGCTCATTCCCCCGATGATCTCCTCTCAAACTCACAGCAATTATTTTGAATTAACGAGGGCATGTTTGACTTTTACGTTGTTTCCATAGATGGTTTAACATGGCGCTGATGCAGCGATGTAGCGATCTTTTTTAAGGTTCAAAGATTGCATTATTCCCAACTAAAGTTTACAAAGAATTAATGGGGAACATTAATATCCGTTAATCCATGCATTTTTAATTGGCAATTAGTGTTGCACCTTATTTTCTATCCAACTCCCTAGCAATGTACAAAACTCCCCCGTGTATATTGTACTTTATTTACCAACAAACATAGAATATGAAAAATTATGTTTATCCCTTTGATTAATTGGTACAGGTTGAATTTTAATATTTATGGAACTCTTTGTACGTTGAGCTCGTATTATCTAAATGTCTTGCATGATGCAATACGACATTGAAATGACATAAGAATGAATTACAAATGTGCTTCATAAAATCTTTTCACAGTGATGCGAGCACTAAGGAAATTTTAAAAATGTCTGTGCCCGTTTCATTATTGTATGAAACCTCACTATTTTCTGTGATTGAGCCAAACGTGAGTTTTCTATTTAGTCGTCAGCCATTTTACGAGTCAGATGCAGAAAGGACGCGAAATGCATAGTTTGTACATTCAGAGAAAATTACGCTGGGGAAAATCAATTGTGTCGTTTTGTTTTCTTTCCTGCGTTATTTATGTATGGGGGTTCTTTGTGTATTTACTATCAGGTTAGTTTCTAAAGTAGCTCGTTCATTTAATTTTCTGCAGGAGGATATGTGGAATGTGGAATTTGATCCCTTTTCAGTAGAACAACGACATGATTGGTTAGTCTTGAAATGCACAAACAATTATGATTTCGGGACTATGCATGGAATTAAAAATGATTTGACGCTGTCGGCATGTTATATTATAAAAGAAGGAACATTAACGAATTATATACTTTTTATATAATTTTTGGTCACATAATTCGACCTTATCTGCATCTTTTTTTATGCCTACTGCACAGGAATAAAACAGAAAGCAATCCTTATCCGTGAGTGTAATAACCCGAATCTAGTTTTCTTGCCGAGACCGAGATTCAGGAAGCAAATGCAATATGCAAATGATGTATAGAATTTATGTGGCTCACTCTCTGAAGAAAAAGACCGGATAAAGCGCTTTGCCAGTTGATGAGAGGCCGGATAAAGAGGGGTCTACTCTATTACTCATTAATGTTTCATGCTTTGTTAGTGAATAACAGCTCGTAAATGGACGATATTTACGCTAAAAAGATCTCTCTCATTTGCTTAAATGTGGTCTAGAAAATTTTAGGCCAGTCAACATTTTTCATCTATATAATACCTACTGGGTCTCACCCGCAGGGTCTGTCACCACATCAGTCATTAATTGTGAAATGAAAAAAATATTTTAACTCATGAAGTACCTCGAAATATAGTCTACCTTAAAGTAATATCCATTTATAATGACTAGTAGTACGAGAGTCTGGGCAGAAAAAACTTTTTGTTTCAGGTTCAACCATATATTTGTTACTTACGATCGATGCCAAAAAGAGCGCGTCAGGTAATATGTTAGGGCGGCAAACTATTTCTCTAATCTTGTCCGGCTGAAAGCCTAGAATGTAACTTTAATATTTCAGGTGGCATGAGAAATATTGCGTGTCTCCTAACGAAAGCTTGAAACTGCCTTAAATATTGTGATAATCAGCTTAGACTTATATTCCATTTAAAACCACACCAATTTGAGCAATGTAAGAAACTGATGAAAGCATGACCTGATTAATGATGAAAATACATGACCTGATTCATCAATAAATACTTCCCCATTAAAAATTTTTAAGTTTACCCTATGTTTGTTTTTTTCTAATATCCAGAAATGATAGTCTTCTTTTCATTCTATTTCGCAATTAATGTTACCAATGGAACGCAATGAAACCTTAAATTAATCCATTTTTTTACTAATTTACATCTGTATATCTCATAAAGGAGCTACCTAGATTAAGTTTGGGGGCACGAGTGGAGATAAATATCATTAGCATGATTGTTGGTTTGTGTTTTAAAATAATCAGCGGACAACGGAATTGATAAAAAAAAAATTCTCAAATTATACTTCCAGATATATTTCCAGCATCCGGTATTTTCCAAAGTGAATTTATGTTTAAACTGTGTAGACAAAACGTCAAAGTATAATTAACGATTAGAGGAGTTAATTCTAAACCGCTAGATGAAAAAATATCAATGATTAGTCTAGAGAGGAGAAATCACGAGAATTTTTCAAGAATTTGGAGCATTTAGGTCAAAGATCGAGGGAAGACTCCCTAGCTGAAAAGGAGGGGATGCCTATAATATTGACCCACACGATGCATAGGATCTCATTTGCATGCGTGTCTCCATGACAACGAAGGATAAAGCCTCCTTTCCAATATGACCCTCAGGGGAAGGGCTTTAGGTTAATGAATGCTTTGATTATTAGAATCTGTCGTGTGTGCTACTTGTTGACCCAGCAAAATGAATGCCGTTATCAGCCACTGCACTAGTGCAGGCACGTTTAGCTTCCTTTTCGAGAAACCCTGAATTGCGTTATATCACGAAGTAAAAAGGGAGACAATTAATCAAATGCGGGAGAATTAGAGAAAAAAATCCGAACCAGTTAAATCAGAGCTCATGGATTTTGCGACTAGTTTCCTGTTATCAGGGATGGAAGTGTTCTAATCAAGATTCGAATCTACCATTGCCACGCCCTATATTTCTCTGAAATTTGTGCTACTCAAAAAGCCGCAGCTCATATATTCCTAGTATTCCGACGTTTTTCGTTTCTCTATATCTTGTGAATGTTGAATGATATGTGGAGGATAAGCATTTTCACGAATTTTTTAATTGACCCTTCTACGTACTTTGGAACTGATTTCCAGGAACAAGGTTTACAGCTCAATGGTCACATCATAACACTATTCATATGGTCAAGAGAATCATTGAGGGCATTATTCCTATGAAAGCACTTAAAATGCGTCATTTACATCATGGACCCTGACGACCGTTAACTTTTCACCATTGTTTACAGATCACGAGAAATTCCTCTTGCATGACCAGCATTTTTTCCTTCTTCATTTCTTCGTAACTTCTACCCTTTTACATGGAATGTAAAAATTCTGTCCTCTTTCTTTCTCTTCCTCGCTACATTTAAATCAGCCAATGTGTGATAAACCATTAATCAGTGAAAATACTATTGTACCTATTAAAATATTGTTTGTGTGTGATGTGGACGGTATTACAAGTTGTATTTCGAAAGTGAATGATGTGTTAATGGGACGCGATTTTGAACGGTACATGAAATTGAAGAGTAAGTGATTATGGACGGAGTGTGGCGATAGACGGTGCGTAGTATGTTCTCGAATGGTGTAAATCTAAGATATATAGGGTGAGAGTAAATGTAATAATGTAGTTGGTAATCCTTTAAGTGTCATTGTATATAAGAAATTTTGCCTATTTGTTCTTCTTGTGATACATGTATGTCCATGTCATGAGTGACAGCTGACCAGGCTTGACCGTTGCCACCAGGATGATTGCCTAATTCACAAACAACGATAAATTCTTAAATAAATAAATAAATAATAAAAAAAATAAATTTATCAATCGCTCTCCCTCCTATTACGGCCTTCAGCACAACTCTTCATTTCAATATTTCTCCAACTTCATTAAATGAAGAACATAATATATTTTCCACTGTGTTATCTTCAATTGTGTTCCTCATTTTATGAACATCAATTTCCACAAAGTTGGGTCAGAAACCATCGAATATATATCTTCTCCACCTATTTTTTCTTCCTTTTTCGATGAATTTTCCGTGTGAATATTGTCCCTTCGCCCACCATGCTTAAAACGTTCGTCTTCGTCTCCGTCCAATTTCTTTTCTTTACTCTTCAACACACCCACTTCTCAAAAGCCTCTAGTATATCTCATCCACCTGGCCACGTCCTATATAATAACACTTCATATTAAAGTGTTTAGAATTTATCATTTCTTTATATCCTTGCTTAGCGTATTTGAGATTAATTCTCTCTTTGGCAGTACTTATTTTGCCAACGCAATCCTTCTCCTATTGTCCCCGCTGATGATAGTTATTGCACGATATTGCAAGGGGAAATCCGAAAAAGTGGGTCGAGAGAATATAGAACGGGGTTTTTGAAGACTGTGATATGAGGGTGAATGTTAGTTAAGCGCAGTAGGGGAAGAAAGAAAATGGGATTTTCGGACGACACGAAGGCAAGCAGAAGTTTTGAGGGATTGAAGAAGGAAATAATGTAGGGCAAACAAGAGGGCAAGAAAGGGGAAGTTCTCGCCATACGCAGATCCTAGATATGGTTCATGAGGTGACTAGGACGGAATTAAAATAGACATTCGATCAAATATTTGTGAAATGCACAACTCTTAATAAAAATGCGATCTGAAACTGATGCAATACTTTGAGGTCAAATTTGAGTCCGATACAGTTTTATTTTCATCAAAGTTCGATATTGAGATTAATTAAATATTGTGATAGTGAATTCGAAAATTTTGACATCTGACACTGTCCTCGCGTCTCAGATGAATGCGTCAAATCTACGGGTAACGGAAATCTCGGATTGGGGACAGGTTTTACGCGATCAGGATTTGGTAACTCACGTAGGGGAGGTAAGAGGAGAGCCGGTACCTTAACCGGTAAATTACCTACAATAGTAATAACAGCTGTAAAAATGGCAACATTTGGATATCTTTCTCAAAGAATAAACTCTTGCTTTGTGAAAACGTACAATGGTTTGTGTAAAGTAAAAAAAATTGAATGCATGAAAAACAGAATTATTTGCCGACTGAGACACGCTGACGAACGGTGGCTTGAATTGAAGTCATCTCAAAAGTTTGATTGACGACCTGCAGATGTTGGGAATGATTTTCTTAATTACAAAGGAAAAATTGAATTCTTTGTTCTTGTAAAAAAATTAATTCAGGAAACAATAAGAAAGGCAATATAACGATTCTGGTCGTGAACTCCCGGGATCAAAATTGTGTATTGTATCCAGATAACTCCATCTTAATCTAGATTAAGTGTATCTGGAATCCACAAATGGGAATCCCCCTCTGTCGGAGGCCATTTCCATTTCGGGCAAACCCTATCTTGGGTTTAATTTTAATTTGCACAAGACATAAGGCTTAGTTTGATTTGAAGTCTAACACACCTCCAAAATGGTGGTTGGTGTTTGTGATATATTCTTATATTTTATGCCATTATTTGGATATTATTTCCTCGAGTGTTTTAAAAGGTGAAACGCGGTCGTTCTATGATTTCCAATGTATCCCTCTGTTGATATGTTGATCGTAATTCTTATCAAACTAAGTGACAGACAGTTTAACTCTATTGAGCACCTAGTTTTTTCCTCTTCCAATCAGCTATTAGTCAGTATTTTGTAGTAATATAGGTGAAAACGGACCTCACCTACGTACAGGTATACTTCTGTGACCTAGTCATTTCTGTGATGGATTGATTACTGGTTAACCCAGGTGCTAATCATTTCTTTTGAAAGTGTGATAGAAAGTCATGTAAATGATCTTAATTTTCAAAATAAGAAATAAAATAATTTAATCACTGCATTACCTTGCTTAACAATTAATACAACCTAATTATTGTATACCCTGTGCCGAAAAGAGATATGTATGCATTGAATCTGAGGGCATATTCATGTAATTTATTTATTTTAATGGGATCCTTAAATTACTTCGTCTCTATTGATCATATTAATCATTATCTGGTACAGTAGTTTTGAGGGGAAATTTATGCGTAGTAAAAATTTAAAAATTGATAGGAAAATCGATTACTAGTAAAAACGATCTTCAAATTTGAATGCCCTTTCTTCTTAAGCAGAGCTAAAATGACGCTTGAAACTAACTACACTAATCCTAATAAAGCATCTGAGCATATATTTCGCCGAGCTCTCGTTCGTTTGGACTAACCTCAATTTTTTTAATAAATTAGCAAGTATTAATTGAATATAATAGAATAAATTGAACTTTTGTATCTGCAATATATTTCACAATTATCATCATGTATTTGTTTGTCAATAAGGTGACCATTGTAATTTTTTGACGTGCTCTTAGTTGCTAATATTAATCAAAGTACATACTGTTCATCCTTATGATATTTTATTAAAATTGAAAAATTGTTGATTAAATTCTGAATTATATTCGTCCTTGGGTAATAGTACAGCTATTTTGATGGCACTTTATTTTGTTCATTAATGTAATTAATAGTTTCTTGCGTTAGTATAAAGAATGAACTACAAAAACGAAGACTTTAAGGTGCAACGTGAAAGCGTACTTGATTTTCACCTGATTCAATGTTCTTCATGGCATTAACTACGCAAAAAAATCCGGGAGATTCACAACATCTTGTTCCTTTAAAGCCGCCAAAATTTCATCGTGGAAGAGGGCGTCTCGATAGTGTAGCTGGCTACTTGACCGGACACCGAAGGATCCGGATTCGAATCCCGGTGTAGGCGAATGATTTTTACTCTCTGAAATTGCTGCATTAAATATGCCTTTTAAATAGACTTGAAATTGACTGTCAAGGTTCTTAAAGGGCAGCTAGATATATAAAGTATAGTTATCTAAAAGACAATCTATCAGTACAAAGCGATCTGAATCAAGACACTCTATGCGGCGGCTGCAGCAAAGACACAATCTATGCAGCGGATTAGTTTATTTTCATGAAATGGCTATCCAGGTACACCCATTGGTTCTCTCCAGAATATCTCTCGGCAGCAATAGACCAAGGAGTGGAGGAATACGGAGATGAAATTCTTAGAATACCTAAGTTGTAGGGTCCAACCGCAACTAGTTGTTCTAGTTAAAACATTTTGACGTTCCCAAGGCTTTGCCCTACCGCAGAAAGACGCGGGAGGAGAGGAGGAGAGGGACGGAAAGCTTTATAATCCGGCACCCTCTCTCTGCCCACAGACCGGCCTCAGCGGTGTAATTTCGGATCTCTCTCCGAAATTATGCGATCGACCCTGAAGATTCTAAGTGGTCCCGCCCACACCTCCTCATAGCAGCAGCAGGCCACCATCCCTCTGAGGCAGAAATTTCCCAAACCCCGAATGAGTGTTGGCCTGTTTGCGAATCCAACGCAATGCCTTCTGTCCTTTTGCCCTCCCCGCTCAGACCGCGAATCAAGGAGACGGCGAAGTCGTAATCTTGAACTCCGGAACGGCGACCGTAACCCGAAATACACACAGACACACACACAAACTGGCGGGCACACGTACACGTGCGGGGGTCCTCTTGCCCCCTAAGCCATCAATCGTTCCCCATCTGACCTCCTCAGAGCATGACTTCTGCCTCCGCTGGATACTCCTGCTCACTATCGTCGAGCTAGCGGGCTGGCGAACAAGACGGAGGACCAAATAAAGCCTCAATTTCCATTTAATCGAAAGTAGAGGCTTTCCTCGTTGCTCTCTCATGAATAATCCAAATTCGAAGATTTGGCGTTAATGCACATCGAGGCTAGTTGGGAAGGATAGGTGGTGGCGGCTGAGGGAAGTCATTGGGACTGCAATAATTATTTGGAGTGAAATATCAATTAGACTAATTGATTCCATGGTCGGAGAAGAGCAAATCCAAACCTTTCAGTGTAAAAATAAAGAATGATGAGCTTTGACGATTGTGAGGAACTAAGGAATTATTTAAGTATTTCGTCAAATAATTTCTTGGAAACTTTTTAATTGGCCTGATTAAATTGAAACGTTATTCGTAGCTGGATAGTTTTCTGTTTAAAGCTATTATTCCATATTATTAGCAAAAAAGTGAACTTAGTTATCTCACACTCAGTATGTAATTTATAATAAATCTATAGTTGAATTTATCTGTAAATAAGTCTTTAAACAACCACACAAAAGTTGAAAAATTTAATCAGGCTCTTATTTCTTCTGTAGTAATTAATGATCTTTGAGGAAGCCATTTTCTTCTTCTTTCTGGCATTAAATGGGACATTTGCATTAAAATATAAATGATTGGCATTAAAAAGATAAACTTCACTTGGCCTATATGATTGGCTATTTTTCATTTATGATTTGGCGGTTATGCTTTATGTGTAACATTATTTTTAGAAGAGCAATGAAGGTGATATTGCAAAGAGTATTTTTCTAAGAAAAGCATGAATTTTTAGCAATTAATTTTATTTGTCAAAATTAGGTGAGAACTCTCTCAAGTTTCTTAAATGGTCAATCAGAGGAAAGAAATAGATATTTTTCTTTCAATTTTTCGTTTCACCATGGATTTGTCAATTAGATGGGTTATCTAATTTAAAATAAGTCGTAAATTACATGAAATATTATTTGTTGTGATTCCATTTCCAATTTAATTCAACACCTGTGGTTCCTATCGGGATGGGGTCTGGTTAATCACTTTTAGATAATCATTACTATTATATCTCCTTGCTAAGACAATACTTGGTTAACAATGTAGGTCCTATCATAAATCATTCGGGACATCATATTGAAGTGATTTAGATCACTTTCAGAATTTGTTGATCTTACCTTTACTAAACGATCCCTTTAAAGAGGCTCTTAAAGCAAGTTGTAAGAATTCTTCAATTTATAAAAATCATCAAGTTAAATTATTATTTAGAGAAACGAATTAAATATTAATAAGGTAATGTCTTGATGTATTTTTTGATTATCAAAGCAAATTTAAATCGACTTAGGCTTACTTTTACTCTCCATAACTCATATGTTTTTTGAAACCCATTCTATGATACATTTTCAACCATTTAGTAGAGAAAAGATTTTAGGTAAAGTTCATATTTTCGAGAAATAAAAATTCTGAGAATTTGAGCGAGTTCAAAGAAAAAGATTTACTTAAGATGTATTCAAGCTGATTTCCAATTATTCCGTTATAATCTTGATATTTAAAGGCCTTATCGCACTCGACCATCGGGCCTTTCGTTAAATCTCTCTAAAGTATGACGTTAAAAATTTGACCCTTTGAATTGGGCCGCTCGTATAAGTGAGATGTATAAAAAAAGGAACTTTGTTAATTATTATCTGCGTGGTCGTGCATTTCTTATCATGAAACAGTCGTCATAAAAACTCCGCGCTACCGATTCAGCGTTTTGCGCTGTTTATATCTCCCCGCAGAAGTTTAGCAGTTCAACGATAGAAGCGTGAATGATTCTCAGCTCACTGCGTAATTTAAAATAGGTCAGGCAGTCCATTTCGTCTGGCACACTCCTTATTTTCTAGAGTGGACAATACCACATGATCAAGAATTTCTTCTCCAGCCTAAAATATTTTCATGCTTATAAGAAAACAATGATTCGATACCTGTTTAATGTGAATGTACTAGGAAACAGGATAGCCAGAACACTTTAATAGAGTCGTAAAATATCAATGGATGAATAAAATGGGTTTTTGTTTATGGAATAACTCGTATGACTGACGTGTTCGATGCTAACTCTTTTTTGTCTGTTAATCTCGAGTATTTAAAAAAAGGTGGCTGATACTGTATGATATTTTATAAACATGTTAATTGCATGGTATTATTAAATATCTCTTGGCAAGCAGATTAAAAACTCTGCTATGTCGACGTCAGAATATTGAATTTAATTATTGGAAAGTTATAAATGGAATTTTAATTTTAAAATAATTCCACAAAATTAATAAAACTATTTGAAATTAATTTTATGAAAAGGTTTATAAAAGCATTAAATTCAAATTGAAAATATCACGCATATGATCATGGTAATTCTCGGTTTCTATTTGTTTCTACTCGTCTGTATTTTTACATGATTTTTAATGGAAATTATTCAAGCTAAATTAACTGTCATTTAAGTCAAAAAAGCAGTACTCGGCGTCATTTGTGCTGATTGTGATGGCACGGAGACTTTAATACCATTGAAACGAATACAAAAATATACGAAATTTAGTTTCCTGTCACTGTGATGACGATTTTAGAGGACTTTGATCCTCTTTCAAATTTTAGCCACATATGATTTTGGTATCGCAAAATTGCCGCATAATAATTAAATTTGATAAGAAAGACGCAAATTATTTTTCCGATGATAATTTGTTGAAAATTTAGATCATCAATATGCAAACTTTCGAAGAAGCATTATTAAAGCGTTGGGCGTAAAATTGGAATTAACATTTGAAATAGAAGGATCATATTCCATTCATCATACCACGGAAAGGACTTTTTAAAATTTCTAATAATTGCTTATGTAAGGGTGATACCTATACACGAGTACATGGACAATCTTTTGCTGTTATTATTCAGTGTCTGTACAATATTTCCAAAATCTCAATAAGGAAAAGGGGCCATGAAATAGTATTCACCAGTGTTTCTAAGGGCAAATATTAAAAACATGAAAATGAGTGACGCTTTCATTTTAATATGCTTACGTCTGTGTTATAGCAGCAAAATAAACAATGAAAAAACGAGTTTTCGCCAAAATCAGGGGTCATCAAGAACATATTTAGCTGAAATTCTTATTTTGATCCCATTTTTCATCTGTCATTAAAGAAGAGACTTTCAAGTTCAGTATTAGTTAATAGAAAGTTTTAATTTTTCGGAATACTATATAATTAATGTTTCCTGATTAATTATATACCATATATATAAGTGGGCAGGAAAGATGGATGAACGGCATATTGAGAGGTAGTGGGATGTTAAAGAAGGTAATAGAGGGGAGAATGATAGACAAACGAGGAAAGGGCAGGAACAGGATAGGGATGTTGGACGGGATGAAGGGAGGAAAGAAGTACACAGAGATGAAGAGGGACCTGATGTAGAGCAGGTTGCTGGATTGTGTTTTGTTTGAAGGTACAAAATGATTATTTGATAGTTGTGTCCATCCAGAAACCTACCTTAACCGGTGGATTACCTAATAATAATATAATTATATATTATATTTTTTATGTTTTAGCTATATTCAAAATAGAATACGCTTGAAAAATAATAAAATTTTTGATTCACCTCTGTTATGACAAAATAATGTGACAAGGCGATGGTTATGATTGAATGAATGGTTATATGGAAATGATGGTCACAGTTTATAACTTATTTGGCCGTCATAATTAGTAATTAACATGATTAGTAATTAATTCTTTCCGATGATTTATGTAAAAATTAGCAACTCTGAACGGACAGAACGATTTAAAAAAAGAGGAAAGTAAGACACATGTACGTAAAATAAATATCAATTAAATAAACCATTTTAGATAAATCTTTGAATTTATTCTCAGCTATTAAATGGAAACATAATTTGAAATAAAAATGTTAATAAGATAGGCTGTCATAGAAAGAAGTATGCTTCACCTTAATGGACATAGTTATGAAATATCTAAGGTATTTTTCCCAAACTCATCCGTCATAACATTTGACGCCGGTGATGCATTAATATTGAAACAAATGTCTGTGATCAATCTCAGAGTTATTTAGTGTAAATATTATCACTTGTTTCCTCTTGCCAAGCTCACTGAAAATTAAATAGCAAAATTTTCTCGAGCTATGCCACTTCTTAACGGAAAAGGAAATTCATGGATCATTGGATGAAAGGTGTAGTATTAGAAACGTCATGTCTACTAATCATACTACTCGTATTCAATAGAATTTGACGTAGTTTCTGTGATCAGTGTTGCACTACGCAAAAATGTGTAAACAGTTCTGCGGGATGAAGATTTTAAGTGAAGCCAACATTTGAGATCGAAAATGAGGTGGACTTTCTTTTTCTGGCGTGAGAGAACAGGATTCCATACGTCTGCGATAAGACCCTTCCCATCTCGCGAAATTCACTCTGGGACCGCCTAGATAACCTTTTCTTCCTCTTTCAACCTTCGCCTCTCAATTTTCCCTTCACTTTTTTCACCACTCCTTTTACCCACGCCTCCACTCCTCAGTGTACACGGTTTCTAAACTCCCCTTCCTCCTCACCCACCAGCCCTACAAGCCGCCCATGCCAACTCCATCTCAGCCCTCCTCCGGCCAACCAACATTCACGAGGCAGAATGGGTTTAAGGCTTCCCGTAATCCTATTTGCCTCTCTCTCTCTCTCTGGCCGCATTCTCCGCGAGGCCTCTGTTACCAACTCCCTCCTTCCGTTCCTTCTCCATTCCTCCTTTGCCTTTCGTATTCACCTTATTTTCAAAGATTACTCCTTCTCTCTCTTACTATGTGTGTATTGTACCCTTCCCCCTAGTATCTCCTTCAACCACCACTCCGCGAACTAAGAAAAAAATCCCTCCTCGACTCCTTTGCCATCGTTCCATAACTCGGGCACCCGCAATGCCCTTTAGGACACAGCTTCCAACCAGCCAAAGAGTGGGGGACTCAGTGCGACTGGCGTTTCGGCATATCCCATCCAATTTCTCTCGGAATGCTCCGGAGAAAACTCTCTCGCTTCACTTCCCGCCAAAACACGCCCCTCCCTCGCGACTGCTATCCTGAGCCGGTGAGTCCGAAGAAAACATTCTTTCCTTAAAAAAAACTTTCTTCCTCTCACTCCTCTCTCCCACGGGCCTCTTTTCCTCGTCTTTCTCCTCTTCCCTCTTTTTCCTTCGCACGGTCCCATCGACGGGGAGGGGTAGAGATGTTTACTTACAAATTTCTATCCCCCTCCACCTCCGCTCGTGCCAAGTCGTGTTGTGTTATCATTTTTCTGGCCCATTCCCTTCCCTCCGTTTTGACCGTTGAAGCATGAAGTTGGCTTGTGCCGCCTCCACGTGTGATGTTGTTGCCCCGGAAATATTGACGGTAGGGAAATCAGGGGGCAGAATAAGGCGTCCGATATGCATGTGTGTGTGGGAATTGATTTGAGTGGGCCCTTTTCCTCTACCAAAGGTCGGGAAGAGTTCCTTCCTCCGAAAGTTGGGTAGGAGAATGTGATGGAACAGACAAGTTATACCCGAAGAAAACGTTTGAATCTCAATGATTCGTAAATTAAGTCGACGGAAGGAAAAATGGAGGGGGAATATGATAGGTTAGGATCAGTATTTCAGGTATCAAACTATCGTTGATGAGATTTAAATTTCGTTCTTGCACATATTGGAAACAAGTATTTAAAAATTCTTGATGAAACTTTTTGATGATTTTGAGATTTTTCAGGGAGTAAAAATCGTTCGCCTTGACCCAGATTCGAAAGAGATTACCTCGATTTCCATTCGATGGCAGGATCAGTTGAACCAATTGATAAGGGAGCTCGATCTAAAATCGTGGGGATCCAGGTTCAAGTCCCGATCTAGGCGAATGATTTTTACACCGTGAAATTAATGTATTTTAATGCTCATCAGCAGATGACTCCGTTAAAATAACTTTCGCGGCGTTTCCCGAATTATTTTGAATTGACTTGACAAAATGTGAGACTGAATTTATTCACGTAATGAAACTGAACTAAAGTTGAATCTCCAGTTTCTATTATTATTTCTCCACTGATATATTTTTGAAGTTGAAGGAATTGAAGTAGGATTTATTAGTCTGGAGACAGGTTGTCTTTTGGGCGATTCTAAGAAGCTAGGGGTTTTAGATTTGTGTACACCCAAAACCTACCTTAACGGTTGACTGAAAGTAATAATGATCTAGTGTCCTTATTGGAGTGGAAATGAGAACTTAACAATTCATGATTGAGACGTAACATGTTACCCTGCATGATAATTAGTCCATCATGATGAATAAACTGTAAGTATTATGACTATATTTTTGAGCGCTACAAAGGTCTTATTTTAAGCAATGTATTCCATGCTCAGAGTGTTCAAAATCTCCAAATAATTTGGTAGTTTTAAGAGTGTTCGTACATTCTATATTTTTTCTTTGAGTAAAATTTAATTGGATCCTTACAATTCATAAACAAGCGAGAATTAAATTAATGTTTTAAGCTAGTTTTAAAACATATAATTCGCGGTTTAAATTTGAATATTAGTGTCCTGAGTATTAATATCGGGTAAGATATCGAACAACGAATTGATAAAGGCAGGATAAAAAGTTTCTTATCTATAGAGATATCTACGACCTTAATCGTGGGCAACTGGGTCAATTTTTACTTGTTTGTGTGCGTATATATATATATATATGTATATATATATAAATATATAAATAATGTAAATGGAGTTAACACTAGTAGACACAAACACAGAAACGGAAACATAAAAGAGGGACTCACTGGGTCTCGAATTTTCAGTGGCAAAACCACCTTTCTCAAGAGGAGGTAGAAACATAACTCAATTTATTTATATGCATATATATATATATATATATATATATATATATATATATATATATATATATATATATATATATTATTTTTATCAGTGCTGAATTTCTTCCTTGTTCCTGATGAGGAGCCATCATCCTTTCCTTAATGCTTTGTAATTATCCTGTGAGTACTGCAACCAACAATACGATTATCAGAAAAAAATGTCTGGTATTCCTGCCACCCTTCATTCTTTGCTTTATGCTTTGTGATTATCCTGCGAGTACTGCAACCAACAATACGATTATTAGGAAAATCTCGTCCCGATATTCTTGCCACCCGCGAAGGTCTCTCAGAAGATTTGAGCACGAAGCCACGGTCAAAATTATATCATAATTAAACCTTCACTGTAATTAGAAAGTTTTAGTTGAATTTTGAAGTTCATCGTCCTCCCAATCTTCGTAGAGTATTAAGTTTCCTACGAACGTGAATAACCCCATCATCTTGTTCCTATAGCATATTCCACGGTTGTTAACAAGTTATTAGATACTATCAAACAGTCTCAAGCTAGCAAAGACCATTTACTTGGTTAGTTCTTTATTTTTGAACTAGTCAGACAATCATCAAATATTGCGGGTCGTTTTACATGAAAACAAAATTGTACCTGACATTTCAATTCATTCTTGAATTGATTATGTTTTATCCATGTGAAATTATCTCGTTAGAATAATCTGTAATCAATGTTTGAGATATTTTTACCAAGTAAACAATGACAAAATTAATTACGTATATGTATACATATAAGAACGATTGGAAAATTTACTCTTATGAATCAGTTAAAAGCCCTCGGGATGCATATGATAAATGAGGAAATGAAAATATTTAATCGTAAAAAAATCTTGAAAACGCATTACTTAAATGTTAAAAATTGACCTTTTTTGCGTTACATTTTTTATTTTAAAAAATTTTAATTATTTAATTTAAAATCGTTGAGAATAAAGGTAATTGCGTCAACAATAAATGGAGTTCAATAAAATTTAATGAAGATTAATAATTTCTGCTTATAGAGCTCGCAATTACTAAGTCATATTAAATTGCTGTTGTTAAGGTATTTGTTTATTTTACTAGTCCAAATTAATGATCAGCGCAGATCGTGGGAATGGATATACTTCTGAAAAAGCATCCTTAATTTATGAAAAAGAATTACTTTGTTTGCACATCATGCAAAAGTAGGAGTTAAGTAATTAGCAAGCTGCTAGCATATGGGGAAATGCGATGACTTTTTTAGATGCCACTGTCGGAGCTCTACAAACCACCTAAATTTAGATTCAGATGCATTATATTATGCTAGCTCTTAGTACTCCTTTTTACTACCTGACTACTAGGTGAGGCCACTTAACTTAGAGAACCAATTTTGCACCCCTCTCGAAAAAAAAACGTAGAGATATCGTACACGTTCTCCAAAATGTAAATTTTGGAGAGAAAATATAAAAAAAAGACGCGACATCTTTCCCCCCTTTAAACTCTCCCTCATGCATAGGTATGCGTATGTTTTCCCAGAAGGCATTGCGAGGGATGAAGCAGCGGGGATAGTTGGTTGGCTTCTGCTGATGATTAAAAAAAGTGTCCCATACTCTGAAATAATCTCCCTTCCATCCTCTCACAATCTCCAGACCTCTCCACCCTTGTTCTCCACACCAGAGACATAAAAATAACTCGGATCGATTCTTTTCGTGATGCATTAAATACATTTACTCCATTATTTGCATGCTACTCTGATTTGGTAACGGTTCCAGCCCATTGATTATTCAGCCATGAACAGGTTCGCTTCTTTTCTACTTTCTTCGAATAACTCGTTTATGAATGTAAAGCAGTGAAATGTTGGTAAATTAATTGCATACCGTCCTGTTTTATTACTGAAAATATGCCAACAACGTTTGGCTATTGATAATATTCTGGACGTTTTATCCGGATGTGTCACTAAAATAACCACAGTCAAAATTAATTTTGATTCAGTTTTTCAAACTTATCACGATTCCTTTAAGTTTTCTGGTGAGATATTGAATTCTATGAAAGGCATTTTTTCTTCCCGTTTCAATTGTTATTTTTATTTATATCGAATATTTTCTTCCTACTTTGGAATTATCGGTTTACACTTTCATTTTGCACATACCTCTGCTTATCTACATCTACATCTACATAAGCACCCTGCGAGCCACCAAAAAGGTGTGTGGCAGGGGGTGTAGCACCATGAGGGAAGGGTAAGGGTTGAGGGGGTTGGGAGTTAGGTGAGGAAAGGTGGGGGAACCTGTAGGGAAAAAAAATATATATATATATACACACACATACATATATATATACATACATATGTATGTATAGCCCTTATGTAGAGCCCTTGGCTTCCATTAGTTTATAAGTGAAATCATTTGTTTGCACCGATAAATGAAATAACCTTGGGCTATCAATTCCTATTCCCTATCATCTTAAAACAGTTTCTGGCGTAACTTGGTGGAAAATCTTCATACTGACTTTTAATAATCAAATCACTTTACTTCTCCACATAAACTTTTTAATTTTAACAGCCCAGGTTTCGTTATAGCATAACATCATCAGCCAAAACAACATCATCAACCTGATGATGTTATGCTATAACGAAACCTGGGATGTAAAAATTAAAAAGTTTATGTGGAGAAGTAAAGTGATTTGATTATTAAAACTCTATCATCTTCTTATTGTTAATCAGTGAAAATTATAAACCATAATCTCAGTTCTTTGTTCGTTTCCAATTATGCATATTTCGCGCGTTCTCATATAATTTTCTTTCATGGTGACTGCAAGATTTAAATTTTTATCTGATACAATTAGTAACTTTAAGCTATTTCTGACATTAAAGGCAAGAGATGGTACCTCAGTTATGAACACGTCGTCGTAATTTCAGTTTACAACCAGGTTAACTATCGAAAAACTTTTAAGGGTTCTCATTCAAGGGTTGAGTTCCACGAAAGCATGTAATCGCATCGATTTCAGCTCTGAATCGATTCCTTCCGTTCAGAAATCTCACTTTCTATACCATGCCTTGGCTTATATTCGCCGGACCCAACCTTTCATTACCCAACCCCTTTAAACTCCCCATATGTTATCGCCAAACCATAAATCCAGCCGGACAGAACCCGCCACCTCCGCCAGGACCTCTCGGCCACATGTCATTCTGTCCTTACACCACCTTTCCCTCCGGTCACCTTCCAACCCCGTCGTCTCCCTGTCCCCACACCATCTCCTCCTTTCCCTTTCACATGCAAACCACATACATATACACCCACGCACGCTCACACCTACGAGCAGGACATCCCTTTTCCTCACCCTACACGCTATCTTCCTCACTCCCCTCTCTTTCACTCCTCAAGCCTGAAATCCGAACCACAACCTCATAAGCCCAATCTTCCTTCCTTAACCAATCCCTCAGGGACCTAACAGCTTCCTTCCTTCCTACCTTGAGCCACCCACTCGCCTCAGGGCTGCGGGATATCTCCTCTACGTATCAACCACACAGTATACACACTTTCTTACGATGTTATCCATTTCTCTCTCTCTCACTCTCTAGCTTCCCGGGAAAGTTTTACACGTAAGAACTGAAGAAAAGTTTCCTTAGCATGTTGGCCAACAGAAAAAAACTAATAATAAGGCGAAGAAGTTCACAAGCTCAATTCTGAAAAGAAATGGAACCTCCAGTTCTTGTTCTAAAGCCAGCAAAATTTGTAATTCTTAGTGTTTAATGTTTAATCTAGCGGTCTTATACACGAAATTTTGGCCTGCGAACGTAGTTCAGACCATAGAAAATTACTTCTTGCGTACTAAATATCTAAATTTTTAACAGTAAATCTCTTGCCAAGAAATTGTAGGATTTTCATTATATTCATTAGAGAGGTTTGAATGATGATGATGAGATATCCGAAAAATGTCGTCATGCCTTGGTATAGACTTGTTTAGTTATAGTGATCATAGAATATTCGATTTTTATTCATTGTGATGATGGTAAAAAATATTAAATATTTGTTAACACGCTCATACTAGTTAAAAATTTCAATATTGACAGTAATATATTAAAACTAATCTGGAAAATAATTTAAAAATGGATGTATTATCCAGATAATGGAATGAGATTTTATGCAATGAGAGATAACATTCAATTATAACAAAAATTGAAATTTTTTCATATTTAATAGTATTTTTTAATTATTTTCTATTGTCATTGAAAAATTCATGCCAGAAAAGTATAATCTGTATTAGCAATTTGGAAATTATATTACAAAGAGGCGCGGGAGATGTCACGACAATAACTTTTAATGGAGTGATCTGCCAATACGAGCAGTTTCGTAAAATTTCGGAGTTGAAGAGAACGCATCAGTAGCTTAACTGGCTAAAGCATTTGTACGGGCATTAAGGTATCTGAGTTCGAATCCCGCTCAAGGCCAATTATCCTTACATTTTGAAAAACGTATTACCTTAAATTTTCTTGGTTTGGTTTAGGTCATTGATAAAAGTGTTTAGTGTTTTTCTGTCATGATTTTTACTTAATTTTTTCATCATCTGTATTACACAAACATTTCACACCTAAATGTTCTGTTTCTAAATAAATATGGCCACAATTATTGAACGTTTGGTCATAATTATAGTAAATTTAAATAACTTTACTTTTACCCAATGGAGGTTTGATTTTTAGTTGTATTGTTAACAATACAAAATTAAATCAAAGTAAGAAATGATTAAATGGAAATATTTAATAAATTATTTCAAAGTTGAAGTTAAAAAAATTAAAAACTCATCTAGTACTTAGGCGAGTGTAAAGAAATTTTCGTCATTTTCAGATCCTCATTTTTATCGATTGCCATTATGCAACAGGGATATGCGGACCTCATGTGAACTACGCAGTTTTCGAAAATTTCTTAGTTGAAACATTTTCTCACTTGAGACCTTTTCTTCTGGTTCTCTTGTATTTCAAAAGAAAACAAGGTCCCTCGTCCCTATTCGCTGTGGTTGCTTCAATAACTAGTGAAGCTTGCTTGTTAGTCTCTTCAGTCTACACCATAAGGCTTAATGCTTGGTTGCTTCACGATAATATTGACATGGTTGACGGTATAAACAGGGTTGGAAGGGAACCATGGATCCTGGACCTTGTTGGTATCAACATAATTTTAGCATAAAGAGGGTCCCGTGGTTACGATTCTGAAATTTGCATCCATTACTCCGCTTGATGACTTGGGGGTCTTTTGTTGCCAAAGTTTGCTTTATGAATTCGACACCGGTTTCGTAATTTCAGTGATGATGGTGCAGAGAGCTTTTATTGCAATCAAGTTTTCTGAGAATCCACGGTAATCACTCCTTCGAACCCATTTTATTGGCAGTTTTGATGATGCAGTCATTCTTTAATTTTTTTACCCAAAACATTTCTCTATATTTCCTTGAATAATGTACTCGGAATGAATGTTGAACGGTAGATTAATAGGTAAAAGGCAATTATGAATCGGGAAATTGATCATAATCTGCAAATTCCACATATATTGACTTAGAAGGAAGAATAATTCCAAAACATTTTTACCATCGGAAAAGACTGACGGGAAAAGTATCATTCATTTCCGATCACATTGAGTTATGATATTTTTAATTTATTCCCGTCATGATTCAGTATGATATCTTTTTAAAATTATGTTTTTGCCCGAATAAAATTTCAGCTAATACAAGTCATATGAATTTTGGTCAAAATCTTCCGGAACCCCTAAATCTCTCGAATGAGGCATAATGCATAGGGGAAAACAATAAAATAATATAAAATATAAGCAATTAAACTCTACGGCCTCGTTAACTAATAAAATAAAATGAAAACTCTTAAATCCGCAATCAGTTAGCAACATTCGTCCCGCAATGAAAACGAAATTTTTGTTGTGATGGTTTGTGGGAAAAGAAATTCCACGACAGTGACTACACATGACCTCTTTTTAAAATCTCCTTTTGAGTCCAATAGTATGTACATACGCAATTATGTAGCAAACAATTCATCGGCGCTTGCCACCATTTGTATCACATTCGGATTCTTTTAATGTAGTCTTTCCAACATTCCCAAGCATCAGATAATTTTTCTTGTTTTCCTCAGTTTTCTTCGGGAAATATACATACTGAAACATAATGGGCGAGTTTATTCTCTCTTATACTCTCTGTTTCCTTCAGAGTCGGCTCTTAACATTTTCTTTGCAAAGATTCTGAAGAAATTGTCTATGGACGTTTAATCTTCATTACTATCTCAGCGGTATCGTATTTCCAATTTAAGCCAGATAATTGAGTACTCTTTTTGGAAAATTGATAGATTATAGAATATTTCATTTCAGAACACATAAAACAAAAAATTTATTAATACATATGATACAATTCATTTATATGCATAGCATTATGAATTTAAAAGTAATGTAAAGCGTGCCTGTACATAAATATATATAGTTTAGGCTTACTATGTATGAAGCTGAAAGCGAGGGAAACACTCTAGCAAACTATTAAATAATTCATGAGAAGTTAAAAAAGATTATTTCTTTATTTATCCTCTATCCCCATAGTTTTCTTCTAAAAATTTTAATTCCCAGTATGTTGCTGATTTCTCTCTCTTTTTTTTAGAATTATAACTATAACGGTAATTAGGGCATGGTAGTCAAATGAGTAGAGCGCTCAGTTACTCATTGAATCGGGTCCAAATTCGATTGAAAATGGACATTCTCACCTTCACTGAAGCTCTATGATTTTTAGGGGAAGTATCACAATGCAGTGACAGGGAAAGTAACTAGCTTGCCACCCGGGTGTTAAAATTTCATACGCCCGACGTTGCGCGTAGTAGAGTTCTACTATCACCCGTCATAAACGATATTGAGTTGATTACTGCCATTTTTCAAAGAAAGTGTCATTATTTTTATAGCTCGTGGCGGAATTACAAAAAAATTAATTTTTTCTTGATGTTTATTTTTCCATTATATCCAGTGTATTCCCAGTTTATTTTTATTTCCCATGTATATCCTTAAAGGATGATTTTATTAAATTTATGTTTAAAAATATTTGAAACGACCATCGAAGCCTTAGTTAGATAATCGCTGATTAGCATATAGCAGTAATGAAGAAAAATATTGTTCTTTGTTCCATTAGTATTTCAACTATGCGTTCATATTTAAATTAAGAGATCCATATTCTTCATTAATATTTTCAAGTAAAATAAAAATCAAAGGACCTTTTAGTTCTCGTCAATTTGAAAAAACGATGGAAATTAATACTTATCGTTGGGAGATTAAGACTACAGGTTGAAACCTTGACGATCATTTTTAACTTTGATATTTGTACCTCTTTTGCAGGTTTCATTAAAAAAAATATTTGACTGACCTTTTTGTAATCTTCTGTTTGCTCAGATGTAGAAACTCAAACCGTTTTCATAACAATATGAACTTCTCATATAAGTAAACAATCTTAATCAGGTTTCAAGAGTAACATTGACTTATACAAAATTCCAAATTTGGGTTATCCATGTCCCATGATGAATAATTTTTTGTATATATAGAATGAAAATACCTCCGAGAGACAGCATAAACTCGAGGATACGATATATATATATATACTATATATACATATAAAGATAGAAAACATATCATACGAACATGCATGCATGAAAACATGTAATATGTATTACACGTATATATATTATAGAATATGTATACGAAACAATTATATATATATATTATTATATATATATATATATATATATATATATATATATATATATATATATATACACACACACTCGGTTTGTATAAAAAGCATCGGGAAAAGCTTCGTACAAATAGATTTATTTCAGATAATGCTAAAATGCCTTAAAATTTTTCAAAGTACATCCCTTGAGCGTTGACACGTTTTGCCTGCGGTTTTTCCACGAATCGAAGGATCCCTGGTAGATGGATTTCTCCTTAAAGGTACGGTTGCAAGCTTATTTGACGCCACTTAGGGTCCCATAGTGGTGTCCTTTGAGGGAGGATTTCACTTTTGGGAATGGGAAATAGTCTGCTGGTGTTAAGCCGGGACTGTAAGGGGATTGGGGAATCGTCGCCATGTCATTGCTGTAGGTCTTTGCAAGCAGACACTCAACTCTGCTCTCGGTCGTCCGTCAAGATCTTCGGGACGAGTTTAGCGCAGACCTTTCACATCGCCAGATTTTCAGCGATAATGGCGTGCACTGTCGTCTTGTCAATACCAATACGATTTGTGATCATGCACACACTTAACCGATGGTCTGAATACAGCACTTCACGCAAACCTCAGGAGAAAATTGTTACCGACATGTATGTAGACATAGAAAAGAATACTCACCTGTCATTGAACTGTTCCATGGGCTGTCTTCCGCCTTCGTCAGCAGGAGAAAACTTAAGGGTGAAGAAAAACACGGGTTGATGGGGTATGAGATGAAAGCGGTGAAGGAAGGTGGAATATTCAGCATAGTGTGTTTAGACGCGGATGTTATTAGGACCACAGGGCCCGAATTTAGCGGACTCTTAAGTTCTTAATTCTACATTAGTAGCGGGAACGGAAAGTGGTTCTAAAACGAAATGAGAAAAGCTCTAATAGAAAGGTAAGTCATGGGGATCAGATGCGTAGGGATAGAGATAGCGGGTTTTGGAGTTGGAATTGATTAAAAAGGGATAATTTAAATTTCGGAAGTAGGAATAAGTAGCAAAATTTCCAATATGGAAGGAATAGTAAAAGTTGCAAACGTAGATGCCATTTCTGGGGAGTGTAAAGTTTACATAAGGTTGTGAAGGGCTGGAGAGGGATGGGATGGAACGGATGAGAGGGTATGTTTTACGACGAGGTTGAAGAGCGACGGTCGATATGGGGAAGTGAAACGAAGGCCTGTAATGGGGATGGTGAATTTTAAGCCATTTCTGAGGTTTGTTGGTGTTTGGTGGATACAAAGAGGCCTGAGGGAATATACGATATAGTTAGTTGACCTATCCAAATGCTCTTCATCAACCTTTCCTGCATCCAATAAATTTCTCCTAATCCTTCCTTCTCCCTCACCATGCCTATTAACTCTTCGTTTGTTTTTCTTACCGTTCATTTTACTACTTTCACCCTTCTCCACACCCATGTCTCCAAACTCTCCAATCTAAATCTATCATCTTCTTTTAACGACTGAGTCCACGCCGCATAAAGCACATTAATGTTTCAACAAAGCTTTTCAAAATATAATCTAGAAAATTAACTTGCCCATCCCTTAAATAAATACCCTCTACCGTGGGAAGGTTTATTTGCCTTCCATATATATGTATTTTCGTGTTTGAATGTATATATAATACATATATTTACACAAACACAGACACACACACAAGTGGGTGGTCTGAAAAGTTTCCGATTCAGAAAATTTCAGAAAAAATGTCTTTCATCTTTGTTCGGTCGGAAACTTTTCAGACCATCCTTGTACATACTACTGCTTCATACTCGAAGAAACAAACGCAAGAGAAGTATTTACAGATTTCTCTTACTGGAGAAAAAACAACAAAATCAATGAAATGTGAAGGATCATATGAATCTGCTCCAGGATGGTGAATGTAGGTTATGGCGGTTTTTATTTCTTGTTCTTAGAGCACAGTTTCTTTGCGTTATTCGGAATTATTTTCCGTTATATCTTACGTTTTTGACTGAATAAATCCGTTCGTATCAAGAAAAGCAGCGACAAATTTCACCACCGTGTCCCTGGCCAACAGGAATGCGGCAGCAGGTGCGTGATGTGAAAACAGACGATCCAAGTTGCACTCACAGGAAATCAATGGAGAACAATTTTCAGGACCATGTAACGTACCGCTGTTATCGAAACATTTATTTTTCTTTTTACGATAGCAATCGGACTGGAGAGAGAGGGAAAATCCAAAGATCGTAGCTTTATCATTATTGCCGCACATGGGTTTTTACGACGAGGAGCGAGCGTTCCAGGGAGGGAAAAAGCGATCGGCACACGGTAGCTCTTTTGTTTTACCCTGGCTCGTCATCGAGTGGCTGAGCGGGAAGAATCCCGTTCGAGTTTAAGACTTTTTTTAATGATCCAGAATGAGGGAAAGTGTTGAACCCCAAAAATATCCACCACCCAGAATTACAACCCTCCCGGGAACAAATGGAATGGTACAAAAGCCTGATCGGCGTGAGAGGAGAGTGTTTTCATTTCCTTCCGTTTTTTTTGGGAAGCAAGCTGAGATTGTACGTGGTTTGATGGGGCCATTAGAGAACATTTCTTATTTCTGGGACCAGAGCCTTTATTATATGTTCAGGAAATCACGGTAAAATATAATATGTGCAGGTTTGCGGGTTTAGTTCCCCATGAACGATTCAGCGGAGATTATGATTATGAGCAATTGTTCATTCTTGCCTTTTTGGGCTAGGGGGGTCGGAGTGCCATTCACGCTTTGGTGTTTTGTTTTTGGGTCCTATTCAAAAATTCATCATCAGTGATGAAGTCCAAATAATCAGGTTCATTTTCAATACGTTGCAAAATTTCACTTAAAATTTCCGTTCGGTTGGTCTTTTGGTCGCCTGACAACACCTTGTGTACGACCTTGGCGCACACTTTCCTCATCGCTAAACCTTCAACAACAATGCGAAACACAACAGGAGACGACAAGTTCAGTTCATTGGCAACCATCTTGATACTCAATCGACGGTCAGAGTACAACAACTGCCAAACACGGGCCATATTGTTGCCGGGTGTGCTGGTTGCCGGTCGCCCAGAGCGTTGTTCGTCGCGAACCTCTTCCCGGCCTTCCTTAAAGGCTTTCAACAACCACGAAACTTGTGAGTAGGACAGAGCAGAGTCCTCGTAAGCCTCAAGAATCATTTTTTTAGTCTCTCCATTAGATTTTTTCAGTTTGGTACAAAACTTAGAAATAAAAGGTAACGTTGCTCGATTATCGCTTTCATATATTTCGTGACACGGTCGGAGCGCAGAGGTTTACAATAACTGACGTCCTGCCCGCTTTGACGGCTTGAAGAGCGCAGTGACCGATTTTGTGGCAAAACTTAGCGTCCTCCACACGTACTCCAAGTGGTTTTATCCCACTCCGACCAATAGGAACGGGTAATTTAACTGAATTACTTTCTGAACACACATTCTACCTAAAACACTGAACACAATTTTCTACATAAAAGGGTTTTTTAAATTACCTTTTTGCAAATCTAAATATATTTATTTCCTGGGGGACATGGTATCCGATTTGTTATAATTATAAGTATTTAGGGCTTGGGTTCAACTATTGGTAAACGTGAACACTGTTGTCTTTTCCAAGCTTTGTCAGTCTTTGGCACGCAGTGCAATGTTAGCTCTAGCCTTAAAAGTTACAGCAGCACTGGTTAGTTGTTAACTACTCATTTAAAAATGGATTTTATAGAAGTATTTCATATCACTTAAAATAGTGCATTGATATGTTTGCATGGATGAATATAATCAGATTCCATTTTTTATAAGATGCTTTTAATTATTTTATTACTTTAATGCAATTAATTGCGGTGACCTAATATAATGTGATTATCAATATAAATATATATATATGGTATATTCATATACTATGGAGTATGTGATGGTTTTAGACGAGTCAATTGCATTAGTAAATTTCTGCATCGAGGAACAAATGAATAAGATTTATTTGTTATCTGACTTATCAAGGAAAGTGCTTGCAAATATTTATTCTGTTCGAGATATTAAAATGAAAATCTTTGTGTATTCACTTGGTACGTAATTGATAATATAAAAAATATTTATTTTGAAAATTTGGGACAATCGTTTGTTATAAATAGTCAGCATTTGGGAATAATTGTTAAAATAACTATTAATTCATATAATAGTCTAATTTCGGCTCTCATTCAGAATCATAGACCTTCCTAATTGACTAGTTATAATCGCCGGAATCATAGGGAGAGATCATATTTAAATAAGTTGTAGAACCATTTGAATATGGGTGAATATATATGCATATAGGGTATTCACGTTGATTGCTAATTAGGGTAGTGGGATCTAATTTTGAATGCAGATCCTAATACCCAGTAATCCTTATGGGAACTGGGGTTAAGTGTAGTTATTATAAATTGGTGAAATTGAAAATGTTTAAATTAAATAATATTAGAAACCTTAGCCTGGAGATTAACATCATACAGCTAGAATGTCTTAAAGCTTCCCATTATCATGAAATATTTTCTGTCATTAATTCATGTAAAGTTTAATTTCATACTATCGATCAATTGAAGAAATGCGCTTTTTATGCCTAATTCGTCCGGATGTATGGTTTTCTTTTGGAATTCCGAAATAAGTTTTAACTCTCGCCCTTATTCAGACAAACATTATGCTATAGCTATCGGATACTGGGTATTTTATTATCGTCTGCCGTCATTGTGTTGGCCTTCCTTGTTTGAACGCGCTGTTTATCTCCCCTCAATGATTAACGATTCCCTCATTTGGAAGCAAATTCAAGAATTGAAGGTTGATTGCTTTCTGCGGACATTGTTCCATTACAAAATAATTTCTTGGAAGAGCTTTTAGCGATTCCTATGATTTTGATCTGAGCGGGAATACAATTTTGGGGAGAATACGGCACTTGCTGAATAAGCGTTCTTCAATAAACATTCGGTTTATTCGGATGGCCTAGGAGAATTTTGTTTTGTGCGAAAATATTCTGATGTTCGCGCCACAGTTTCTGGATCAATATCGTATATGGATTTGAGTCATTTACTTTACTTTAAACAAATACTTTACTTCATTCTGGACTAGTATGTGGACTTCAATCATTCACTCGATATTTATTAGGGTCAAGAGAAATTTCAAAGAAACTGCGGGAGATGCCGCAACAGTAACTTTCACGGAATCATCCGCTATGTGTGCATTACAATGCAACAATATCAGAGCGTAAAAATCATTCGCCTTGACCGGGATTCGAACCCGGATCCCTCGATATCCGGCCGAGTGCTTTAGCCAGTTAAGCTACCGAGACGTCCTCTTACACTCTGAAATTTTGGGGGGAGACTTAAGCTGACAGAATAAAATAATGGAAATACATATAGAAAATTATTCAAAGGATATTTAAAGCGGAGAAACATATACGTCTTCATCGTATATCAAAAAGTACATACAGGTGATATGAAAGAAAGATTATAATTTATTTTGCAACTTATTTACAAGCCCATTTTTTCGATTCTAAGACCTTGTGAAATTTCGATGCTCATAGTTTTATCTCTTCCAAGCAATTGCAGAATTAATGCAGTAATATTTTTAGAAAGGCCTGACAGTCCTTTTGAATAGGTGTTTTGTAACGGGTTATTAAAGCTAGCCAAAACCAGTCCATAGACTATATAAGCTAATATAGATTCACTCCTGTTCCCATGTGGATACAAAATTTGTGTGCATTTATTCATATTTTACAGTAGAAGGAAAATTTATTTAATGAATTGATAAAACATAATAAGACATGCCATAGGAGTAAATTAAGTGGGTTGTATTGTATAATTAACAAATGTAAAATAAACTCACTATCTTATATTTGGTCAACCAAATTACCGAATGTGAAATTTACTTTAAATGAATACATTATTTCGCTATCTAGACTAATATTTTAATAAAAATCTGTTAATTACCTGTGCAAGTTTTCTGCAATATTCATTTTATTTTTTCATCTTGACTTAATTTTAATTATTAGATTAATTAATCGGAACGGCGGCGCGGAAACAAATTGATTGTAATGTAATTTAATTTCTTTTGTGTTTAGTAATGAGGCATTCCAATTTCGGTCATAAATTTACGGTGGACGAAGCCATATAAAGGCAGTGAGAAGGTACGTTTGGTCAGTTGGTTTCATTGGAGAATTGCTATTAGGTTTTAATATTTATTTCCATGTCGTTTTCTGTTTTACAAGGTTCCAATTCTGATGTCAAAATATCCATAAATAGATCATAGCTTTATCATAAAACATTCAATTAATTGGCAGTTTAGTCATTAGCATTAATGCTCGAATAAAGAATTTTAGTCTTGCGTTTGACAAATGGACGAGGTCTTTTTACTCTTTTGACAGAATTTTAAGAATACCTATTTAATTCTATTGTAAAGCATTTTCATTATAAATGGATGCAATATAAAATTAAAGATTTTGTGTTATCAATTGCTCACCATTTTGTAATTGGAATTTTTACGAGGAACACGAGAAGTGATATATAAATGATCTAAATACGTAGTGTTCACTGGTTGTGATGACTTATTTGCTTTTGCCTAAAAATGAAGATTATCTATTATTCAAAACTCAGCACTCTTAATTTAATTATTCTTCCCTTTTGAATAAGCAGCGTTCACACATCTTAAAACCACTGTTGCAACAATCATTATTACTTGTGCCGTTAGCAGTTAGGCCTTGCGCAACAAACATTCACCAATGCAATTAGAACGTAAAAGGTGATGAATCAGTCTCGAGTAATAAGTGTATTCACTACGTTGATCTTAGGAATTCAAAGGACAGTTATTCTATTATGCACGGTATTCATATATTTCTTTTCTAGATACCTCTAGTATCCGTAGTGACAAAAAAATATTGACATTCATTTATGTGGACAAATAAATTACTTAAAATTTGACTGAGAAAATAAAAATTCTGAAAAATAAAAAATATTCTGACGTGTCACAATTATGAAAGCCGGTAAATTAATATTTTCCCTTTTGAATAGTATCATTAATAATAAACGCGATAATCCACCGTGAGCACAACTATATTTTACCTTGCCCCGGGGAAACATTCATGCTGAAGTATTTTGTTTCTGGATGGAGAGGTATCAGCGAATGAAAAACAACAGTTTAATAGCTAGTAGGATTTTAGTCAAATCCTCCGGTGTCTCCATGCTATATCCTTTCACGTTAATCTCTAGAGGCATTTTGGAGATAACAGACTCGACTACATAGACGTGTACCCTCCGGCTATGGTGGAATGGCAAAAACAGTTTTTGGTCGATCGGTCCCTTTCTTCTATCGTAATTTTTTATGTGAATGAATAATTACCTGCCAGATGATTGTGTATCTAAAATTAAAAAAACCCCATTGTTCTTTGAATATTTATGGATTAATTTTGTCTCAAACTCCTAAATTATTATTGCAATCATTTAATGCCTACTTTTTAAAAAAATTAATTTCATTGTTCCCCGACAACATAGAGTTTTGCTGTCTTAATGACGGTCAAGTGTAATCAAATTAATTATATTACAAATTAGAAACATTTGAATTGAAGGACCTTTATAAAAACTGCCTAGTAGTCTTAATTTATTTTTATTCTTTTAACGTTTCTCAAATGGAGTGTATTTGTCTGTTAGAAAAGTTTTTTAACCGGATTAAGAGGTTCCTTACTATCCTGATAGGATCAGTTATTAATTGTAAACTTGGATGGAGGTTATGGTGCGCTGTTAGCATAATGCATGGTGGGATATAGATTTCCGTCCTTAAGTTTAGAAAGTGGAAATTAAATTTATGCTTTATATCGTAAATACAAGGAGGATTGCAAATTAATATCTATTTATTTGCCGTATATTACCCCCATTGTTTATTCAGTTTGACGAAAACGTGACGGTAACGTTGTAGTAGTTACCAGAATAATCCGAATCGAATGAGATTGAATCCATGGTTAGGCAAAAAGATTTTGATTTATTCTTAAGAATGATAAAAAATAGGTTGATAAATACAGTTGGCAGACACTTGGAAACATTGAAAAAAATTAAATCAAGCATTACCGCCCAATATGTTTCACGGAATATTCTCGTAATTTGGGAGCGGAAACTTATTTGTTAGTTCTGTGGGAATCTCCAAGGGTCAACGACAGCGGCGGAGAATTGTACAATTTATGGTTTATTTTATCCCGTTTCAAAACGCTTAAACCAAACTTTTTCCTCATGGGACGTAAATGATTAATGTTATCTTAATTGGCGTCCAACAGAATCTTCTCCGATAATGTTGATACATGGCACTCGCTGAACAGAGTCCCTGAACCCAACTGCGTAAATAATTAGATGGACAGATACGTGCGTTCTCTTCGGTGGATAAAATCGCTTACTGCAAAGAAGAATGCACTCGTCATAGAAATGATTCTCGCCATCGATTAAATCCTTTCACTTTATGTTATAAATCATTCAATTTCATCAGAATGTTTATTAAAAAAAGTTAATGTTTTTGATGAGGGGGTGGACGTTTTCGATTAGGGTGTTATCAATGCGATTTCTGAAAAATGTGATTTTTAGTTGTTTTTAAGTTTTTCCATTCCAAAGAGTATTTAAATTTATAAATAATATTATAAATAAGTTTATATTCTTCTATTTATGGAACTCTGCTCGTATAAAATGCGACATAAGTGAAGTGAAATTGACATTTTTGTTCCTCCAGGTCAAGTATGATGTGTTAGGAAAAATATGTATTTAAAAAAAATATAAGAATTATCATACGTTCTTGGGGAAAAAGTTGGGGAATTTATTAGCATGTTTCAAAATATCAATTTACTTTCTGTGAATATACTTAAGAACGAATTAAACCCGATTTTGCCTTGAGCAAACTGTAAGAGTCGTACAAGTTTTTACGAAGCGCAATGTTTCGATCGCTCAAATTGTAGTGAAAGGGAAATCAATATTGATCTGAAGATTTAAAAAAAGTAATCAGAGCAATCGTGCAGAGTTGTGATATTGCCCAAATGTTGACGTGGTCATTTCTATTGATAATGACCATTTGTGAATCATGGGCAAACAAATAATATATGATTTTTAAATTTTTGTCCAAATTTTAATTTTAGCGGTCGTTAGTATTAATAGGAGAAAAGCTTCTGCGACTTCTATGGAAATCACCTACAATCATTCTGCTCTAGATACAAAATTTAAAAATAAGACAAAATTAATGAATATGGAGGCATTCATTCATACCCCGCTCACTTTCCCTATTTCCCCGATTCAAATTTAGTTGTAAAATAAAAAAAATTACAATTTAATCTTTAAAACTTAGGAAATCTTTTATTAATTAATATTATTATTGTTTAAATTGAAATTTTTGTCTGAAATAAACCCTATGATTTATCTACTTAATTTATCAGCCCAACACATTTTTAAAAAGTGTCAACGGATATCGTA
Source organism: Hetaerina titia (assembly GCA_037158775.1). Lineage (NCBI taxonomy): Eukaryota > Metazoa > Arthropoda > Insecta > Odonata > Calopterygidae > Hetaerina > Hetaerina titia. Next base: position 49,942,060 of record CM073778.1, read on the forward strand.
TTTTTATGCTTTTCATGTCTTCATGAGATGTACGAAACGAAGCGTTTCTTATTCTTCATTAGAGAGGTTTAACAAAGCATACTATGACAGATAAAAGCAATAGGAATAAATATTTTACAATCACAGTGTGTACAAATTTTTAACATCCTCAAAGGTATCTGGACAACCCGGAGGCAATGAAGTGTCGACTGCACCAGAAAGAGTATCAGCAAAACCCTGCCATGGAGGAGTGTTTTTTCCAAAAAAAAAACGAAAAAAAACGAAAAATATATAAAACACACGGACAATGGCTTTCGGTCATGCAGGACATTTCCGTCTATTTTCCGTCTAGCATAGGGAGTCGAAGGAGAGAAAGACGGCCTTTCAGTCATGTCGGATGGAGCTGCTATCTCTCCATCTCCCGGCAGCAGTTTCCCTCCCTCCCAAACCCCCTGCCCTCTACATCTCTCCCCCACTCCCTTCGGCGCCATGCACGTCCTCGTGTGGATCACTAACGAGATTTCCAGCCGGGGAGTTGAAATAGAAGGGCGAGGCCGGAGTGGCGGCATGATAGGACAGGGCCGCGGGGGGAATAGGGGGGGGGTTCGCGTGGCGAATGAAGAACATTTTTAGGCACCTCTGCAAGTGGAGGTCACGGAGGGAGAGAGGAGGATGGAGAGGAGGGCATCACTGAGATGCCGGCACAATGTAGTGCAGGGGTGGTCATCCCCATTGCCGTGCGCGGTGAATTAAAGAAGCGGCAGAGGATGATGATGTGGGAGCAGGCCGTAACTGCGTTAGACGGACGCGTGAGGGGTGAGTGTTGATGCCAATCCAGTGGTTGGATAGTTAGATTATAGCGAACAAACTTCCCCATCCGTCCCCTCCACGAATAATTTCTCGAGGTACCCCTGGTGAAACAATTCCCTGCACCCCCCAGATTAGTATCACCACTCTTTCAAACCGCGAACGCATGTTTGAATGCTTGTAAGAATATGATCACTCACGTAGTGATAAAGCCGAAATCTTTCTTTCTGTGACGTTTCAAATCAAAAACCAATCTGAATGTCCACCCATACGCTTTTTCCTCAGGTGACATGGAGGCTTCCCCTGCTAAACTCTAACCTGCTAAGGTCGCGGGTTCATATTCATCACCATCACCTGAGTTTATACAGCATGAATGCTGTATAAACTCTGGTGGTTAGGCTCCTGGGAAAGCTGATGACAATTCATACGTTTATCGGGATCCCAAGGGTTTCACAAAACGCGAGAGATGTCCGGGAATCAAAACAAATCCATCTCAGAATACTTTAGGATAGCCGCCACCAAGAAAAACACCTAGTTATAAACACGACTATTTTCAGGAAACTCAAAAGTTTGGACATCTATAATTAGTATACGAGAAAATACGAGTATTATGAGGATTAGGTACCTGATAGGTGGAATAGATAAATGCCAATTATTAATTTCTCCAGAACTTACCCTTATACTATTGAACACATTTTCTTACTCATTTATGCATATTCTACCAAGTTCAAACTCTGGCAGTAAAAACTTAGTTAATGAGAACATTGGATGGCTTAGAGGAAAGGATTTCTCAGGAAGTAACGACTTTATAGACATTATTTTTCTCTGGGAATACTTCATTTAATAAGGTGGATTGAAACTGAAGTTTTGAGGTCAAAGTCCTTCTTCAGAGAGGTAATAGACGATATCTCGAGGTTTTATCTTTAATTGTGTAACCTTCCGTTAGTTAACGGCGGTTTTAGAATAATGATCCCCCCAAATTTCACGTCTCTTTTTCAGAAATTCATTATTTTAGGTTTTAGATAATGTGGCAAATATATGCACTGTAGCATACCTGTATTTGAGGGCAACAGTATCGAGAAATAAGATAATAAATTTCAAAGGGAATTTCTAGATTAAGTTCACTACATTACATTGCAATCATATGCACTACAGTGCATGAGATTTCTGTGTGATTCATTTAAATGGTTTAGGATATGTTTATCAACATTTTCTTTTTGGTTAAGAATTCACGTATTTCCGTTATGATGGACCGTGAAAACGGTTGGCGCTTTTGGTTCCAAACTCTTTCATTTATGACCTTTTCCACCGCCTTTCTTCTCAAATTTTATTGGAAAAAAATGAAGGTACAATGCACCCAGTACGGCGTGGGTGGTTTTGAAATTGTACTCTGTAAATGTCCTGGGCGGATGGGTTCAAGACATCGCCTGTATTTGACCCAAATCTTACGGCGAGGATACGCATGGAAAGGACTGCTGAAAAGTGTAGAAAGGAAAAGAGTAATAATGATTAAAAAAAAGTAGTCTGTGAGAAGGGTAAGAGGGGAAGGGGGAGATAGAGGTGAGGGGTCGGAGAATTTAAAAAGGGACAATTCACTCCCCGAGGAGGCGATTCCCTATTGAGGAAGAGATTCCGTCGACCGAGTTGACGCGCGAAGTAGCGTATCGGAGAATTAGTGGGGCAAAAGGTGCTTTTTTTCCTGCCCTCCACGAACCGTACACTCTTTCGTCTAGAGCGAGGAACCGGGACTCCTCAGGGGAAATGAACGCATGGATGTGCGCATGTGTGGTTGTGTGCGGCATTGAGGAGAAGACCGAATAATTCTGGATGCACGAATGATTTTATCCTGACTAGCTCCACGGGATGGGCAACTGTCTCGTGGGACCTTCGAGCGCAACCTTTTTTCACGACAATATTCCCAATTGGAGTAATGTGCGGGAGAAATAATTTTTACGTCAAATTTTTTAGTGCATGTCTCAATATTGCGTTTTACAGGAGTTGATACAATCGCGGAATTTCCGGTTTACACACGAGTCCTGGGATTATTTTTCAACGGGTCAGCAATTCCTTGGAGTTAAAAACTGAGTTTTTTAGGTTATAAAATGTTTTTTTTTCAAACTAAGGATTAATGCTGTGTACCTCCAAGTAGAAGCTGGTGAGTGCGATAACTTAATGAATGATACTCACCTTAAGCTCGAAATGAACTTATTCGGAGTTTTATATTCAATAAGCATAATGTCTTCCAATCTTAAGCGCTATTGAATTTGATTACTACAGCATCTAGATCTTAAAATGAGGAATTTAAAGGATATTATCTTGATTAAGTCATGTAGTTATCCTTATTTATAATTTTGAATTAATCATTCGCTTGTCATGTGAGATCAGTTTAGAGTTAAACTTTATAAGCATCAAACTCACAGTTTCACTCATATATCTTGAAATTCGTAGAGTTACCAGTTCTCAAAATATAAATTTACATCCCGTCTTCAAAGCAAAAGAACTCACTCCATGTAGTGCAAAATGAATGATATCCTTGTGCTGGTACAAGATGATACTTTAGCGCTTTGTAAATTTGATTCCTCATTTAAATTTAATTCCGCTGCAAATAGTGAAATGACGTGCATATCATTGCACCACATAATAACTTGATAAAGAAATGTAATTTGCGCTGTATGTCCTGTTACCATCTCAGGAACGCAGTTCATCAGTAAATAATCAGTTGCAAAATACTTATTTTTTAACGCTAAAAAAGTTAAACAAATTATTCAACTGTGAACGCCTAGTTGAAAACCAGGATTTTTATGTGCAGCAAACTTATGTTTTGGGCTAATTTAATTAAGATTATCTTTATATTAGAATTTAATATTAAAAATTTATTTTAATTAATATTTGAGAAATTATTCGACGATTGAGTGGATTATATTACTCAACATTTTCGGATCTGTAGTGAAATAGTTTAAGTCAGTTGCATTTAATTGGTGATTGAACATGAAATTAGCCTAAAATGATTTATTTACATCGCAAATAACTTAACTAATTCAGATCTAACTTCGTGGAAGTTCACCAATTATGTAATTTTATTTTAACTTCATTTCAAAATGGTTACCCATAGCGAGCTCTCATGTTCTTTCAACTCGGGCAGTAATGGACCGAAATGTTCTCTAATCAAGCTATCTGAATATAACATACCCAATTACGAATGAGCCACATCGACTTCAATGGCGGAAATGGAGGTTAATAGCCGCGATGAGTTGGCTATCACCGACGTTGAGATACTTTATTTCTCATCCGCCCTGGTGAGAAATGAATAAACACTCACGCATACTGCCCGACTCTGCGGCACCATAACGCTAGTTTATCGGAAGCAATCAAATGTGTGGTGAATTCGTGACGAAGTTGATTGAGCACCGTCGTTAATATGAGTTCCTCTGATAAAACCTGTGGCTTTAGGAGTTGGAGTAAAATTCCAACTTTAATTACCACGCTCAGGACATGCATTTTAGCCGTAAGCTATTTTATGTGCTATATACGTGTCCATTTAAATGTGAAACGGTCACCGCATAGCAACGAACGCGGATAAGGCCGGAAGGGAAAACTATATGTGTAATTTTGGTGATCCACTGTTCTAAAAAAAGGCAGTCAATTCGAAGATTATAGAAAATGGTGCAATGCCCTACTAGAGAGCTTGGTATTTTTGACCAGTATATAGATTTGAATTATCCCTGTGGATCAATGAATAGCGCGCTGCATTAATGGTATTCCCTAGATCGAGTCATGTCTAAACGGAACGCTATTAAGCAATATATTTAAACAGAATTTTCGAAAGGTACAGGACTCCTGAATTCTCTTGGGAAACCGAGGTCAATGATCCCAAATTAAATTGAAACTTTACATCACAGTGAAAAAAGAAGAAGGATAAACGTTGTCGCTGACAGATTCAAGTTCGCGCTCTTCTCTCGCACGACAAAAAATCGTAACAACATGGAGCCCAATCATGCGAATATATTTACTTAAAGAATTTACTTAAAGACCAAAATTTAATGTTTTAGTGAAACACACCAATAATTACATACATTAAAGCCTTGGTGTACGAGGTATGGAATGTATATTTTCCTTATGTGTACGAATTTTTGTATGCGAATATATATTCATATTTATTACGATCAGTAAGAGAACATAATTGCTTGTGTTCCTGTAGCGAAACATTCCATAGTGATGAGGGATTGTAATTCGACGGTAGGCGAAGGAAGAGACGGTAATAAGGTGAGATACTACGGTTTAGGTACGAGGTATGACTACGGGGAGAAAGTAATTGAGTTCTGTAGGAGAGAGGGGTTAGTCATCATCAACATTTGGTTTAGACACCACTAAATGCGTAGGTATACATGGAAAAAGCCAGGTGACTCAGAGAGGTATCAGTTAGATTATATTCTGGTTAGGCACAGGTTTAGGAACAGTGTGATAAATTCGCACAGTTTCCCGGGAACGGATGCGGACTCCGACCACAATTTAGTTGTTATGAAATGTAGCGTCCGTTTCAAAAAGATAAGGCAAGGGCAGCGGATTAGGAAATGGAATGCAGAAGCATCAAATGGATTGACAAGGAAGGAATATTAGCGGGCTGTAGAAAAAATCATGGATGATGGTAAAGAACTGAGTGCCATCAAAGAAAAATGGGAATGTATCAAGAAAGGGTTATCGAAAGCCTCAAAAGAAACTATAGGAACCGTTAACGGGAAAAGGACAAGGAAACCATGGATCGCAGCTGAGATGATTTCAAAGATAGATGAGAAAAGAAAATGGAAGAATGTAAATACAAAGTTAGGCAAAAGAAACTACAAAGACTTACACAATACATTGAGACGGGCTACAAAGGAATCAAAAGAAGCATGGTAGAAGACCAAGTGCGAGGATATGGAATGTTCGCAGAGGAAGGGTGAAATTACTACGCTCTACGGCAAGGTTAAATCACTATCGGGAAGTAAGAAGGGAAGATCTAGGTTAACAGAGATAAGTCGGGTAAGATAATAGTTGACACAGAAAAAAAGTCAAAAGCGATGGAAGGAACATATAGAAGAACTTAGGTCAGCAAGGTTAGCCAGAAAAGAAATATGAAGTAGAGAAAGATAGCTTAGGTACAGGCATACTCGACGACGAGATAGAAAAGGCATTAAGGAAGATGAAACTAAATAAGGCCTTTGGGTGAAAACATTCCTGTGGAACTACTGAAATGTTTAGGAAAATGTGGGAAGTACACTATATGGACTGATTCGCAGTATCTATGAGGAAGGAATTTGGCCGGAAGACTTTGTGAGATCAGTGATAGTTTATATTCCCAAAAAGGTAAAGACTACATCATGTGAGGATTACAGAACAATAAGTTTGATATCCCACGCAGCTAAAGTTATTCTCAGGATCATCAACAAAAGGATAGAGAGTAAGGCAAATGATTACTTAGGGGATGATCTGTTTGCGTTTAGGAAGGAGAGAGTTACGCGTGATACCATTGCAGTAATGAGATCACTAATGGAGAGGAATATAGAATACAATCAAGGCGTATTTGTCTGTTTCGTAGATTTCAAAAAAGCGTTTGATACAGTGAATTAAGAAAAAATAATGAGTATATTGCAGAACATAGGAATAGATTGGAGGAAAAGGAGGCAAATCCGCGATTCAAAACGGTCAAAGTAGTAGGGACGTAAGGAGAAAAATTGCGCTAGGCAAAGAGGCTTCTTCAAGGAGGATGGAGTTGATGACAGGGACGATGAGTAAGGATGTTAAGAAAAGACTCGTCAAAAGGAGCGTATATGTACGACGCGGATACGTGGTCACTGAAGTATGATGATAAAAGAATATTATAGGCTTTGGAATCGTTGGTGTGAAGAAAAATGGAGAGGGTGAAATGGACCCAAAGTAAAACAAATGAGGAAGTACTAGGGATGAGGAGGGCGGAAGAGAGGGGTTTGTTGGAAGAAATCATAAGAAGGTAGGAGTAATTGATGAAAGGTGTATTGAGTGGCAGTGGGATGTTGAAGAAGGTAATAGAGGGGAGAATGTTAGGCAAACGACGAAAGGGCAGGAACGTTATAAGGAATTCGGAAGGGATGAAGGAAGTACATAGAGATGAAGAGAGATTTGATGTTGAGTAGGTCGCTGGATTGTGTTTTGTTAGGAGTCACAAAATATTTATTTGGTAGTAAACCTAATTTAACCGGTAGATTGCTTAGTAATAATTTGCTCATACATGCCTGGTGTTCTTATACATTTCCCCGCCACACGTCCTATCGGCGGCCTGCGGGGTATTATCTAACATGTAGATGTAAAGTTTAAAGTCGTTTCAAATAATGAAGCACCTTCTCCTTTTCTTCTCAAACAAAGGATGACTATTAGAATTTCACATCTTTCACGCCACTTTAATAGTATCTATCTCTCTGACAACACCATGCGTAACCTCTGTTTGGATGTTGTGTTCTCAAAACGGTTTTGAAAACGGGGTTCCATTATACAAATTTCCATCAAATCATCCATAATATTTAGTTATTCACAGGAAAAATACTTATTCCACCCATTTAAATTTATATTGGGTAAGCAGGTGACCTAATTGTCCAAAGTTAGTTCAAAGTAGAATTTGCACCGCCTTAGAACACGGAGACAATTATTCTGGTGTGCAGAGTGATTTATAGATGCTAAGTCAAAAATTTCTTCATTATTCTGGATTTATGAACGGGTTGTATCTGCTTAGAAATATCTCTTCAAGCCATTCGAGGGTTTTTCAATTTGGGACGGAATGAAATAGAAAAAAAGTGAAACCTTAGTAGAAAGTTCGTTAAAACAAGAAGAATATAAGATTGAAAAATTATTCATAATTGTACGCTGCTCCTTAAAGACTTTAACTTGCTAAAAATTTGGAATTATTATGAGTTACATTGAAGGCATGTCCTTACAATCTTTTTCAATTATTAAAATATTCACGTGCTAGTAGACAGCGTCAAGTGACACATACAATACATGCACAATACTTGTGCATCGTTAGCATTACATTCAAACAATCCTTTCTGAAATCGTTAAATGAAATATTTCAACAACAATATCTGTCTCAAAAATGCACACATTTAATTTCTTTTCAACAACTTCTTAATGCTAAACAATCTAAACTAAGCCGATGCATAAAAAAGATAATAAAAAAATAAAAGTAGGTAATGAAATATCAGGAAATATCTCAATTCAAATCTCAATCACAAAAATGCCATTTCATTAGCAAAATATTCTCAATGAATATTGAATAAAAGCCGAGCTGCAAAAAAACATCGCAATCAAAGCAATTAGAAAGCAAATGAATGATGATCAAATTATTGGTAACACTAATAATTGAATCATGCGGTTAAAATCTCCAGGGATGTTATACACGTAGTCATATTTTTCATTGGTTGCTTCTTGCGTGTTCTACTACCATAGAATTTATTTTTATAGAATATTGGGAAGTATGTACGTAGAATTCAAAATCACAACTGTAGGCCTCACGAAAAGTTGGTTTTATTCCTTGACAAGTGCAATTGGTTGGGGAGACGTGGAGGGCCGAGTTTTCGCATCCTTATGGTACGCCGACTACATCCCATCTCGCTGATACCAATTGCAACCGGACGTTTGGGACACAGTTTACTTGCATTCAGAACCAACATGAAAACAAAATAGTAGTCGTATGCGGTAATTTTATTTGAACGACTCGTTTAAATCATTTCGGTGCCATGCGTAATTCTTTTCTATTTGACAACCGCTGGATTACTCCATTCTGACCCAAAACCTCTTAGATGTGTGTGTTACTATTATTTTTCATTTCGCTTGGATATAAAGAATGGCGCCTTTAAAATAATCCCAGAAGTTACACTTACTGGGGGGAATAAAAAAATTGGCGCGTGTAATTCTCCCCGTCCATTCATAGGATCGTAAATAATAAGTTTTACGGGAGACTAATAAAAATATTATATTTTAGAAATTTTCGACTGGTCATAAAACCAAGATTCGCAGTTTTTATTACACATTTAGTCGCCCTGCGACATCTTCATTTTCCACGAGAAGAGAAATCCACTGTGGCTGAATAAGTTCAACTCAAAACGATCCCCTTTCATTGCGAGACAGAAGAGAGAAGTTGAAGGATGTTTGTAGTGCTGTGCTCAATCAATTTCATCTCAGCGGTCCGGACGAACTGCCATTCCGCTGGTGGATGCGTCATTTCCGTCTCTTTGGTCATCCGATTACTCCTGGAGAATATTTTAACTTCAGAGTCCAGGACTTACTTCGAGAAACATTGATAACTCGAGATGGAATTGTTAAGGAGGGATTGGGCGGTCTCCTAAGTGTAGGTCCTTACGTGGGGACGTGGTTAAAACATTCAATCCATTATCCCATAAGAAACGAAATGAGTGGGCTTGCTTGAGTGAATTATAAAATTAGACGTTCAGCACGTCACCTTTAACTGGTTAGTACCTTTATTTCGCTTTAAAACGTTGTTGTCAAACTGTAAATTTTAATATGGCGCATCCTACATTGCAAATCAAATGAAGTTACAATTAATGTTAATCTATAATAACAAAAATATTCACCCTATTCAATTCTTTTCCTAAAATCAATATGCATACAGTGGGATTTATGGTTAAATCGTCATTAAGTTTCCATTTTGGCACTTGAATAAACGAACGAGGAAAACCTGCACAAAGAACAGTACTTCCAATTACAGATACTTCCTTGTCATAAGAGGGACAATGTAGTTACAATAACCAAAAAAATATTGAGAAGGATATGTTTGGCGTATTAGTATTAAAAACTTTTAAGCGAGCATATTAATTTAATAATTTGTTTTAGGATTTCAATTAGTCGTAATACTAATTTTACTAATATTTCATTGATTCTATTAGTCGAACGATTGTATATAATGCTGCTATTATGTGGTAGGTATAAGCTCCTCACTATTGGACATAATTTTGGGTACAATGGATTAATTAGGACATAATAGATAGGAATATTGAAGGATCCCATGAGGAAGACCAAGATTCAAGTACACAGGGAAAATTAAGAAGAGCATAAAACAGATACGTTATCACGGGGTGATAGATTTAACACTGAACAAGAAGAGTGAAGGACTGCAGTAAACTGATCTTATCATTGAATTAGTGTTCGTGATGCTATCGAAAAGTGGCTATGTGCAGATTCATCAGACAACTTGGCAGTTTGTAACTTATTTATAACTTATGTGTAACACTGACTTTTTAATAAGTTTTAGCAATTGGTGAATGTTTTAAAATATAGATAAATTTAGCAATGAAGTTTGACACTTATAGTATAGTCCATTTTATCGTGCCATAAGCCCGGATAATCTTGATTCAAAAATTTGTACCAGTCGTCACAGGGCTGCTGACTTTCCAGAATTAGAGCATTTTACAAATAGTGTTTGCTAGGTTATTTCTAGTTAGTGCAAGAAGCAGTTAGTGAGATCCAAGTAAGTTGTGATAGAATCTCATCGATAATAATCCATATATTATTATTATTATTATTATTAGGTAATCTACCGGTTAAGGTAGGTTTTTGGATGGACACAACTATCAAATAAACCATATATTATTATTAATCTAAATATATGAACAATCATCTTTGGAGCCTTACTCCAAAAAAATATTTTGATATTTTTCATAAAAATCTATTCGTCAATTAGGTGTTAAAAATTTTCGAAGAGAAATTTTTATGAAGATTATTATGTTTTTTTCTGAATGAATTATTTATCTAGTATTCATTATCTAGCATAGTAAATCTTCCAATAGCAATACAGATAATATTTTAAAAATCTGAATTCGAAAAATATCATACTTGTACTTAAATAGTCATTGTAATGAGAATCATTGGTTTGATACAACATTTCGGCTTCTCACAGACTGATTCATCGGAGGTTGCATAATCTAGTTGGATTAAAACTTAAAACATCCGCACTTAATAAATTCTGCTATCGTAAATAAAGGGAAAAATTGTCGTTGAGTTAAGATATTTTTAGTTTATTTAAGAGAGGTTAAATTTGCTGCAATGTAGATTCAAGTTAAAAAAAAAAGGAGATTCATGCACAAAGAATTTTGATTTACGAGAAATCGTACAAAAGTCAGAAGCCATAGTTCACGAAAGAGGCGGCTAATAAATTGAAGGATAGAGGAAGTGGGAAGGGGTTACTGCAGGAAGGTTGAAGGCAGAGAAGTTAAAATTATTTTTGAAGTATTGATATGTCGTATGACGAAGAATAACTCTGAAAGGTTTTCTTTTAAAAGAGAGTTACTGATTTCAGGACAAAAATGGCCCTGTAAAGTGTAAAGAAATCGGATATCACGGAGTGACAAATACAGTGCAATAGATAATACATTTGGCTGATCAACATTTCCTACAGAATCTCCTTATAAAGAATTATACTCTGATATAGGCAATTATTGTATGTATATAAACTCTAAGGATGTTCATTAAACTTTGCACCTTTATATATTTCGATATTGAGAATTACATTGAAATATGTCTAATTTTTGAAATATCATATGGGAGCTCAATCAGGGGTGCGAAATGATTAATGGGAAATGGGAAAATGTAACCTTACAATGCATAACAAATTCCTGTTATTCTTTGAAATATGATCTAACGTGCTGTGACAAAGAACTAAAATTGACTAAGATGTAACCTTATCTTTCGAGTAATGTTATTGCATACCTATCTTGTACGAGTATTGAAAAAATCGTCTTACAACGTGATTTTTTATTAGCTTTTTGTGCTTGGTATTCACGGATTCGTGATAGTTCCCGACGTAATTTAGTGAGCTAGGCTACGTAATGAAAACTGCAAGATATTTTTTGTTCGCTACGAAGTTTTAAATCGGTTACTGAGAAATGTTATAGTTTTTATGCATGAAATATATAGTTAAACATGAGTAGGTTTATCATTAAGGATGTCGACTCTAAGTCAATATCAATGAAATTGTTGCATTATAACCATATGACTGCTTTGGTATTTCCTTCAGAATCCAAAAATATATCGAATTACACTCGAATACGAGCAGTAATGCATATGCGTATATAATTTGCTTCTCAAAAACTCGGCTGTAAGAATTTTGGATGAATTTCTAAAACCCTAACACAATGAAACAAAATTGCGGGCCGCAGGGAACCCTTTGAGATAGATATTGCCATTGGGAAACATCTTCCGTGGACAATAACTCCCTGAGAGTGAATATAAATTTTACAAGCGCCACAAAATAAATATAAAGTTTACCTCAGCTCAGCTACCTTCGTTTCCTGGCCAGTTTGTTATATCTTTACTCCTGGGAAGATTTTCATTTTCTAGTTTGGTTGTCCATTCGTCTAGGATAAAAGTGTCCTTATGAAAAATCGTTCAAAATTCAAAATTATTATGATATTCGGCTCGAAAATGCGTTTCAAATTTTTAATTCGTTTTTGAAATAATAAATAACTTTTTAATTTAAATTCTCTAATATTCAAAGTTAAGTTATTAAAAAGAAATTATTCCATTTTAGCAACTGAATAAATGGAATGACTAATATTATTGGAAGAACGTCTAAATGCATCGAAATAAGAATATATATCTACCGTTTCTACTGTGAGAATGCGATTTATTCACGCATTATATGTTGGAAAATAAATGCATGCATGCAATGCCATGTTAACTTTACACCACTGTTTTAAAATTCTCTTTGTAAATATACAAGTATATTTTATAAATATACTTGTATGTTTAAGAAAAATTGATTTCCAGATACATGATTAAACGGAGTTTTTCAAGAAGAGATGTCACATATTGGTGATGATGAAAAGGGGATGGTAAATCACACACTGAAAGAGTATGCTTTAACGTTAATTGAAGAACCATCGATGAAGGTTGGGGACAAATTGATAATAATAAAGTACATAAGTATTTGAGTCGCCATAGATCTTTTATTCAAGAAAATATTTTTAATTCAGGTTTTTTCATTTGGATTCATGTATTTTTCGAAAGAAGGAACACACATTGTGAGTTACAATCAGCTACAACATTTAGTTAATTCTTGAACGCTCGTAATAATTTCACGAATATCATCAAATAAATGAAAAATTAAAATAATGTCTCTGTTCTATATAAATTAATCTCTTTGGTCATAATTTTAGACATATTTCTCACTCATGGACACGCTACAATATTCCAATAAAAACCAGGGGGGATAAAAAAAGAATGTCTTTCTTAAAAAAAACATCCTGTGGTCAAATTGTCGAAAAAGTGACTGCGCCCTATTTAAGTGGGTGGAGACCTTAAATTTAAATGCACCCTCAATTAAAACTTCATGAAATCCCCTCATCAGTAGTTAAACTTGCGGGGTCACCTATTACTCATATTTAATGACTTACGTAGACTACGCAAATGTAAATTAAGATAATAACTCTAAGGATTTCCGTTCAACTTCGTATGCCAAGCAATTTTAGTATAATAAATTAGGTGAGCTAGATCTTAGTTTAGGGAAAATTCATTTGTGGCCCAAACGATGCTGGTGTTGGAATTCTCTTAAATAATATTTATGTTATGTTTCCGTCAAATAAACAAACAGACAAATGTAATTTCTTTCTGTTAATTTGTTGCGTTGGGTTACTGGTTTATGGGAGCGTTCTGCTTCATTTCAGAAAATGATATCATTACGAACAATTAAACGTCAACAGAATTATCTTGATCATTCATCTTTGGTTCGACGTTGGTTCGTAATTCTTCTCTTTTTCGCTTAAATTATTAATTTGGATTTATTTGACTCGTTAATAACGGTAAAAAATTAAAAATGAAATAATAATTTATATGAACAGTAAATCCAAAATGCAGGACCCTGATACCGTAAATATCGGTCCTCCATGTAATTATGAAAATTACTAATTAGTATAAATATATTATGTATAATCATTTCATTAAACACGTATAAGCACATTTTAACATTCCTCATTCGTAAACTTACCAAAGGGATGCACTGAAAAACAGTTTCTTTTTACTAAGTTTAAATTAAATACCCTAAGATTTTTAGGATCTCTATTATGACCTTGAAATTCGGAAATGAATTTTACGAGAAAACTACGTGTATGTATTTTATAGTCACAATCGCCGCGCCGCAATATGTATTTTCGAACACTACTCGCAGATTACACCCTTGAGATACCCATAAGCCTATTTGGATTTCCATAAGGTCAGCCAGGGTTAAATTCACGAGAGTTTGCCGACTACGCATGCCCAAGACGGGATTCGAACCTGAACCGCTGAGTTAACGGGGTTGACTGTATTAATTATGTGACCCAGATTGTACTAGGTAAACGGATAGTTTGACCATACTGGGATGTACTTGAGTGGAGCGACGCGAACTATTGCAAAGATTAGACTAAGTTGGTACCGCAGCATCCGTATGCATGAGATCACTGCGGGGTGCACTTTAAAACGGGTTCGTGTGACGCTTAACAGAAGACTGGTTTTATTTTCAATCAACGCGGAGGCAAAAGAAGTTTAATCAGAGGGGAAGGGTGACGAAACCATTGGTAGCATCGGGTTGCAAGTTTGCTAATATCTGTCAAAAAGTGTCAAAAATACAATTTTCTAAAAATATATATTTATTCCAAAGAGAATGATATACTAATATCTTGGGCATATGCAAATTTATTTATTTTTTAAATGCTCATCTGTGATATTTGATCTTCTATGTTTTATAAATAATTAATCAATAATATTTAATAAAACCTTTTGTTTCATAAAATTATTTTTTAAATAAATAGCTTTTACTCATATTTCTAAATTATTCCTACAACTATAAATTGTGAAAGAAGGTAGTTGGAAATATGGTGTCAACTATAATGACCATTTCACATTACAACTGTTTTAAACCCTTAGGTTCGGGTCCCATTGAAACTTAGAACCATATTTACCAGCAGTTACTTGACAAATCCATTACTTCACCGAAGAATGGATATATTTAGGTCTCTTAGATCTAGAAAATTTTTAGATACATTGAAGTACTCTCTACTAGCTATTATGAGAATTCAAAGGTTCTACGATGCAATTGACGATGTCCTGCAGTGTAATACGAGTAGAGGGCAACGAAAGAAATGTTATTTTCAACTGTTCTTGAGTACTTACAGTTCGAACTTCCATACTAAAATCAATTATGTTGGAGATGATTTGAGTAGGTTTCCGGGGCGAATCACTGCCGGACCACTTCATAATTACTTGCTGAACACCTCAACGGCGGGAAGAAGCAGAAGAGCGATTCTAGGCTCTCCTCTGCGCTCTCAGCTATTTCCAGATCTTTTGGAGCAGGAGAAGAGGCACTTCTTCCTCTCCGTGGAAACCCTTTAGTCACTCCACCCTTATGGTGCTCGAATGGGGGTGAGCACGGTATGTGGTGTTCCAAAGGCAATATCGGCCTCCGCTTCCTGAAAGGGGAGTGAAATTCACGTGGAACCACACATTGGATGGGCAGGGGGAGGAAAAATAAGGGAACATGCAAAGCGCTGGGAATAAAGGTTTGAAGGCAGTTGGGAGGCCAACTAGTGAAAAGACCTTGAGGGAGGCCGCTGAGAGCGGGAGAGGCCACGGACGTATGAAACCGCAAAAGGAGTGGCCGGGAGGAGGGAGGTACGGGGAAAAGATTCGCCAGTGACCACACGAGTCGGGGATGTGCCTAGTGATGGGGTGATAAAATGAAAGGAAGGAGGATAAAACAAAGGGGAGTGAAATGAACGCGGAAAGGCGGGAGGAGAGAATGTTATCGAGCCAAAATCTTGTAGAATTAGTGACCATTTATTTCATTTAGAATTTGATACCAACATGAATGAAATATTTATAAAATTTCGAATACATATGCTTTCGGAAGCTTGAAATACGGTTTTGTAGGAAGAAACATCATTCAGTTGTAATTGGGGTTACTTGAACCACAAAGTTAAAGTCACTCCAAGATAAATTTAAGTTTTAATTGGGGTTACTTGGGGACTCCTTATTTCTCAAGTGTTGAGATCACATTTACTTTGAATCCTAATAGATAAAAGGTTCCCTTCTTTCATATACTAATTAAAGTTTTTTCTATTATATATATATATACAAACCACCAATTTCTATTTTATATATATATATATATATATATATATATATATATATATATATATAAACCACCTTCCCCACATGTCCTGTGTTCGCCTTTTTTGTGTTTTCCTATCCCCTTCCCTTATACCTATTTCTATGTTTGAATGAATATTTGTGCGCCGTATGGCGGGACATCGTATTTGAATTTATATATATAAACATATAGATACACACACACACATATATAAATGTATATATATATATGATTATTATTAAGCAATCTACCGGTAAAGGTAGGTTTTCGGATGGACACAACTATCAAATAAAAATTTTGTAACTCCAAACAAAACACAATCCAGGAACCTACTACACAAGTCTCCCTTCATCTCTGTGTACTTCCTTCCTCCCTTCATTCCATCCAACATCTCTATCCTGTTACTGCTCATTCTTCGTTTGCCTAACATTCTCCCCTCTATTACATTCTTCAGCATCCCCCTACCGATCAATATGCCCTTCATCAATGGTTCCTACCTCCTTATGATTTCTCCCAACAATCCCCTCTCCTCCTTCACTATAACTAACACTTCCTCATTTGTTTTCCTTTCGTTCCATTTCACCTTCATCATCCTTCTTCATACCCACTTTTCAGAAGCCCCCAATCTACGTCGATCCTCCTGCTTCAGTAATCACGTTTCCGTGCCGTATTTGACTACGCTCCATACAAATTCTTCCCTAGTCTTTTCTTAACATCTTTACTCAACGTTCCTATCATCAACTCTCTTCTCCTCGCGAAAGCCTCTTTGGCTAGCGCAATTCTTCTCTTTACTACTTTTACCGTGGTCGTCCAAAACACTTCCGAGATACGTAAACTGTTCTACCTGCTCTATTTTTGCCATCCTATATTAATGTTTAGCTTAGCATTTTTCTCTTTGGAAAATCGTATAACCTTAGTTTTATTAATAATGATTCTCATCCCGTATCTATGGCACTGAATTTCCAATTCACTCAGAAATGTTTGCAACCCCTTTGTTTGCTTCAGTTTGCTGACTGACAGACTAAAGCTTGGTCATCAGCAAACCTAACTAATTTCACGAATTCCTCGCCGAATTTCATTCCTATTTCCAGGTCTTGCCATGCCTCTTTAATTATTTCCTCCATGTATTCGTTGAACAGTACCAGTGGTAATGGGCAGCCCTGCCTTACTTCTCTTCCTAACACTTCCCATCCGGACTCTCCGTTCCCCACTCTCGCCTGAGCAGTCTGAGTTTTTTACAGGTTTCGGAATAGCCTCATATACCTCCAATCTATAGATGATTAGAAATATAATATTCAAGCTAATATTTTACAGCATTGTCAGTACGCATGGACATATATTTCCTCAACTTATGTTATAAAAAATAAACTCAGATTTTAAGACGAACCCAAGCCATTCGAACACAAATATCTATCAATTCTGAATAGGACGTCATCCCTATGATTTATCGTCAGGTTCCTCCAGAATATTTTCACTTGTTTGGAAAATATTTCGTCATGAGAAAGAATCCTTAATTCTTCGTTGTTGGAGTCGAACTTCTGATGCCAAAGTAAGATTAAAGTATTGTTTTTAAATTATTCTCATTCCATCGACAACCCTCAAAAAGGTAATTGCCATCTCCCTCATAGTTTGGCTGAATCTTTTTCCTCAAATCAACTTTTGGCAAATATTCCGAAACAACTGGAGTTGAATCAGGAGAATCTCTCCTCGCAGCCGCAAATTTATCCGATTGCAATTTATTAACATTCGCGACTACAATTGTTTTTTTCGTATTAGATTTTTTTAACCACGAATTTGAATATTATAATATATACCAAAGCTTAGACGTTATCAAAATTATGATTACTTGAAACAAATGTAGAGAACGTCCGTGCTTATTCATGGAGTGGCGAAAATTAAAGAAAGTATAAGTATGAGAGCGGACGAAAAAAGTGGCATTTTCGAACTTAAAAGGACAAAATATGTCGGTGGTCGCATGGAAATATTTTCCTGTCCACGACGGCAGTCATATTTGTGGATGCTTACGTCGGGCTATAAAAAATTCACTCTTTATATGCTCGTAGGAAAAAAATGACCCAGTACCATATACTTCGTCGCGTGGCGAGGCTGCGGCATTGTTTAATGATTGTCCCAGCATTAAAATGGTGATATTATTCGGCGTAGGGAGGAACAGGGTCGTCGGTGGGGAGCTGCACACCTCTAGGTAGAGATATATTAAATGTACGTATGCGTGTACGTGTGTGTTTGTACATACGGATGTCATTTATTCAATTTATTATACCAATTGAACTTAGGTTGGACGGTCTCACGACTATAATACTCTGCATATCGCGAGAAATTCCTTTTGCTTACCATACAGTATTTCTTTCTTCATTTCTTTGTAATTTCAACCTGTTTTCATCCTGTGTAAAATGCCTTTTCTCTTCCTCTCTTGAAATATTTTACCTAACTCTATCCCTTCTATCGAGGTCTTTTACATTACCACTACCATTCAATGTCTCCCCCATTCGCTTTCTCTGCCGCTTTCCAATTTACCCGAGCATCTTCCTCTCTTCCCCCACCATATTTAAAACTTAATCCTTCGTCTTCCTATCTATCATATTCATTTTCACCACTATTATCCGTAAGCATATCTAAAAACTCTCTAAACTATCCCATCCTCTTGCTTCAAAGACCCGGGTTTAGATCATGACAGCTCCATATTAAAGTCTCTGCAGGTGTATGCATGATATGAAATAATGCAACGCATGTAATCACGTGTAATAAAAATGAGAAGGTAGAAGTGGTCTCTTTTATTATTTCCTCCCAATGTGCCCACCTCTGGTACTTCGTTGTGGGACGATTTAGCAGAGAGTGGAGGCTCTTTCCAGAGGTCTTTCGGGCGCACGGTAGAGGGGTAGGTGGTTAGGGGGTAGACGCGCGCTTGTTGGGGTTTAAATAGGGACGTAAAGGAGGGAGGTGGGATAAAAAGTGGACCGTGGGTGGGAGGGCCAGGGGGAGGGGAGATAGTGGTGCGGGGAAGAGGGATGGCTCATTGGGAGGGCCGAAGGGGAGAGAGAAGGCACTTCAACGTAAATGGAAATGTGTGCTTGGATAGGAGGCCACGGGGACCGGAAAAGGGTTGGTGGAGAAAGCCGGGCGTGCGTTCTAGTGGGCGTGCGTGCTTACGAGCGTGCGTGTGCCAGTGCGTGGGTGTGTACGTGTGCGTGTGTGGGTGGTTTATTCAATTGTGAGGCTAACGAGGAGATGAGGGGAGGGAGATGCAGGGTTGGTCGGGAGTGGGTGGAAAGGGGGTGAGGGAGGTTGGGCGGGTTGAGGACCGAAGGAAAGGGTGCGGCGATGGAAGGAGGTGGGTGTTGAGGGTTACGGTGCCGAAGGGGAAGTAGGTACGGGGATTAGTCTGGGTGCGGGAAGGATGGAAGAGAGAGTGGGCGGGGTGAGGGGAATGGCACGAAGTGAGCCCGGCGTTTCATCAAGTGAAGGAAGAGTAGATGAGGAGTTTAATTCAAACGGCATGCTTTAGTTCCTCTCGTACTCCTCTCTACGAATCCTTCTGAAAATTTCACTCTGCCCCTCCATCCTGCCATCTATATCTTTCTCCATATATATATATATATATATATATATATATATATATATATATATATATATATATATATATATATATATATATATATATATACATACAGATAGATATACATATACACGCAGTCCCATTCAGTTCCGTTTTTATTACCTTAATACCTCCATGCATACGAAAAATGTGTGCTCGAAGGAAGGGTCTTCTGCAAGCAATAAAAATGAGACGTATGTGAAGGTTGTGCGTTTGCCAAATTGCGTTTGGCAGCGCAGGTTATAGTTCTTCCTTGAAAGGATTCTGTAGCGACATGAATAAGTTAAATGTGGGAGAAAGTGAAAGTACGAAGACAAGTACAAATTCAATATTTCTGATAATGTAAAATTGGTAATAGGCTCGACTTTGATTAGTTTCAACGATAAAAATATGAATTAATAAGTCATAAATTCTGTTATGCAGCATAGTTTATGTGGGGGAACAAAATAATTAGAACAATTATTGATCAAATCGAACATATCTTCCGGAAATAATAATACGTGCACAAGGCATTAAAATAATGATTACATTAATGTTTCCAGATTGATCGTCATGTATAATGATTTTAAGGGTATTCTTTAGTTCCCTTCTGTAGCTTGGAGCATGAAACTGGATATCTCCTTTCCAAATCATTTAAATTCCTTTGACGAGTATCAACGTTCAGTAAAACAAACAATTGAGTAACATAAATTTGGCATTTTGTGACAGTTCTTAGCCTTTTCCTATGTAAAATGTTAGACGTACACAATCATGAGTAACTAAATAAGGTTAAGAGTGCATTACGTTTTATCCTATTTGTTCGAGTAGTGATGCCACTCCATGACTCATCTCGAGGATTTTCTCTGTAGATATATATAGTGAAGAATTTAAGAGAATACTTTAATAGATTTTGTGGTTACAAGCCTATGTAAGCTGATAGAATTAAAAGTCATACTGCCGAAAAATCGGAAAGATATGGTCATTATATCAAGGTTATAATTTATTTAAAGAACTAAAAGAGTAAAATAAATTAAGTAATTATGTTCTCGCTGAATATCGTGCTGAAGACTAGACTATCGACCTATTGACACATTTAGTTGTGGATATGTGGTTCACAACACAAAATGCTCTGCACCACCACAGTTAGAGCCCAAAATTCAATGCGTAAATGTAATTATTTTTAGCCTTCCAGAATAACCTTCCTTCATGTAGGATTTTTTGTGTATCTTAAGCACTACGGACTGAGGTAACTATTGTTTAATTTCACAAGTATAAAACTGTCTAACTCGTAGGAATTGTAACATTTTCTCCCCAAAATACGAACTGAGATAGTATTTTTATCATTAGTGCGTTTTAAATAAAACAAATATGTCACTTCTGATCTATTAGCCTAAATAACATTCCGTTTATGTTGAAGAGTTATCAGATAATTTTTACAACAAATTAAAAACCTTCTTGCATTTTGTATTATCATTAAAGGGAAATATATACAAAGTAGCTTAATTGATCTTATTAAGAATGCCATACCATGTACGTTTATCTGTAATTGAATTTGAATGAAACATGCGATTCCAAATCTGCGTATATCTCAAAAGATTCTCTTATTGGCCTGCCCCACAATGGGAAATAGGAATAGAATAATAGTTGAATGAGGTAAACCTGACGTCTATGGGTTTACTGTTAAGTTGTGTGGATGTTTTTTGTGCATCTGAATTGTCGAGTTGATGGGGAAGGGAGATATTTTTTACGTATTAAATTTTCCCGTTAAGACCGTTACTTTCTGCCTCTGCCTTCTGAAAGTTGTGGGAAAACTGTGAATTACAGATCTCGAAGGGCCCAGGTTTATGGTAACCGTTAAAGAGAATAATTGCTCATTTGATATACCAAAAGCAGTGGTAATTAAATCGATTTATAATTCAGATCCCATTTACTGTGAGTCAGAACTGTTTTTATTCAATTTTTTCAATAAAAATAATGAAATACAGATGCATTTGATGCTGGTAAACATGAGGATAGGGTGATAAAAGGAAACCGCTGTCCAATATGAAACTATAAAAAACAAATGCGCCGGTAAACTATGCCGTCTTTGATAGTGGAACTTTTCAATTCTCTTTACTCTCCTAACAAGATTTTGATTTTTATGGCTTACACATGAGCTTTGGCCCAATATTAGCTAACGAACATGACACTGGTTATCCACTTACTTCAGCTAGCTCATATAGGCTCCAGTTCTTCTTACTTAACTCCATTAACGAGCCCTGTAACATCTCTTATGCATCGGTCTTCAAATTCTTTATCGATCATTCAAATACTTCACGTATCTCACACCCCCATGAAATATTCTTAACACTGTTAACAAATTCCATAACATGTTTCTTGCATTGCTCATTTTATGCTTCCAAGTTTATTTTTCCGTGAGTTTTTTCATCAAAACTTTGCTTGCCTCAAAGCGTGACGGATGAATGAATATTTTGCGTTTTCAATAATTAAAAGTATCCTTTCTGTTGAGTAACTGATCGTAGTACTTTTCCAATTGATAAAATTTATTTCGCGAATGGGTTTCTATGTATTACATCATCATCTGGTGTAATACATAGAAATAAATTTTATAAAGTAAAAAAATAAAAATAAATAAAATAAATAAATTTTATAATAAATTTTAAAATAAATTTTATCAAGTGGAAAAGAGGTACGATCAGTTATTCATTCAAGTTCTACTTCCAACACATCACGTCTGAAGCTACTCAAGTTTTCCTTTATCTTTGTTGCTTTCCAAATACTCATAGTTATCCAGTACGATTGTGCACTTAGAGTTCAATAAGAACACTGAATAGTTAGCCAAGGAAATAAAGCGAACTCACCAGTATGTAGTTATTCTTGCTGTATTTAGTGTTTCGCAGTTCTATTATTATCAATGGTCATCTGGCGTTTAAAATAGATTTGTATGGACACCGACTACAGGATGGCGTTACATTACTTTTCCTCCCCTAAGAAAATACAACCTTACATCCGGCACTACGTAAACCTTTCTTCAATTCCACATTCCTTCTTCTTACCTTTAGTCCCTCCGACATGTCTATCCTATTCCTACCTCTTCCTCGCTTGCATAACAATCCCCCTTTTCAGTCTTCAACATTCGATCGCCATTCAAAGCTTTGTAACTGCATTTTCTGCTTCCTTATGATTTTTACAGATAATCCTCTCTCCTCCCGCAATATGCCTAGCATTTGTCCAGCATGCCTGTCCATTACACCCTTTCCAACTCCATATGTCCAAATTTTCCGAATACACATTGATCATCCTTCTTCAATACCCACGTTTCCATGCCGCATAAAATCACGCCCCATATCAAAGTTTTAACCAATTTTTTCTTAAAACTCTTATGGACATTTTTTTCGATTTCAATATTTTGAGTATTTATGTATGTGATTTGAATTGAATAATGTGCAGCCTTAACACGACTCTCATCTGAGGATTGCGGTTGAGGAGGTTGAGATTGAGGGAGTCCATCTCATCAATTCCCTACTCCTTGTGAAACCTTTTTGCCTAATGTATGTTTACTACGCTTCTTTTTACCTTTTAGTTCAATGTTTTTGTCACTCCTCGCTGGCTTCCTTCTCCTCCGCTGCATACTTTACAACTATCGCTCTATCAATCCCAGTTATCCTTCTGTCTCACCTAAACTTGCCCTAAAATATATTGTATATTTTATGCTGTATATTTTCTCTCTCTATATCCTGCTTAATACTTGCTCATACTCTTGACCTCAACATCGTCAAAACCTCCAAAGTATCTATTCTAACTGGTTGGTTTTCCTTACTTTTATACTCTATTCTGCCGCTGTCGACTTTGCTATGCAAGGATTTCGTGAAATGATGGCCGAAGAAGAATGACGACGAATGTGTTATGTGAATATGGCTAAATATATTATTTTATTTATGGTTACAAAAAGAACTAAGAAATATACATAGATCTCATTTTATCAAATGCGTGTCAGCGGTTTACATTTGAGTGGCGTTCGTGGTACAATCCGCCAGCGATCTTCTTAGGATTGTGCCGCTTAGTAACTGAGGTCCTTTATTAATTTTACTCGCACAAAGTCAGTGGTTATTTTCGTCTCCACCCCCCTTCTATTCTTCCTGTTCTTTAATCCAGGACAAGTGTTACACAGTTTGCTATACATTTCTGTGAACGAATCTATCCGCGAATGTGCTTACCCTACAATCTTTATCCTTTTGTTTTCCTGTCTTCGCAAGGTAAGCTTTACAGGCACCGTGATCTGTTATAAGTTGTGATATCATGCTCGTGAACTGTAGTTCAACGCTTTTTCTGAAATTTAAATTAGGGAGTATTGCAAAGGCACTTCTTCCTATTTCCAAATCAATCTGTCTCCCAGTTCTTTTCAGTGATCGCTCTTAGTCTCTTCTTGAGTGTGCTAATTCCCGGATATCACAGAGGATAAGGAATTTTCCAGTAATGTGTCGCACCTAATGAGGGACGTCGTGGATTCGACAGTGGCAGTCGTTCCTGTATGCATGTCTGCGATAGAATCCATTATCTCCCTTTGCACCCCGTTCTCATTCCTTCAAGGCGCAGATGTTGTGTACGGGTGCGGGAGTGATTCGAATGCATCGGTGAGATGTCCACGCCAATACAATTTACCTTCCGCTCCTTTTCGCGGCATCGATGGCTGCTTGGGCTACGTACTTGGAACGAACGGTGGGAGCGGAATCGTTTTTCAAATGGGAAGCAGAGTGTTTTTCCTAGTTCACCAATTGACCGATGCGGTCAGCTGGGGGCCCCCATAGTATCTTTCCTATTTTTGACATAATGTAATCAGCCGCCAGTTTTTCATCCTCTGCTGACTCCATTGTGAAGCAGAGCAGTGTTGGAATGCTTCCATTCTGTTGGAATGAGTGGCTCACGTTTGCACCGAGTCTAGATTGGCGCTAATACTCTTCCATACGACATTCATCGATATGATGTTCCAATTGGTCCGGGTGCTGAGTTTCTACAATAGTATTAATCCAGCTTTAACGCTGAAAGGAAAAGATTAATTCTCTTGAATTGAGAAAAATCTTGAATTTGGACTCTAAAAGAATACAAAATGTATTGATCCACTCAACTAATGAAAACTTTTTCCGAATAATGTCAGTGCCTCGGTGTCCGTGTGTGCGTGGCAGGTTTTGTGGAGCTCGATATTTTCCAATAGCGATAATATGAGCAGAACGAGTTTTTTTACTTAATATTTTTATTTAGTGAATAAATGGCAAGATTTTGGAAACAAATTGGCACGAAAAAGATATTTTGTCGGAATGTTTTCAATGTATAACATTGGCGTCGCCCTCCTCAAAAACATATAAAAAGAGCGCGGGATCTGAGGATTATTTTTTATTAAAGCTATTAAGCATTTCCGTGAAAATATAGTATTTTGTTTTTCTATTAAAATAAAAAACAATTGAATTATTAGCGTAAAATTCAAACCATTGTATGGTTGAAGGATTTCCCTCTCCCATTCTGTTCACCATTTACTGTATCTCGCAGTAATTCACTTGTATCTGCAGACTTCAGTGTTTTTTTAGGCCCTATTGAATGCTGTCACAATAGAAACTTCAGAAATTTCCATCACAGATCCATTCTCCCTGAGGAGTCGAATGCCAAATCCCTGACTTTCTGGAATGAAAAATATTTCTAAAACCCTGCGCATTTCAGAATAAACTGTAAGAGGAGATGGTTTCCAGACTATTCCATAATTTTACCTTGCGAAGTCGTAAAGAAAAACTGTTAATGCAACTGAGTAATCCAAATCGTCAATTATTCACTCAATACTCAATTCTCACCTCACCTTTGACCCTAAAACGTAAAACCTTATGATGTTAGTAATCAGTTAATTCTTCAATTAATGTATTAGTTTGTCTCCTTAAATGTATCCATGTAAAATGTTTGACGAAAATGCATTTATTTTATTCTCTCGAACAGGAGTATCTCGATTTTTAAGGTTTGTCATCCAACTGCTTCAGTCTAATGAAAAAAATGAAATCAACGGAAAACAAGGTCATTAAAAATGTACTGTAGAACAAAGAAAAATTTTTTCCAATAACTTTTATCTCATACGCACGAGTACGTATATCGAGCAAGTACCCCCCTTCGAAAAGAATTACTCCCCGTTGAATGAAGCGTCGTTTTTTCCTTACAAAGTTGACTGAAGGTATTTAAGGACTTTTAGATCTTTTTTTAAATTTAATGATAATAAATTTTATTTAGCACTCTAAAAAGTAATTCTTGGAAAAATACTGTTTCGTTGTTATTACGAAAATCAATAGTTATACTCGAATCGATTTTACACCCAGTTTGTTGTTGAATAGTTCAAAAAGTATTTATACTGTTGTATGGGGAAATACGGTGTTTATAGAATGTGTCCACCCATTTTCACATATGCTTTTTCACGCTGAGGATTCATTTACGGACCGATTTAGTTTTATCTTACTGTTTAATCCCATTCTCACTGATACGATTTCTCATGAATACCGAAACTAATTTTGGACGATAAAGTGTACGCATTTCGACAAGTGTGAGCACTATAAATTACAGATATTTAGATTACATTATGTTGATGAACTCCATGAATTATATGTTATTATTCATTAGCAGTTGATTAATTTTTAGTTGCGAATGAACACATATTTAAAAAAATATTTTCCTGGTAAGAAGCAATAATCCTGAAAATAAAGCTTGCCTGTTAACTGTCAATCAGAGGGCATGTATGGGCATTTTGAGATGCTGCCAAAGACTTTCGCAGTTTGAAAATTTTTACGACACTTCTAAAAATATTTGTTAAATTGTTGCTCTTCTTCGACAATTGCTTTTCGATTGATTTTGAATATGGCACATTAGCACTGTGTGGCACTATGTAGATTTTGAGTATCTTTTGTAACACACGATGGGTTTGTAGGAATGGATAATTGAAGTCACGTTAAAGTTAATTATGATATTTCTCTACCTTCATAATTATTTCATTTCAAACATTTATACACCCTGGACCTAAAAATTAATTTTTATATTTATTATACATTTGTTACATAAGTGATTAATTTCTTAAAGCCACTGATGCATGCATATTTGACACACCTAAATCATCATGAAATGGATTGTTAACAATTACTTTTTAGTCTTATACTCTTTTATCTCCGGTTTAATATAATACAATGTTTGCATAAGCATATGTTTTCTCATACTTTATGAATTAGAAAGTGATAAGAATTGGCTTGAAAGAATTTATTGGCTACAGTCACCGCGGTGCGGTGGCCTATCGGGTTTCGGAATGTGGGTCGACCTCGAAAGATATGAGTAGGGTCGTGAAGTAAACCGTGTGCTTTACAAATAAAATTCGTGTACAGTAATAAAAGGGTAAAAGGGCCTTGCCTCAGCTAAGATGATATTACAGAATCCTGTGAGTGCGCACTGATTTGGTGAGTGACTGAAAATAAAAAATAAGAAGCAAATAACAATGTGGAGTATGACATTCATTCATCTGAGCGAAACTGGCAAACTCATTAGTCCTCAGGACACCAATCATTCTCTGGTGAAGCAGTGAAAATTGCCTTAATCTTTTCTGCACTGCAAAGTGGAGAGCAATAGAAAGCAAACACAATATTACGCCGAGGATCAACAGTTCTCCAATTCTTTTTTCAATCTTATTGACTTAACCGAAGACCCATCTTTGTAAGCCAATGCACCTTATACGAGTGAGCACCGAAATTAGCTCATATAAAGCTCATTCATACCGGTGTAATATAACCTGGGTAATGAGTTACAAGTAAAAAGGGATAGTGTACGTAGCCTCTTTAGCAGGAAATAGAGAAAACGGGATTAACGTACCTCTAATTTTGGGATCACCTGTAAAAATCCAAAATGTATGATATGATCGAAATGCATGATAAACTTACCCCTAGATTACCGTGATCATTAGCAATTCTGCCAACTGTATGCATCACTACTATTATTGAAGGTAGTCTATTGCTTTAGAGTTACGTTTTGTATGAATGGGAAAAAAATATCACGAAACGTCATGGGCGCAGGGGAGGATCCTAATGGGGGGTCATGGTCTACCTAATACTTTAATGAAACTGATAATAAATATTACTTAAATCCCAGGAACTGCATTTGAAAACCTGCTGTTCCAGAAGCATAAAATTATCGGAAGGGTGCGCTGCAGTTAGTTAGTGCGACTATTTTCAAATTAGACCTGATTTTTTACTTTATTCATAGGAAAACTACTACAATTAGGCCCAAGGATTGGGTTGTGGGTAGGGCTCACCTAATATTAAACCCAACGGCATGCGAAATTCACGTATTAACAGGACATGGGGAGAGCAGTTAATTTCCATGTGCTACCTGAGGTTTTCCTGAAGTTCTGGTAGACAAACAATCACAAAAAATGGGTGAATCATAGGTTACCCAGATGCATTGGTGGTTGCCAATTTGCCAAGTTGACCTGTTTCCCCCATAAAATTTCTAACTCACTTCAAAAATAGCAATGTTTTGCCTTTATTTCTTTAAGTGACCTTCTTTTGCCTTTACATTTTACCATGTCCTCTGTACATAAGGTTTCTGCTCTTGGAATTTCCCTCAAATTTCTCCCTTTACCAACTAAGCTTAATATATTTTCTTTTGCCATCCTCTTTACCGATCTATTTACTCTTATTCTTCTCGATACCTGCTTCTCAACAGCTTTAAATATACTCAGCACCATTTCATATGACTTCCTTGCTTGCAACGCTACGTTCAAAGACTAGTCTTTCCTTTGATTTTAACCGAAAGCACATTTTATGAATATTCTCTCATTACAAATGCTTCATTTACCAATAATTCATAAATACTTTCCTGAAATTACAAGTTCTTTGGAAGATTTTACTCCGAAAGATGGCAAAAAATTAGTCCACTTACTTTTTCGTCACTATAAGATTGATTTTTGGCCTGCCCTTTTCGATTCTTGAGAAACTCAATGCTTCGATTTTATTTATTATTTAACTTCATGTTATACTATTACGATGATCCTAAAATGTGACCGTGAAAAAATACTGTAATTCTTTATCTGACGAAAAAACTAAAGTTTGACTATCTGTAAATTAAAGTTCTAAGCTGCTTGTCTTCTCTCATTTTTTTTCACAATCTATTTATGCATTTTAATTCTTTGGTATTAAATCAGAAAGCATAGTAATAATGCAGAACTCAGTCTTTGTCTTATTTCTTTGTCTATGACTACCGCTGATCTTTATCTATATACAACATTGCAAATCCGTTTCATTGATAGTTTTCACACTTGATTCCTGTTCCTCTAGTGGACTCCAATATTGCGCATTCCTTTATCAATTTTTTTAGTACGCATAGCCTATTCAGAGATTTCTAGAGTTTCACGAGTATTAAACAGAACCTTCTTATATTTTCTAAAAAAAAATAATGTTGCCTTTTCTGTTCTGGCGTCACGTGCCCCCCAAATCTTCCTAAGCTCTTTTTAAACTTTAATAAAATGCTATGTAAAATGGATGTATGTGTATGTACCGGGACCGTAAACTTAAAGTTTACGGTCCCGGTATTTTTTTGTTTACATTGATTCACGACCGTAGCTACGTTCCTTGTATATTTAAATAAAATGCTATCTCTCATATTCTCCATTTTTTGGTCCGTCATTCTCCAAGGCCTGTGGTATATCTCTGGCAGAAAGTTTATCTTGTATTCTCTCTAACTTTCCTGGATTTTATTCTTTTCGATTAATATATTTCATATTTTATTCCACACAATTGGTTTATTTTATCACAACTTGTGAGCATTATCTACAATACATTTGATAAGGTTTATGCTAGCTGATTTTCTCTCTACCTATTCATTTCTTTGAATATGCGACCAAAGACACGAAGAGAAACGTCCTGTGCTTGCCTTAAAATTTAGCCTTCTAAAAAAGTGTGTGGACCCAAAATTATACATTTCATAAATGAGGGAAAGAGAGTGGTACAATTGGAGTTCAAGTGGTATATCCCCTTAAAGGTGTTGGTCAAACTCTACTACTCTTGCTCAACCACATATTTTTTGTGGACACGGAACGATCTCCTTCGGAGTAGAACCATGAAAAGATGTAATGTGATTAAGACATTACAAGAGCTAGAAGAGTTTTAAAACCTTTGAGTTTTAATAAAATATGTCACAGAACTTGGCCAACCCCACTATTTGTTCCTTGTAAAAGCTGCCATAGCATGGAGAAAAGATAGGCATTCTGTGGTTTGCGAAAGATGGATATTTTTTACTGAAACTCAACTAGACCTAATGAGTAGCCTAGTCAGTGTGGTGTTGGGAAAAAAATGTAAAATATCAAGATCAGCAAGAGTAAAACTGAAACGATTATCTGCAACCGATAAAATAATATTTTGAAGAATATTAGCTAAGGAAATTTGATCAAGTGCACAATTTTTGCCATTTGGGCAATCTACATCTACATCTACATAATTAACCTGCGAGTCACCAAAAAAGGTGTGTGGCAGGGGATGTAGCACCATGAGGGAAGGGTAAGGGATGAGGGGGTTGGGGTTATCAAATGGGTGAGGAAAGGTGGGGGGAACCTGTAAGAAAAAAATGAAAAAACATATACATATCCATAAATACATATTTTTATGTAAAAATATACATACATATTTCATATACATATCCTCGCGCAGTCCCTAACCTGTACGTTAATACTTATTGTAATGAACTAACTGCTGGGGAATTCCGACTACAAGCATTCTGGTCCCTTATCGTTCTTGGAAAAAATGACATTTTAAACCTGTCAGTCTTTCAGTCTATCTCTCTAATCTTATATTCGTGATTCCTTCGACCGTAATGCGTTGGGGTTCGTTTTATATCCTTGATGTCATCGGAAAAGGGCCCATCTTTAAATATTTTTAATAGGTTTAATCTATATTGTAGACGCCGCTGTGTAAGAGAATCCCAACCTAAATTGTCTAGCAAAGTAGTTACGCTGCTGCGTTGGTCATAACAATGTTTGACAAATGTAGCCCCCTCGGCTGAAATCTAATTCCGAAACCAAATTTATGTTATGAGGATCCCATGCACTGGCAGCATACTCTAGGTGGGGCCCGACCAAGGCAAGGAAACATCGTTCTTTCACTTTTTCGTCGCATTTACCTAACACTCTTTTCACCAATCCCAATTTGGCGACCGCATATTTCTCGTATGTGTTTTCCCCAGGACAGATCGTGAGTAATTATTACACCCAAGTATTTAAAGGAATCTACCCTCGCGATTTTGGTTTGTTTCACTTTGTAACTATAAGGGAGGGAATTACTCTTTTCTCAAAAATGTATTACTACTCATTTAAAAAAATATAATTCCAATTGCCATGTATCGCACCAATTTTGAATTGCATCTAGGTCGTTGGCTAACACGACTCTGTCTTCGTGACTTCGAATGTCCCCATAAATTACTTACTACATATATTACTTATTTTATTAAAAAATACGGAGCTTGCTATTAACTACGGTACTGAGGTCATTTATGTAAATAAGGAATAGGAGGGGGCCTATGACACTTAATAGGAACATAAGGCAGGCAATAGGAACATCAGGAATGCAAAAAGCGAAGAAAGCATTATGAGATTAACACAAGAAGAAAAATTTTCAATGAGAAGGAAGAACTGTCATTGACAAATGCATATTGTGGAAGTATAGCTTAGGAAAGTGATTCATTAAATATTATGCATGATATTTTATTTATATTTCTGTGGAGCATGTACAATTACGTGGACAGACGTGTGGTAATCAATAATAGATGGAGGAAATGTAATTTTCATGAATAATAATGAAAATAAATATCAAATCTTAGGCTGAGGGAGTGGTGAAGTAATTCTTTCGACATAGTTTTAGGTGAAGAAATAAGTCCATGAAAAATGCTGACGAGAAAATATAAAATCAAAATCGAACAAAAACTTGGACAATTTTTCGGCTCAATAGTTTTATGTGGGCGTTATTTGAAGCTACCGTATCACATAAGGTAATGGCAACAGAAAAAGGCAAAGATGTGATGAAATGATCAGCAAGAGCAATTTAAATGTTGAGAAGATGCTAGTTTGAGTGACTGCTTGGAGAACACAATATTCTTTCGGATTGGTAACTGATGATGCGGTTGATGATCTAATGAATAAATTCGTGTGCTGTGGACGAGAAAATTTTATGCGCACTGGATCTAATTAAGGTTTCGACTATGAATTAATCGTATTCTTTGCAACTTGCAACTTTGGGAACTTGCAAGAGTCTACTTTGATATATTTAGTTATAAATATGACATTGAGTAAATGTATGCCTCCAAGACCGTAATTGTTTCGCATTATGGTTTGGTATGTCACTGAATTTTAGCTTAATAACCTTAAGGCTTTTTTATAATATCTTTCCTTTTGTTGATGAAAGGGAATTTTTTTATAATTCATTTTGAAAATAAGTGGTCCTGGGCGGGGGTTTATATGGATTTCTGTCACTAACATCTGCAATCAAAAGGAGTTCCACGTTGATGGGAGTCAGCCTCGAATTAAGATCTTAATCTTCCGTAAGGGAGGCAAAAAACTTTTGCTCCGTTGAGGGAATTCTGATGGCGAAGACCTAAACCAGGATCGGACTCGCTCCTTTCCTTTTTTCCTCCACCTTGCAAAAACCGAAGAAGACCAAGTTAAAAAACTTCAGACTACAGAACTTAATAAACTTTTCGTCGATAAAAGGCTCTACGTACTTTGAGAATATGCACCAGCCGAAGAAGTGCTCTTAGCTGCCTCAATACAGGGTAAAAAAAAATGATTCCTCCGTGCACTGCAAAATGAATTTCCACTAAGGTGCATAAGTTTGTTCCGCGCAAATATTAAGTTCGTAGCGGGAAAAATACTACACTTTCTTGTGAAATGAGTTGCAAAAGACTTAAAACTCAGTCTCACTAGAAAAGAAGTGTAGAGGAAGACTCAGAATGGAAAACACGCAACAAATAATGGCAGACCTCAAAGGAAAGAGGTACCTATTTGTATGTAGACGCAAAAAAGTTAGACGTTAGAAGGATTAATTGAATAGCTGTATCAAACCAACTTAGGATTGATGTCGGTGGGGATAATGTACATGATAAATGATGTCACTTTAATCCCTCCCACCGTCTTCTTTGACTATTCATGAACAGGACAAAGTAATAAGTCTCGTATTTGAACAAAAGATAAATGATTTCAGAAAATTGCCACACACTTCAAGATAGAGCTTCATTTGAAAGCTATTGTGCTGAAATTATTCAAACTATTTTATTCCCTGTCCTTTGATTTATACTAAATTTAGGTTCTATTATTTAGAGAAATATTCCATTCATTAATTCATAACATTTTGAACCTCATATTTTTGCATATTTTGTTGGCATGTCAAGTTTAAATTTTAATTTTCGGTAAAGCTAAGTACACGTCCGGATTGAAATGGCGCATACTTTTAATGAGGGGTGTGGTAGTCTATTGGGTAAAGCGTTCGGCTAGTGACCATAAAGTTATCGTTCAAATCCGGAGGACGCGATTGGACGAACGGAGCTCGTGAAAGTGTGTGATTTCACGCATATCAGTTCTTCCTGGATAGTGAAGGGATATTTTTGCCTTCACCTATTAAAGTAACCTTTCGCCTTACACTTTGGTGGTGGTGCACTTCCTATGCTCACTTGGTATAAGAAGCGCAAATCAATATTTAAGACTTACAGAATCGGAGGTCCGAAGAAGTTAGTCTTAGCTCAAGCCATGGTCCAAAAACTTTAAAATCCTATTGATTCAAATTAGGTCCTTGTGTAGCGTCAACCATTAATTGCAGCATGTTCAATATAGCGTTACAAAATGTCAATCATAGCTTACTTTCTTTAAAAAACTGTTCAAATTGGCAACTTGGTAGCGCTGTGTGGGGTTAACGCTACCTTTCAAGTAAATATTCATCTAATTCACTCTTAATTGATAACTTTATCGGGTGTTTATCATAAATTTTTGGATTTGATGCTCATAGTACAGGTATTTATTTTTTCATTCAAATTCCCCGCAGCCATTTCATTTTCAGTTTTCAGAAATTTAAATTCATATGCGCGAAAACAATAATGAAATAAGCCTAATAATAATAATTCCAATTTTCTTTAAAACTTAGTAGTAAGACAATTAGTAGAAGGGCAAAGTTTTGTTCGGAGTTTTCCTTTGTGCCATCTGATGAAAAAACCCCTCGGCTAAGTTGAAATGTTCTATTTAATTAATCAGATTTTGGTTTTGGGGATTCATTATGAACGCTCTTGAAAAGTATCGCATTTATTTAATCCATATGGCGTTTAGAAATACATGTAAGGGTCAACACTGCGTAAAAATAGCACACATTGATAGCACCAAAACGTTATATTATTCCGCCCCGATTATTTCTCCCCGATTGTTTTTAACTTGTCACAATTTCCTTTTTTCGTAGTAGCAATAGATTTAGCGGAGGAAACCGACGCTGAGAATATTTGCGCCAAGGGGCCGCAGTTTAAACTCCCATCCGACGGACGGCGTTCTCACTCAAAGTGATATCCCCAAAGCACCTCAAGTAGGCATCGGGATATCACTGACAAAGATCACGGTCAGTTGTAAAGTGATTCAACCCCGGATCGCTCCCTCAGCGTGAGAACCCAGTGCGCTAACCACCGAACTATCCCTGTCTTCCCATTAACTTCGTATCTTCATAATGAGATCATATTTAGATTATTATGAGGTAATCTACCGGTTAAGACAGGTTTTTGGATGAACATAACCATTAAATAAATATTTTATGAATCCTAACAAAACACAATCCGGCACCTACTCAACAGCAGGTCCCTCTTCATCTCTGTGTCATATCTATATGTAAATTTTAATTACGTCAAAACAAACATTTTTCTTCTTCGTTTGATAAGATTTTCTGAGTCCCTCTTTAGCATACACACATCAGGAGAGGGAGAAAGTGTCCGAGTGCTAATTTATCCAAACAAATAATAGGAAGTATTAGACTGTCAATTTCCCTAATACTCAGCGTTACCCTAAGACCTTATCATGCCAACGTATTTCCGTTATCTGGGCTTCATTGTAGTTCAAATAAATATAAATAATATTTTCATCACCATTAAAGGACATCGATAACAGTGGTCAGATTGCACTACTTATTTTATAATTTTATTGAGAGAATTTAAAATACTCATCATTTGGTATTATGATAAGAGAGCTTTGATTTTGGCCGGAAAGCCTCAGTTCAAATGTGGGAGAAGATTTCGGACAGTCTAAGATTCACCCGAGCAGTGTGATTTGTTTTATCTCACTTTTCCGAGGAAACCTCAAGCTGAACAGGGATAGAAAAAAACCCCCCAAAATCCCAATGGATAAAAATCAGGCATTTTAGGGCAGATGGCGATTGGCTTCCTATCAATATAATCTTCGGGTTGATTGCCGTGGTGATGGCAAAAAATTGAGGGAAAATCACTAATTATTACTCATAGCGTTACCGTAAAATTCACCGGGTTGAACATTGCTAAACCTATAGGTGAATAATTACTCAGCCAACTGGCTTTAGAGTTTACCCATGGCGCGGTTTTGGACGATGTAAGTTTTTAAAAGTTGTTTTGTCGCGGATTCCTGGCAACCGGACAGAACCCAATTAATAATTAAATACCATCCCGTCAAGAATTCCAGTATATTTTGGGAAAGGCAAGCTAACTACTTTTGGTTCAATTTCCCACATCGTCATATTTGATAATGTGCCTTTCATACGTAAATTTTGAATGATTCCTAAAAAAACGTATTCTTTGCATACTAAGTATCGTGTAAACTGCCTCATGTTTTCCCCATGCCAAGCTCTTCTGCAAGTCTTTGCACATTAGGGATCTTATGGTCTCAATTCTGCCAAAATAAAGGCGTCTATCTATCTACCTGTCCTCATGCTATCTAAAATAGCAACATCTTTCTTCCTCTTTTCCTCTTGCCTTAACATTTTCCCTTCTATTGCGGCTTATATCTTTTCTCTGCCTCTCAATATTTGTCCACCCACAAATTTTTACCTTTTACAAATTCCCTGCGGTAATTTCCTTTCACTTACCCATCATGTTTAAAACTTTAGCGTTCGTTTTCCTCTCTGTCGCATTCAAATCCCAAGAGTCCGTAATCAACGCATTAGTCTCAGAGGCCAAGCTTCGAGTACGTATAATACTACCCTTCATATTATTCTTTGCTAATCTTTGCTTAGCGTACCTATCATCAATTTCCTTCTTCATGCAAAAGTCTATTTCACTAAAGCTACGCGTATTTATCTCCTAATTTCAGTATTAACAATTTCATTTTTCCTCAATGTATAGGCCAAATACTAGAAGTGTTCCGTGTGTTCAATTTCTTGTGGATGTAATTTTAGCGAGTTTTCTTTTAATTCTTTCCCTGTTCATGATTGAAAAGTCGATACTCATAATTGATATGTTTCGAGACGTGATGTACAAAATAGTACACTACTACAGTAAAATTTGAAATTCGGTGTAGTTTTTCGCGAAAAGTTTATTCAATCTCTTGTTCCTGAGTGAAATTAAAGAGTTTTCTAATTTTCCATAATTGGATGAATAAGGCTTTCCCTTTAAAAAAAAAACTCTTAAAATCGCGTTTCTCCCTTCTCGTCGAAAAAACTCAACCCAATTAGTACCTTGTATTGACTGACCATGCTCTAATCTAAAATGATTCAAACTCTATTTGTTGTTTCATGTTGAAGATCATTAATGCAACATGATTCCATGGCATACCCCCAAGAATCTAATACTAGAAGTAATAATTCTGGAGGTACGCCGATAGTGATCTCAATTAATTCATACTTCGAAATCATTCTTTTCAAGAATGTATTCAGTTCAGTGAATTTTTCACAACTCCTCTCCAATTCGATTTTTTAATTGTAAATTAATAATTAATTCGAATGGCGATCGCCCAAACGAATTTGAGCAGGAAGTGGACGGTGAGATAGCCATTACGGTGTTTGCAGTTTCAGTGGTTTGGGAGAGTGTGCAGAGGAATTAAAGTGCTGGACCACAGGCTTGCCGCTATTGCAACATGCTATTTACGGCAGTTGAACGCGGCAAACTGGGCGTAACAAAAGCGCCACGAAGTCCGGCGGTAATTTCCACGGCATATACCTATACTTAGGGGGCGACACTTTCAGCCTGGTGAAGCAATCCCGGTGAAGAGGTAAGTAGCGTAAATACCTTGATATCCCCTCGTTTGCTGAGTTTTTGGTGCATCTGCCTATTCTGTTGTAGGATGTAGATGTAAATGTAATGAGGTAGACCACCCGGTATGTGTATAGCGTTATTCATCATAGACAACAATAAAAAATGAATGCTATTAAATGCCCCCAAGACAAATTTGTTTTATATTAAAATTTAACGGACACCATATTATCATCACGATCGGTTCCACATTCTGAAATCTCAGATCTGGCAAGTCTTTGATTATTTGGAAAAGAACTTTATATTTTTGTATGCACCGAAATAAATTTAATCGTTGAAAAACCAAACTTTATGCGTAAAGTACCCATGAAGAAACTTTTCACCGAATATACTCGCATATTTATTCGCGCAAGAGTGTTTTACGCAAACCAGAAATATAAATGTCTTCCTTTTAATGAACAGAGCGGAAGGATTACGTACTTTGATGTTCCCTCTTAAAGACACTGTACAAAAACGTGATTTAGACTTAAATTAAAGATTAAGCCGCCGGCCTTCGATGAAATGTTCATTCCGCCAGCCTGCTTGGAAAAAATCTCTCGATCATCGATGTCATTTAAAATTTTTGTCGTGACTTCAAATTGATTAGGTGGAATAACGGTAATATTTGGATCGCCAAGAGCACTCCATGGTATGCATTCGTGCGACTCACTGTAAGTTGAGCCGGAAATTCTTGACCCGTTTTTAAATCATAATCTTGGAATTCACAATAGGTTGAAAAATTCCTTTCCTTAAAGACACCCACTGCTCACCCCTTTCCTACTCTCTTACCTCCCCATTCGAGTCTTTAAATTCAAGAGGAGTGGTAGGTGAAATGTAGGGGGTGGGAGAGGACTGAAAAAAATCTCTGGGTTAAGATGTTAAAAGCTTGAGAAGGCGAGGGGATGGGGAGAAGGCGGAGAAGGGAGAGCTTAAGAAGTGGTCGAAGAATTGTGAAGGAGTCGGAATAGGTGTAGGAAGGATCAGTGGTAGTTGGAGAAGGAGCAGTAACGGTGGTAGGAGGTTAAGTGTGTGTGTGTGTGTGCAAGAGCGAGAAATATACGCTGGGCTCTGTTCCAGGTTTTCAGGGCATGGGATCGATTGAGGATGCCTCTGCTATGGAGTGGAATCAGAAAGTAAGGGGGTGAGGAGTAGAGTTGAGGGATGGGGCTATGGAGAAGTGGGCGAAGGGGAGTGTGGGCGTGAGGGCGAGGGCCAAAGGGCGATACGGAGCGGTTGAGAGAGGCGACGCGGGGCGAGGGGAGGGGGCCAAGAGGATAGACTTTTGACAAGAAGCGCCGAAAGGATGGGGCACTTGTGCTCATGGTGGCGGACCCGGACGGGAAGTGGGGAGAGTTGGGAACGAACTCCCCCTCTCCCCCTGGCGTCTGGAAACTATGGGAAGGACACATGGGTGCTCCACCTTCAAGGGTTTATAACCATCAGTAACCCCTATCGGTAAGCCTCGCTAGAGCAATTAAATTAATAGCCAAGTTTCTCCTCCGCTGATGAGGGTATAAATAAATATTTAAAAAAATAATATAAGAATGCTCTGCGCGCGGAAAATCTTGTAAGTTACTTCAGCGTCAACGAAACTCTTTGGAAGCTGTAAAAACATGGTAGGCTATAGTTAACTCCATCGATATTTTTGTGTGTCCGACGAATAGTCACTTTATGAGTTTATTCTTCTGCATTAATTGTAAATTCTTTCTACCCCTAATCATTTCCATTGTTGGTCTTGGATTTTAACTAAACTTATTCAATTATACTCTTCGCGCGTACAAATCAACTTGATGATATCTGCGATAAATCTCTTTTCGGCGACCTTGTTTATCGATCTTCTCCTGTTTCTACTGTTTGGCGTGCCTCCACCTTTCTCTCAATCTGGTCACGTGACTTTGAGATGTGTCTCCGAAAGTGTCTTTCGAAAGCATCCTGTTCTCTTGGCTCTGATTTTTCCTATTAACCTGTTAGTGAGTACCTGTTCATGGTTTTATTTAATTTATTCTCCGGTGTCAAGCGTCACAAGTTTCCTTTTCGTGGAACTTCACCCGGAATCAATTTACCTAATGCTTCACCACATGCCGCCACTAGCCAAGTGTAGACTTCCGATACTAACTTTGCAAACCATGGGCGGTGAAAAATCGCCCCACGGGTTGGATGCCACGCCAGGTTTGTGAACTTTGGTCCCTCATCCGCGCCCGAAAATTATCCCTAGAACTTCTTGGGACCACCCTAAAGATGATTACAAGTTTTTAAGCTCCTCATTAAGTAAGTACCAGGGTCAAGAAAAGAGGTCACTGGCTCGAATCTTGCTGAGGATGTGGCTATTGTGCTACTATGTACTCAGGCCACCAAAATGACTAAAACGATCGAAAACCTAAGCACCTTATACCTTTATTAATTCCTGCACCTTCAGTTTTAAAGGAAAACTACAGTAGAGTTTAAACATTTGTCATTGAATGGTGAGTTTACGGATGCAGTTAGAAGAATACCTAGTTTTTTTTCTCACGGTGGTGATTGTGAATCCATAGAAATTTTAAAAACTTATGTGGGCATTTCGATTATATTATGTGTCTATGCACAAAATAACATATTTAATACTTTATAGTTAATGTATTGAAATTCGTGTTTTAACAATATATCTATATCGATAAATGTATAGGTTAAACAGATAGCGAGTTTAAACACTTGTTTAAACAGATATGTAATGTAGAATGATAGAAGACAAAATAGATAAAACTCTCGCAGTAGCGTGAGCTGCTGTGAACGTTATATCTAATTTATGCTCTCTTTCTAAATTAATACTCTCTCTCTGTTTAGATATACGAATATATATATATATATATATATATATATATATATATATATATATATATTATAATTGAGTTTGGCCAACTATGGACCGCAATGACCTCAAGACTTCTGGTTTTTCTTCTTTCTTTCTTCCCAGGACTTCTTCTTCATTTTCTCCCCTACTGTTCGTTATGCCAATATTTCCCGCATCCCTCCTGGACTCCTCTAACCATCCTGTTCAGTGCTTTAATTTTGAAATATAATTGAATATTTTTTTGTTAATCTATTATTATATT
This sequence comes from Hetaerina titia, assembly GCA_037158775.1. NCBI lineage: Eukaryota > Metazoa > Arthropoda > Insecta > Odonata > Calopterygidae > Hetaerina > Hetaerina titia. Next base: position 49,981,940 of record CM073778.1, read on the forward strand.
TATATTATTCATTTATTTAAACTGAAAAATATGTATATACACACACGATGAGTGGAGTTATGTATATATGCACAATATATAACAATAAATGATTTGAACAAAGATAACAAACATGAAATAGACATTCGCATAAATATGTTTAATGTTTCGGAGATCGCCTTCACAATACGAACCGAAATCTCGGCCTAACTGTTCTTTTGATGAAGGCGATTAAAGATATTGTTGTGTTACTCTACTTTGTTATCTATTAATTTGTGTTATATATGTGTTTATATATATATATATATATATATATATATATATATATATATATATATATATGTGTGTGTGTGTGTGTGTGTGTGCGTGTGTGTGCGTGTGTGTGTGTATCCTCGAATTAATATATCGTACAAGTGTGCATAGCAACCGAGGAGCGGAAAAGCCTTTCGAGTTGTTGCATATTTTTCAAAGTGACAAGGAGAAGTTACGGATATACATAACGTTCCATTAAACATTATGCGTACTTTAGTCTATTTCCTAAGAAAAAGTCGCAGGTGGGAAGGGAATTTGACATTTATTTACGGATGCTAGAAGGTGTGACAAAGTGTGCCAGCGGGTGGGAAATATAAAGGCCGAAAGAAAGTTGATGTAATTTATGGATGACCCTTTCTCCATAAAAATGAGAGTTGCTGTAATTTTTTCTCCACTTAGGGGTAATATACCTAAGTACCGGCGGAGCCCTCGAGCACTGAGTCATTTATTTTATGCGTCGCTTTAAGGTCATTGGCATCGGTTTCCAATCTAGATTTGGCACCTAAATATCACCTTATTTTCCCTTCTTGCTGTTTTTTCTCATGCAATTTAAAGTTTTTTTTGGAATTAACGTTTAACTCACCCTTGTATCTCGGAGATAGGATTCTGTTAGTATTTGGAAATTTAACTTAATTTCTATTCTTATTTTTCTCTTATTGCGTTGTATATCCATTCCATTTCCTTTTATTTCAAGTTCCGAAATAATGTTATGAACCTCTTTCTAATAAATGAATAAACTGTATAAATGTAGTTTTTTCGGGCCATTTTCCTCAGATTACCAGCTTGTTTTTCCGTTTCAAAACCCTCCCATATTATTTTGTTCTACTAATGTTTTTCCAGTTCTGAATTAATGGGTTTACGTACATTTTATTTCTGCTTGTATTCAAGTCAATTAAACGATATCTCCTTTGTTTAGGCGGATATTTTAACCGCCATTCGTATTATGCGTTCTCTATTAGAAATTAATTAATGGAGTGGCATCGTTTTATGGGTGTTGGGTACCATTCAAATTTTCGTATTTATGTTTAATTACATTTATTTTTCAACACTTAACTTAATTTTTTTCCCTCGTCTGCCAACCCAAAGATCGCGGGTTCAATTCCCGCCTAGGTCGGTCTTCACATAAGAATTTGATGTTTGTAATTGTTCAAATGTAATGTTTAGCTAATGGGTGGAAGAAAATACTGTAAAGTCTAAAATTTCCCTAATGAAGTCGTTAAATAAATAAAATGACCCTTGTCACTTCCGTGTTTACCGACTATATGCATAGTCTTATTCAATATAAATTGTTAATTTTTTTGAATAAAATAACGTTGCAATAATGAACATGATATGAAAAACTCAGGCAGAATCAACCTCTCTCCCTGGGAAATCTTAATATTTTTTACGACTAAATTCCATCTACCAGCGTTCGCAAAACAATTTTTTGAACGGGATCGCGATAGAATTATTATTTTCCCACAGCCAAGTGAAACCTTTGAAACCTCCCAAAGATTTATGAAAATTTCAATTTTTTTAATCGATCAAAAGCAGCTTGCTTGATTTTTGGTTCAATGGCCCAATTGTTGTCCATCATTCGTGTGAAAGAACCCGTTGATAACTGTTGTTAAATGTTAGAAAACGCTTTCACTTACAGGAAAGTCGTCGGAATGGGTGGAAAGGCACCGACGCGTATAATACTTCTTTGTTACGACTTTGGCAAATATTACTCGCTCGATTTGCGTACAGTTCACTTTTCCGCACCGCCAGACGATTGGGTGACCTTTATTCAGGAACGGAAGGATTTCGTTTGGCAATGACGTTGCGAGGGTGCACGGCCCACCAGGCATGCCTAGAGCCTCATCATTATTTCAACACGAAGATTGCTTGACTGCAACCCTCCACTCTTCCTAATTCTAACGTAAGTGTACGTCCCAATATCTCTGTCATTCTACTTCAACATCCAACTACTACTGACTAACATATTTGTCCCTTCATGACACCTATAATAATAATATTTCATTTAAACAGATACCCCAATTTCGCCGGCTACGATCAACTCGATATTTATATTTATTAAACATTTAACTACTTAATAATAAATAAATGTGACAATAAACATTCTTTTAAAACACAACAAAGTCCGCTATTTCTTTGTATTTTATTACCAGTAGTTTTTCGGGTAAGGGTAGGTATTTGTTGGTCTATGGAGCCACACCTCACTGTACTCTTAATCCCTAGCTAGTATGATACTCGTGTGTACCCATACTCTAAAACTATATAATAAAATGAGTCATTCTGCAGGTGTACATATTTTATACGTATCCGTAAAATAAATCTAGAAGTACAGCAAGCTATTTTATTAGTTCAAAAATACATTTAGGTTGTTAATCAATTTATTATGAAATATGATGGTTAAAAATTTGCTAAACTAAGTAGTTGATATACGTTATGAATAGCTTCGTGATTTCGGAATTCTCGATGGATGGTTCTTGGTTATAATAAATTTCTGTCATCCAGTTATTTGATTAGTAAGTGTAAAAATTGTACAAATTATATGATAACATATTTTATTCTATGAGAATTTTGTAAATGGGGAATATTCCTTTTTATTTTATTTTTTTATTGGTGAATTAATGATACACATTGGCAGATATACTGAAACGAAAAAATATATTATTCATATATTTCAAAATATCGCGTTAACAATTCCAACAAGTTTGCGTATTCTCGACAGGATTGATATTTTACTGGATTACGCTATCATCTACAGGTGATAGCGTAATCCAATATTTCTCACCTGTAGGCGATAGCGTAACCCAGTATTTCTTATCAATTTATTGCGCTTTCACATTCACACGCAGAAAACTGATATTTACGCTGCAGAGGTTATGTCACTGATAAACACGGTACTCAGACTTATATCATAAATCTCACCCCGTCTTGTTATATACTTCCCTAAAGAAATGTCCTTCCGAAGTCTAAGAAGAAACGTTATTACCGTTCGCAGACTCACAGAGATTTTCCGCCTCTTACTCGGTACTCGGTATTAAGCACTCCCATTTCACGTCCGTGGTCAAGGTTGAGTGATCCTCAAGTGGGAAAATAGAAGTTTAAAAAAATATGTACTGCCCAAAGAGAGTGAGATGGGAAAGATAATATTTCTTGTATTTTCTGAGTCATTAATTTTGGGACTTAGAGATGATTGCTAATACAAAATGCATACAATAAACAACGAAATAGATGCTACGCCGTCGGAATTGCTGGTAACATCATGTCCTAAATTCTAAAACTCGTTCTCGTCTTTTGCCTTCCCAACCAATGAAATTCTTTGAGCTTAAAATTTTTAATTACCATTTTTATGACTTTAGACTAATCATGGTGATTATTAAAAGGAAATCATATCAAGTTACCGATAAATTTTAGTCAGAATCTTGAATTAGGGTCGTTAAAGTTATATACGTATTATCACGTTAGACTTATGCACGTATTATTACCTTAAATTTATATACATAATATTACGTATTTAAACTGATCAAATACTGAACGGACCAAATTTTTAGGTCCCATTGAAGGCAGACATTTTTACCGACAATGCAGCCAAAGCCAATCAATACCCTATTTTGGACACACCAAATGTCCTTTACTTGTTTAGAGAAAAATATTTAATCTATGCTTAACTACAACTACATTCTGCGAACAGCCTTAGTATAGATACGAAAGAATGTAATGTGACTATCACAATGATGAAATTGTAAATCAGATGTGTATCGTAGAAGTTTAAAACCACATTTAGATCATTATATCACACCACCATCGCAGTAATCAAGCCTTGGGTCGGTTTTATAGGTAGGGGTTGTTGGGCTCATCTAGTACTAAGCACAACGGCGTGTGGAATTCACACATCATGGTAGGGGACCAGTTCCTTATTCCCAGTGCCACCTGTGGTTTTCCAGACAGATCTGGTACTTGAAAAATCATACAGGTTGAGTGATACTATGAATAAATATCGGCGTCAACGGTAATCAAACCCGTTCCCTCCAGTCAGTAGCTCAGCGCTCTACCCACTGGACTACCACACCCGCTTTTACATAACATTTGGGCAGGGATCAGATTTCGGTTATTTAAACCTTGCTATATGTGTGATCTTAGGTTTTGAGATGGTGTAGGAAGAATATTTAATCCCTAACTGGAGGAAACTATGTGCATTTAGCAGCCGTGAAACTATAAGTAGTTAACAGCCTTGACTTCACTTCCAGTGACACGTTAGTGTAGAGCTGCCGACATGACTTAAAGGCTGAGAGGGAGACTGTTAACAGTTCTGGTCAGGATAACCGTCCCACTGCCGATTGAACTCAAATTCAAATCAAGACTCCAACCTAATATGGTTGTCTATAGTCGCCACGCCTTACCTCATTGGCGCATTATACATTTTTAGTCCGGTTGGCAAATAAAAAAATTCCCTTTCCACCTGGAAAAATATTTTCCCCAAGGAATGTGTGATATGTCACCCATTGTAACGACATTGACTCCGTAGTCACTAGTAAGATACTTTTATTTGCAGATGATGCAGTGGTTTAACGTGATATCCGTGCTCTTGAAGACACAGCACCTTTTTCAGATGACCTTAATGCTATACAACGCTGGTGTGACACTTGGCAATTAAAATTTAACTTAAAAAAGTGCTTAGTCAAATTTTTGGAAAAAGAGAAATTCCCACCCGAACGCATACTGAAATGGAAACGCCGAAATGGAATGTGTAGGCTTAACTAAACGCCTAGGCGTTACCCTCACTCACGATCTCTGAATTTGATGAAAAGGCCAAATATAAATGTTATCTGTCGTTGGTTAGGCCTCATTTAGAATATGCTGCAAGTACATGGGATCCTCATGAAATTCGATTAATTGCCGAATTTTATCTCGTGCGGCTTAAGAGGAGCTAGATTCGTAAAACGTTATTATGATATACCTAGTAGCGTATCCAAAATATAAGAGCAGCTAAGCTGGGAATCAGTCACGGAGCGAAGGTTAGATTACAGATTGAAGCTCTTGCATAAATTGGGAGTCTCTTTAGCAGTGATGTTGAAAATGTATTATTAACCCCATCGTACTACGGTAGGAGATATCATGTTACTAAATTAAGAGAAATTAAGTGTAGACTAGATAGATTTAAGATGCCATTTTTTCCACGAACGATAGGGGATCAAAATAACATTGTTCGACCGCGGTAGAGTCATTTTCGGGTGAAGGTATTCTGGTATGTATTCATCTCCTGCCACACACCCTGGCGGTGGCTTGCGGGGTATATAAATGAATAAATAAATTGTTAATGTGTGAATGCGCTGGGACACTCAGGGGAGGTTCCCTACCTCACTTCGATGCCACGATCTTTTTTAAGTAATTGCATAGCAGTAAAAGTCTCGCTGGAACTGCGAGACGAACAAAATTAATCGCCCGCAAGGGGAGAGGCTATGGAGGGAATCAGAGAAAGATGAGGGCCATTTAATGCCATCATAAGTCTTCCATCTCCGGAAAAAGGTGAAATGAGAATGGAGATGGACTTTTCCTCGTTTAAAAGCAAGCCGTTAACTAACGTCTCATTGCCTTCTGGAGTCGGGCGAATTGAACGCCTGGAGTAAAAAGTTGAGAAAAAATAGGAAAGAGTGGGATATAAAAAGAGAAATAGCCTCTTTCTCTAATGGGTAATGAATTCTTCCGGCTGCACGAGCCCGGGATCCTTTACTCTTAGATTCTCTGTGCGACCTCTTTGGAAGTTCAAGACGAGTGAAACCGATTGACTGGTGGAACTATAGTTTACCCGAAGGTGAAGCGGACGGCCACTCGTGTGAATGGAATATGCATATTACAATCTGGTAAAAATCAATGCACAATGATAGGTACTACGGAGGAAAACGCTCGCAGTGTTGTTAAAAAAAGATGGACAAGGAAATATATTTCTCTTAAGGAATGCATTCCAAATAGAAATAGTTGAAGATAAGCGGAACATTTTTTTCAGTTTTTCAGGCTTGCCCATAATCATCGGCTTGCGGTGTAATTTTGTGGAACCGATGCCTACTTGAATGGAAATACTCACTTATTTATATTATAGACAAGATTTGTATGATATTTGCAGTGCTATTAGGTCAATCAGACATTCAAAGTTTAGCGTTAGTTGGGCTTCTTGTTAAGCTGTTATTGGTATGCAAAAATCATGGAATCAATCCATATGCAATTGAATATATAAAACGCTAGCCTCTTATACGTATGGTATAATGTAATATTTAAATTAAAGTATCGGTGGAATGCAGCCTGGTTGTTGCGTTTATTTCTTGCTATATCAAGGGTCTTTATTTGTCACAAATTGAAGTCTTGGAATGTGCGTACAAGATCTCTAAGGGCTCTAAATGATCGTAAAAATACATTTAATTTATTTTAAAGATACACATTATATTATAGGGAAGGGTATTTAAACTAGCACCATTACAATCTTTGAAATCATGTTAAAATTTATTTTTCTTACCCATGTCGACTAAAAATCACATTTTGTTTTATGCCCTTTTTCCAACTTGAAGAGAGTGCTTTAGACTTTATTTCAGATAGTCAAACATACGCATTATCCATGAACATTGAAGGTATATTTTCGCTTTTCCAATTTTTTCCATTTCTCAAAACTCTTGATTTCGCAATGTATCACACATGTGCCCAAAACCCTTCTCGCGCATAGCACGGTTGACCTCGCTAGGGAAAACCGACACCAGCCTTCCAAGCTAAGCCACTTTTTTTCCGGTTAAACGCTTGATAAATCCCTTCTCCCCAAGGATGGCCCCGGAGATGCCACCTTTTATGTTCGCTCGATGTCGATCGCAGTCGTAAGGGCGTGAGTCGTTGCACGAGGTGTCCGTCATCGCGCCCTTCTCAATAAGGATCGACACCGAAATCTCGTGGGATGTTGTCGCATGCGCTTCAGCGCGACACCTTTCCAGCATCCACCCTCACAACTGTGAAATATTAGTGCTACTGTGCATCCTGGGAACAGAGGAGGGAAAAGTAAAAAATAGACATAAACTTTGACGGACAAGAGGAAGAAGATGAGGGAAAAAAAATTTTGTCTGACAGCTCTAAAGATTAGTGATGTGGGTCCGGTTTTAAGGCACTTTTTGTGTTTCTTATTCCATTATAATTCAAGACATAGGCATGTATCGTATATGGATCCTAATCCTCACTATATATACGAATATATATTAATATATAGATATAAAGAAAGGGGATGGGAATACACATGAAGGACGCGCAGTCTCTGTGCGCAGGTCGTGTTGCTTTCCCAAGATCTCTCACCATTTTTCCCGCTACAAATCGTCTCACCTAAATCGTCCGTTTCGCCAAGAAAAATCGTTTTACTTACTTTTTGGGACAGACTCTGTCTGAATATTACGCGACAAGCTTTGGACGCGAATGCGCGTACCTATGCACCCACTCATGCCCATACATATTATGCAATAAGGTTTATGCTTACCAAATCATTGAATTTTACTTTGCGATTGATAAATATTCTGGTGTTTCCAGTAGTAATCTGCTCACAGGTCACAGTAACATAGGGTACTTCATGCTCAGATGTTAGACAAGGGGACTGATCGATTACGTTTTCTTCCAATAAATAAATATTTTCGTGTCAGCTGAGAGCCGTTAATCTAACGAAATTTTATAAATCCTCGTCACGAGACATTGGCTGTTTTGTATCAAAAAAAGTAAATTCTTCGGCGAAATCGAATCCATTGGTTGAGAATGAATGTCCTGCAAGCTTGCCGTCAGAATAATTGCTCCTCCAACGGCCAAACGGGGTGTGAAAAGCGAAGGATTGTGGAAGAGGGAACCCAAAGAGAAAAGAGGGACGAAGCGGGAAGAGAAGATTGGAATGAGAGATGACTGGTGCAGGGAGAGAGGGAGGACTCGGAGGAGAAAACCGGGACGATGAGGGTTTAATGGAATAAGGGCGAAAATATTACCGCCTTAGGATTATTAAAGACACCCCCTAGGAATTTATGAAGAGGGATAAAGTGATGATATAATGAAATACGAGAATCATGTCTTTAAAGAGAATGAGGCTGTCAGCGAGGAGGGAACGGTAGGGGATGGATAGAGAGAGACGAGTGGGGAGGATACTGTTCGAGTTGAGGCCTCACTCGGAAATTGTCTAATTTCAGGTGATCCGGAAGGATTGGAATGATGAAAGATAGTTGATAGGAAATTTTTGCGCCTCTGGGAACAAATCGGAAACTCGTTACAAGGAAAACCTTAGACATTTGATGGAAATTCCGGCAATATCTCAGCAAGGGTAATCGAGGATGAAGTTGTTACGGAGCAAAGTAGCTGGATGGTGCTCAATATGTCAGGGGATAAATGAAGGTCAGAAGGCAGAAAGGTGAAATATAAACGAGAATTTGAATTAGAAGTGATGGATTGTCGTCATTACTTGATATTTTGAGGGAGAAAATTGATTTTAATCTGAAAGGAAAGAAAATAAATCACCATTTCTTCGATGATATTCTCAAAAATCTCTCTCGTGGCAGCTAAAGTTGAAACTGGTTTTTATTCAGCGAAAATGATGCATGATGGGTGTCATGACTGACTTATATAATTTACAGGACATATATGACATAAAGGACATACGTATATCTCATTTTAGTTTTATTTAATTGAATAAATAACTCTTACGACGCCCCATAATCACAAAAGGAAGAATGGATGAATTTGTCGTCATTATTGACTGAGACCTGGAATTTCGGCATCGCATATTGCACAACGTATTTAAAAGCACTTAAACAAAAATTTTCATTTCTCTTATTGCAGTTATGAAATAGTTTTCCACCTTATAAATAAAAACATTATAATCAAAATTATGCATTCAATTTCCAGAATTTTGGTCAGTAAAAACCTATAAAAAATCCATCTTATTAGTACATTGGTGGAAAAAAGGACTTTACGACTAACGAATTGGAAAATATACTAAGAAAATATGAAAAGGAGATTATTATATCAAAAAATTTGGTGAACATTTTAACAATAAACAAAAAAGAAAGAACACCGTTGAAAATGGAGGATTTTAAAAAAATTAATGAGGGAATTTGTAAAAAGAAATACTTATCAAGAGTAGGACGGCATTCTTGCTCAAAATACGTTTAATATTTGACATGGACCAAGCAGTGAAGTCGCTAGTAGTTGTAAATAAGGCAGTTGGACGAGATTATAAGTAATTACCTATGGCTTAACTTTCGTTTTTTGGATTAGCATACAAGCTTGTATATTCATTGTTGGTCCTTAAACACTAATTTCCTCACTGTTTTTACTATAATCGATCTACTTTGACGTCCCTGCGTGAATTTTAAGGTAAATTTATCTATTTAATTTAGTTTTACCCTAGCAATGACGCTGTGATATTGATATCGATCGGTAATAACGAAAGAAAAACTGCTTGGTAAATAACAAATTGTTTAATCACCAGCAGAGGCACGAACTTGGTAAAAACGAATGGTAATGATCAAATGTCCGCATTCAAGCCTAGGTTCATCATTGTATCATCGAATGCAAAGAAAAATCGCAAATATCCATGAAGACTCTGCTCTCCAAGTCAGTCAGTCAGTCAGTGGGGCACTGGCCTAAATTAAAGCCATCTATCTTTCACTCCCCCCATTAATTAGTCACTCCCCTCACCTCCCCTATGCCAATTATGGAGGTTTAAATGAGTGAAATGTCATCTCAATATACAGTTTCAGTTCACCTAATGGAAATGATCGACGATGGTTACAAAGCTTGAAGAAACCCAGGTGACGAAGTAAAAATATTCCGAAGGAAAACGTCAGAAATACAATAGCCTTCACACCAAAGTCGTCGGATCTGGAGGAAAAGTGAGACAGGTTTGCACCTGATCTTTTTCAGAGAGGGTGAATGAATATCCCTTCTCCTTCAATTATTATGAAGCTGATCACCGTTACGTGAGTGAGATAAAGACGTAACGAGATGTAAATAGCATTTTCAACTTATTTACGTCAGGGATTTCTTAGATTTTTATGCAAAACGTCCGACCCGCACCTACTGCCAGAGACTTCGCTTATACAGATCGTAGAAGATACTATTAGTATTGGTGTGACTTCGCGTATCAAAACATGCCCAGTTTTTCCATATTATGCTTGGCTTTAAAGACTTCACTCTGGTGTAATGTATCTGCGCGCTCTTATTTTCGCATACATCCCAAAGTATCACCATCAGAGCTTGAACCTGGGGCTTTTTACTGGCGGGCCATAACGCTACCATATCTCAAGCTATCTATTCTCATTGTATATTTACGTTTTGAGAGAGTCGAGAATATAAACGTGGAAGTTTATCTCCTTTATTTTACTTACATTCTCTTCCTTTCCACCACTACCATTCAGAATTCTTGCTTTTACTACTATTAATACCTTGATAATCGTTTGCTTTCCATGTTTTGTTTGTGGACTTGCATAAATTTGTGGCTTTTGCATGCGGTTTTTTTCTTAATTACGGGTGGTGCCCTAACACCCCCCGCCACACGGCTTGCGGGGTACCGGGGTAATTAGTAAGTAGAAGTAGATGTAATACTTATGCACCAGTACTTCTCCCCCTTTATTACAGGATGCGTTCTAATTAATGCTTTTATTTTTTTTAAGTAATGCATTGATCAGGTTTGCACAAACACTTGAAATTCTTCAAAGTACTGTTCTTGGGCCTCTACACATTTTTTCCAGTGACTCGGTATTGTACTTCATTCAACCGATTATGGTTGGTTTTTGAAGCTACACGGTACTTTTATATACCTATTCATATTTAAGTAAGATGAAAATAAAAGAATACTTGGGAATAAACGGGGCTATTTTTTTAAATCTAAAAATGCACTGGTTTTGGTTAATTATTTGTTTATTGCAAAAAAAATCTGATAGTTTGTTTGATGTATGGATACTGTCATAAGGGTATCACTTCAAGAAGGCAAGAAATAAAACTTTAGTTATGAAAATCTAAACGTGAATGCTGTGATAATAGAAGGGAAAAGCAAAAAATATATTCATTATAAACCTTCTCGGAGTCTTTAACAGTAAATATATCAAAATAATCCAATTTAATGGACAGAAAGAAGTAGTTCTTGAATGCAATTATTAATTACTGAAAATCAGAAATTACTATTTTATCTTTTTGCTTGGACCGTGCGCCTTTAGCTAAATATGACGTGATGGGTTATCATTAAAACATGAATTTCCTCCAATGAAAGAGGACTTAGAGGAACTTCGGTATCCCAATTATTTTTGCTCAAATAATTTTATTCGAATGATAGGGTTTAAGAGAAATGGAAAACTTAAGTCACAGGGAAAATTTCAAAATTTGAGTTAAATCCTGTGCTCCACCGTTCTCAACGTGTCCCAAACGGTTTTTCCTGAGACGCTGAATGGATAAATGGTAAAGATAAAATTAACAAATGAATAATTCGAAAAAAGAGGCATGGTCCCTTTATTTGGAGCATTTTGATTGGAGTAATAGATGAAAATCAAGTGAAGGAACAGTTCAATGAATTATGTGGATTGTATAAAAATTGGAAAAATGTCAGTAGAATATGTTCATCATGAGTCAAGTAAGAAATAGAAATGTGAACTGTAGGTCATCATTGCTGGATGGGCAATTTTAAGAAGATGGAATTGGAATGGAGTTGGAAGCATGGAAAGAAGCATGTGGCGGGAAACCGGTAGGAAAGAATGAAAAGTGTATAAGATCGAATGAAAGGTGGCCTACTCGAGTGTCGAGGAATTAGCACGGAAATGTTGAGAACTGACGAATTCGATTACCAGCTTTGCTCCGAAAATGTAATGAACTGAAAAGTGAATTCATAATTCACGATCGGGCAAACAAAGTTTCATCTACAGCCCGTTCTCAATTCGGCGTGAAAATAATCATAAAGCGCTAATGTTCTCAATTTTCTGCGAGCCTTTGCAGAAACGTATTAGATTATATACTGCGTACACTCCGCTCGTATTAGTTGAAAGCACTCAGAGCCAAGGTTAAACGACTTGATGGAATTATACGTGAGAACTTCAAATCACTTTGGGTGAAATTTCAGGCCAAGTAATGAATCGACCTTGGAGCCAACTCGGAGATGATCACTTCAATTATTTCCACGGGGTTCGCGTTAAAATTCATTGTGCTCGATCAACGTTTCATGGCAAGAAAACGGATTAATAAAATTGTTGGAAGCTAAGCAAAGGTGACGAAATGAAAATAATAAACTGTGAAAAAAGCAGGAGGGAAGGGGGAGAGGGGAGAAGGTCGGGATTTAAAGCGTAGGGGATGAGGGAAGGGACGGAAAGAAGTGTTGGAGCATTCAAAGCGACACGTCGAAAGAAATGGCAGTCTCGGGCAGGAGGGATATTTTCAAGAAAGCGGAAATATTGAAAAGTGATGCGAATGACTGGGGAAGTTGGGGTGGCGCAGGAAGGATTTCCTGGTAGGCTGGGTGGCTAGAGTGCGAGATCGGGTGGGGTATGGGAACCCTTAAAAAAAGGATCTCTCCATTTTTATTCAAGCTCAATGCGGTTGAAACTTAAAAAAAATAAGGGATCTGTTTTTTTCCAAAAGCGGGAGGCTCTGGGGTTCTCCTCCATTTTTTCCTGGGGGGTTCTTCTTTCTCGAAGAGAAAAGGAGAGGGAGTTTTATTTTTTCATTCTAAGCGGCTGCGCGAGGGAAAATATCTTTTGTTTCATTCGAAGAGAGGTGGTAGGGAGCTAGATATTCCCCTTCTCTATCCTTTTTCGAGTCTGGGACTTTGGAAGATGACCTCCATTCTGCGTGTGGAGGCAGGACCCGTTCCGCGAAGACCTGAGAAGTTTCCGCCCACCCACAGGACACGTGTTACATTTGATGGGAATCGATTTCCTTTCTGAATGGGAATCGATTTTGTATTTTGTATTAAAGTATTATGGAATCTCGGTTGATTAAATGAAAAAAAAATGATCCAAACGCATTGCTTTACATTTTTTAAATTAAGGTATCTCAAATACAGGGTGAGGCAACACAACTTCCTTTTTTCAAACGTATAACGGTTTCAAAAAAGGAAGTTGTCCATGTTGCCGCACCCTGTAATTTATGATAGGGAAATAATACTATTGTCAGTAAAAGATGAGGGGAGAAAAAAGTACTAAAATCGGTAGAGTAAAAGCAACGATGGGCTAAAGGAATAAGATAGAGAGAAAGTAAACAAAAGACCGTGGCATAAAAATTTAATTTGCCCTGATTTTATTGATTTTTTGCGTTTAATATTGTTTGTCCATATTGTCAGAGGGAATACTTATTCTTCTTCGAACATCGGAAATTTGAATAATCATCGAGTCTTTGGGGTAAAGTTTTATATCTATTGCTCCTCGTTTTTTTTAAATAAAAATTAGGATTATTTCCAAACCACATTGTTATTTCCGTCATAGCAGCGGCATATTAGGTCAAGCGTTAAAAAGTAATGAAAAAATGTACTTAAACACTATAAAAAAGTACAACTCGCCATGCAGTTTCTATGACCTGACATGCTAAACGTTTCTAACTCCCACATTGATGAGCGTCACCGCTCACCGTACCGTAAGCTTACCGTAATAAAAGTGTATTTTCCGGTCACATGTCGGATTCTAATCAAACTGCTATAGCTTCACCGATCAATGTGGCATAGTGATGGCCTACGGCCCAATGAATTGAACGGCTTTGTAGTGTACATATTTTAGGCCACGCGCTCAATTGAAGCTTGCTGCGTACAGTGGTGCATGCTGCTTCTTGTCACTCTGAATTTTCAATTATGAATGCAGTGCTTGCGGCAGAAACGTGAGACCGAGAGAGAGAGAGGTTTGAGTGATTGTGAAAGGGGACTAATGGAACGTTTTTCGTACACCTCTGTAATTCGCTAGGTTTATATGTGCCCGACGTTTTCTAAAATATTCAGCACTGGGGGTGCAAAAATTAATTTGTCTTATTTCTTACCGTCGCTCGACGACCTACAGGTGTGAAGTGACGCGGGGGATAAAAAGTTTGCCTATATTTCTTCGTTAATGAGTGCAATTGGCCGCATGGAGCAAACATCGAGGGATAAAAAAAAACAGATAACGAGCGAGCACATCCATAAAATTCTTTGCACCATGATCGGTTTTTTACGACAATTCAAGAGTCGTTAAATTGCGTGTCTCTGTCGGAAGTTTCAAACTAGAAATTACTATGATAATTTTAAGAGAAAAAATGACTGGCATGGATCCTCCCTAACCTGCTCTTTTCTATATTTTTTTTGAGTCGTTTTGTTTCCCGCTTCTCGTTGCCCTCATAAACTGCCGTCGTTCACTCGTTCGCTCGCCGTGGAGTGAGAAATTGCGGTCTATTTAGCCAGGGAGATGCTGCTGGCACATTATCGTCGTTTTCCCAGTGGCATGCTTCGGTTAAGTATCAACACAAGCATATAATCAAGGGCACCGTTCTGATTCAAGATTCTGCCGTAAGGTTGTGCATGGAGGTCAAAGGGGATGAAAACAACTGCAAAATTTGCTGCCATTCGTTTATTTTTCCATGGCGCACATAAATTCCGCTCATCATTGGACTCTTAAGGACTCGATATGGGACATTTGCTCGGGTTATTTGGGGAAAAACGCGAGAGTTGAGTTGATATCATCATTTTTGGCCATAACGATGTGGCTTTATTACTGTGTACTCGGCGATTAGATAAAGCTGGCTATGTGCAGGGAAGCAGCCGAAGACAAATTTTCCCTTTATTATTATCTTTTTTCATAAATTTTCTAGTTCTCGGTTTTATGCCACCAGTACTATCGCGTCGTATTGATTTTAAGTTCAATAAATTTTCAAAGCAACCGATAAACACACAATTTGTTACTAACCCTGAAGGGCTATGGGAAACGTTGCAAAAACTATGTGAGAGCGCACTGATATTAACTAAAGCGCAATGCATCAAATTCTTTCAATATAATTATACATTTATTTATCATTTGTATTCAGCCCCTTGACATAAACGAATAAATGGGATGGAAAATTTTATTTGACGCATAGAAATACTATGCATATTTCATAAATACGGAAACGATTCGATGAACGTGGCTTAGCATTACATAACAAACCTTCAAAACGTATACTTAAGACCTTTGTTATAAAGCAGACTGAGTATGGATATCGAATGGCTCCAGATTAATTTTCAGAAAAATGAAATAATTATTCACCACTTCATAATTTCTTTTTTTAGGATGGATCGCTTTCGGAACTTGAATATTATATTATATCGTTTTTATTACGTGTGGTTAAACAGCTGAATTTAATTTTATCCCAGAATTTAAATTTTCAGTGAATGGCGAATCTTTGGTTATCACCATTCCATATAATATGGTTCTAATACACGTACTCTTCGCTATCTTGAAGTTCGTATATCTTAAGGATGAAATGTAGTGTGTAGCGTCTTTTTTCTATGCTTCTTTCTTTCGTCGCCTCATCCATTAGGATCAAAAAATAATTGATTCACAAAACTGAACCTTAGCAAGTCCGATGACATTCGCATTAAAAAGATATTCGAGGGGAAGTAAATTCACCCGGTGTTGAGTATACGCTCGGAAGATGTTGAGTACGTGGTGATATTCGATTCCCCTTTCGGTGAACTCATGAGCGTAGGGATTTGTACCTATGCAGCAAAGACGGAGTTGATACCATTTTATCCCTTCCGCTGGAGGGGCAAAGCGCCCGCAGGTCTAATTACGTTGTCCTCAATCATTGAAATCCTACCCATGTGAGCACTGGACCGAGCCATCTGAGTACCCCCGGCTGAGTTCGTTAGAGGACATGGCCCAAGGTTAATAAACGCGAAGTCCCTCAGGGTACTCTTCCATTATGAAGCTAGAGAGGCAGACCCATTGAAATTCCACTAATGGCCAGCTTAAGACCCCAAAAGGGTCCCAATCATGAGTAATTTCGAGATTCCAGGACTAGATTCACAGGATTTAGATCTCTGTTCCGCCTTGCAAAAAACAATCGCAGCCGCTTCTATATCAGAACTGTTGAATAGCTCACCTGGAGAATTAATTTCGTTTTGAGAGACGCCGAAAAGATTTATGACTTGCTCGTTAAAGTGCAATCTCGTCTTAAATGCAATCTCGTCAAAACAGCATGAATACAAATTGTTTTTCCTCCTTAAAAAATTGAATAATAATTGAGCCCTTTCGGTTTTCTTTTGAATAAAAGGAAGTTTTAAATGAGCTTGACTGAGGAAAAAATTATATATTCAGTGAATTTAGAGGTCTCAAGTGATACCTTGTAGAAACTGATGATCATTTGCGATATAAAAGTATTACTTGTTCCATAAAAATTGTTATCAATGGGGTCATAGGATCGGATTGGTATGGTGGTTAAAGTAACGGTTCTCGTCCTTAGGCCCTGGATTCGAACCCCGGTCGCGGCAGAATTTTTCAGTGGTACCCCGATCCCTAATTGATTTGCTTTGTGGAGAGCACTTTAAGTAAACCGTCCTAGTTCAATTGTGGACGCCTGGACACCTTTCATTAAGAGTAGGCTAATGCCGACGCAGGGTTTCTCTCCACCCTTCCTCCATTCCCTGAACATCCTACCCTAACCAAATTACCCAGCTACCCTTAATACTGCAAAAAATCTTAGCTGTAAGTCGCTTCCCCTAACAAGTAATACTTTTCGACCTAGTTAGATTTAGTCCATATTGATAATGACAATGTTTGTAAACCTAGATCGGTTAGTTAAAACTATCTAGGTTACTGTTTCATCTTTATTTCGAAGATAAAAAATGTTTAAGTTTATTTATCTACGAGAATATTGTATCTTCGAAAAAGTCTGAAATATTGTATTGTATCCTTCTAACTTACTAATAGAATGAATATGAATACAGAGTAAAAAACAAATCAGGTTTTGTGACTTGTACAAAATATATGCTTTAAGTAACTGAAGTCACTTTATACATTTTAAAAACATTTAATGTACAAGTTGGAACAACATTAAACATTGAAAGATGCCAGGTGCATGTGTATGTTAGTTGGTAGTTTGTGTGTTTGCAAGTGCGTTGGGTGTAAGGGTTTTTGCATGAATGTGTACCATGTTTTGTATGTGGAATGTATAAATTTGTGGCTTTTACATTTGGTTTTTTTCTTAATTACGAGTGGTGCCCTAACAACCCCCGCCACACGCCCTTGCGGCGGCTTGCGGGATATTAAGTAAGAGTCGAAGTATACGGTGAGAAATTGGGGCAGTAATTTATGTTTTATTGAATGCCGTTATTTTATATATCAACAGACTTCTCAGCGAGTTGAAAATGTATCAAAAAACCCTATTGGTTACAGAAAATAAAAGGAGTTGCATGACGTCAAACTTATCTGGATGGTTATTGGTATATACAGTCGGCATCTTATCCATAAGGCCGTTCGAAATAACCATCGTCCATCTTTCTCATCGGTCGTTATACTCATTTAAACTCATATTCCCTTCTCTTAACCCGTCTTTCTGAACTTTTACTTCGGGGAAAAAGCTCTTTCAACAAAGTGGGCTACGAAAAGGATCAAGGTTCGGTCCCTGTGGTTTCATCACTGGTATTAATCGCCGGCCCTTTTAGGAAGCAATTCTCTTGGACAAAGGCTCCACCGGTCTCGCCTGCTTTCTCTTCTTCCATTCCTCTCTTGCTTTCTGCTTAGAATTCCTTTTGGCCTGCCTTCGGAAGCTCAATTTCGTATCTAACAGGACTCCAAACCCGACTTGGCTCCCCTTTCGTGTTGTATTTACTAAGATCTCAGAGGGAACACCTGGTCGCGAAAAATGAACTATAGGTACTCTTGCACGAAACTATTATTCTACTCGCAAACACACTATTAAAGGGTGAGGCCATTATATATTATCATATGTGTACAGGGCACTAAACTAACTGTTTAAATTTTATAAATCAATGATGGAACCAATTAAATGACATACTAGTGTTTGCAAATGTGGGTTTATAGTAGCTAGAAAATTAAAACTCACGTCAGTGTTCCATAGACAGTATCATTAAATACATCAAGTGTCAATTTTATTCCCATGTTGAATATATATTGTCAGTATTAGCTAGTTTTATTCAGATATTTTTTCACGATAAGAGTATATATATACATAGATATAATCCGTAAACACAGTAATCAACCCGAAGATCGGTTTGGTAGATGATGGCAGAGTTCACCCAGTACTAAGCCCGACGGCGTGTGAATATTCACACATCAGGGTAGGGGGCTAGTGCCTTTCCCTGTGCCGATTATGGTTTCCCAGGAAGATCTGGTGCCTGAAAAATCACATAACTAACTTGAGTGGAGCTGCAGGTGCCCAGATAGGCTTGCCCGGGAATCGAACCCGGGCCCTCCGGTCAGTAGTCCAACGCTCTAATCCTGGACGACTGCGACCCACATACATATATATATATATATACATATATTTATATATATGTATACATATATTTATATAATGAAAATTGACTAACTAGTCGACACAAACACAAAAACTAAAACATATAAAAGAGGGACTCACTGGTTCTCGAAAGGTGGTTGCACCACCGAAAATTCGAGAACCAGTGAGCCCCTCTTTTATATGTTTTAGTTTCTGTGTTTGTGTCGATTAGTTAGTCAATTTATATTATTGCCCACGTTCGTGGGTTTTTCAAGAAAGTGACTTTATATATATATATATATATATATATATATATATATATATATATATATATATATGTACACACACACACATATATATGTAAAAAATGCTCTGCGTCCACCTTTCCTGCATCCTTTGAATTTCTCCCATCAATCCTTTCTCTTACCCCACCATGACCTTTGTTTCACTTGTTTTCTTTTCCCTTTCTTTTCCATGTCACATTTTCCATCCGTCTGCACGCTCATATGGAAAACCTCCAATCCACACCGATCATATTGCTTCACTGACCATGCTTCCACGCCGTACAAACCACATGCCACATCATATTTTTCGCTAATATTTTCTGAACATACTTACAAGAAAGGGCTATTTCATTCCTTTTTTCGTCTACTTTCCCAATCACTTCGTTTGTAAACCATGGTTCCCTTGTCCTTTACCTGTTGACTATTTCTATAGTTTTTTCGGAATTTGATTTTTCTTTAACGATATGTTTCCAACCTTCCTCCATTCCTTTGAATAATAAAACATGCGGGGATAAAAGAGGTGTTAATTGCTGCGTGATAATATTTAATGGACCTACGCATCATATGCATAATCTCTTAGCCTGTTGTGTTATCGTATGTAATATTCTTGTGTGGAATTTAAAATTATCATCTGCTAGTTGATGAAAGTGACTACTGATGGTGATTTATAGTACATCTATTTTATATATTTATAATGCATTATAATAATTTATATATTTTTTTATAATTTATAATGAAATAATTTACTTGTGTAAGATGTAATTGCGAAATGTATGAATAAGGCTTTGTATTATCATTACCAAATATTTTTTCACAAATAGGTAGCATGTTTGGAGGTACTAGTGTAGAGAGCTTTGAGGTACCTAATAGATAAGATTCTAAGATTGAAACAGCCAGTGAGAAGAAATTCAAAAGTAATGGCATAGCTAAGGTGATGTGTTGGGGAATGTCTGTTAACTATTGAAGGAGGAAAAATTGTCATTTGAAAATTTAACAACTTGGCTTTACCACTTAAAATGGCTAAACCACTTAAACTTTTAAGATTTTAAGTGGAAAAGCCAACTTGTTTAATTTTCAAATGCGAATATGAAGATTTCCCACCAAGTTACGCCAGAAACTGTTTTATTTGAGGAAAAATTGAATAGACAAGTGGAAATAAAGGAAGTGAAAAAGGAAACAATAAAACCATAGGTATTTTTGATGTGGGATGGTTATTTGAAATCACGAGCGTGTTTCATAATTTTCCATGTCCGCCGAAATTGAATTTATTTAAATGAATGATGTGGAACCTATTTGAGTTATATATATATGTAATCCTCAAGGATTATATATATATAATAATAATAATTATTATTATTAGGTAATCTACCGGTTAAGGTAGGTTTTTGGATGGACAAAACTATCAAATAAACATTTTGTGACTCCCCACATAGCAAACTAATCTATATCACGTCCCTCTTCATCTCTGTGTACTTCTTTCCTCCCATCATCCCGTCCAACATTCCTATCCTGTTCCTACCCTTACCTCGCTTGCCCAACATTCTCCCCTCTATTACCCTCTTCAACATTCCACTACCGCTCAATACGCCTTTCATCCATTTTTCCTGCCTCCATAGGATTTCTCTCAACAAACCCCTCCCCTCCCCCACCATTTCTAGTACTTCCTCATTTGTTTTCCTTTCGGTCCATTTCACCTTCTCCATTCTTCTCCACACCCACATTTCAAAAGCCTCCAATCTACGTCTATCCTCCTGCTTCAGCGACCACGTTTCCGCGCCGTACATAGCTACGCTCCATATCAGAGTTTTTACGAGTCTTGTCTTAACATCCCTACTCAACGTCCCCGTCATCAATTCCCTCCTCCTTGAGAAAGCCTCCTTGCCTAGCGCAATTCTTCTCCTTACGTCCCTACTACTTTGACCGTATTGGTCCAAAACACTTCCGAGATATGTAAACTGTTCTACTTGCTCTATTTTTCCCCGCCTATTTTAATATTTAGCTTAGCCTTTTTCTTTCTGGAAAATCGCATAACCTTTGTTTTATTAATATTGATTCTCATCCCATATTTATCGCACTGAACCTCCAATTCACTCAACAATGCTTGCAACCCCTTGGCTGACTGAGCAACTAATGCTTAGTCATCAGCAAACCTAACCGATTTTACGAATTCCCCTCCGACTTTCATTCCTACCTCCAGTTCTTCCCATGCCTCTTTAATCATTTCCTCTACATATACGTTGAACAGTACCGGTGACAATGGGCAACCCTGCCTTACACCTCTTCCTAGCACTGCCCATCCGGACTCTCCGTTCCCCACTCGCACCTGAGCAGTCTGAGACATGTACAGGTTGCGGATCAGTCTCCTGTCCCTTCAATCCATTCCTCTTTTCTGCAATTATATATATATATATATACAGGTATATAGGTTAATGCATAGCGCAGCGAGCATAGAAGTAGCTTAGTATTTGTGTCGTATTTTCTTTTTTAGTTTCACAAAACTTCATTTCAGATCACACGAAATGCCTCCATTTTAATTTCCTATTTCGCACTTAACCAATATCCTTCCTTTCAAAGTGAACTTCGACAGCCTTTTATCTCTTAAAATCTCCTCTCTTCCATCAACGTTTCTTTCTTCCTTGGGAAGAAAAGCGTTCCTGCCTTCCAAAAATTTCTCCGTCTCCTGCATTTGTTTAAATTATTTTTTCGTTATTTCTCCTCTCTGTCCATTTTATTTTCTTGATTTTTTTTACTTATGAAAACGTTTCCAATTTGCATTTATTATCTTTCCTCAATTGTCTGGGTTTGGAGCCATAAAGCGAATATGTCAATTAAAAATGTTTTGGCCGAGTACTAGCTTCCATTAAATACTAACACATGATTATACTTGACTTTTATTCATATTTCTGATGATCAAACCACTCTTTTTGTACAGGACCAGTTGTACTCTTAACATCCTTTTTGGCGGTAATAATACTTACTAATATTAAAATTCCCGTTTTTTTTAAAGAAATCAAGGCTACTTAGTTTTTGGATTGAAATAAGTTGAGTGTGTTTCTACGTTACATGAATATTTAAATTCAATAGTGTTATTTCCCCACATAATTCGTTGTGAACTTCATTGCTTAGGTTTTCGGATTTCACAAATTGCGGCTCGTAAAAATTAGGAGGAGATGATTTTAAAAAATCGATTAGGTAAGGGTTATGTTTTTAGAGGGACATTGGAAAAAAATTAGTGGGATTAAAATACTCGCGTGTCTTCCGCCATGGCTCCGGTTCGTTAATCGCATTTGGAGGTGAGATAATGGGTTGTAACAAGAGATAGCGGGTATTGGGGAAGGGCTTGCAGAAGGGGGGAATTGGATACGGTCACTTGACTTTAACGGGATGGAGTCCCCTGATCTTTTTTCCAATCCTCCTCGAACCTCAAGCTTGACCTTTGCAGCCATTGAGAATCCCTTCCAAAATCGCTTTAGAGTACTTGTTATCTCATCACGCGCGGCAAGGATTTCCCGCAAAATCCCTGTGGTGCTGAGCCTCTAAGCGCCCAGAGTAAGGTATGGTGGCTTGATCAAGTTTTTCTGCCTACCTCGGAGTCACTTGGAGAAACGATAGTTCGTTTTATTCTTCCATTTCCCCATTTGAGTATATTAATCTTTTGTTCATGTACAATAATCGAGGATAACATAAAAATATACAATAATCAAGGATAATCAATAATCGAGGATAAAACCATAGATAAGTTACTTAGACACATAGGTAGAGGCATTTAAATAATTAACCAAACAGATGTGTCCTATATATTAAACTTATAATCAGATAGAATATATATCTATTAACGGGGCAAATTTGGTTCTTGCAAGTCCCACGCACCATCTGTTGATATTACAGATAATATACTAAACTTTAATATACGATTAATATAACGTAAAACGATAAATGAGAGTTGAAAATATCTTTTGCGTAGTATATTAAAAAGTTAATTAAATGCATTTGGTCACGATATATGTAATAGGTAAATAAAAAATATCGTAAAATAAAGGGTAAAGTGAATATCCTCATATCAGTCCAAGAAAACGGAATTCATTTTTCGTAGACATATCCTTCCTATAAGCTCGAGAACTTATGAAATTGATTGAATTTGAGAAATTACTAAGAACATTATATGCTTGAATTTTTCATAGATTTACTATCTTCAAGGTTTTTTTTTTGGAGTTAAATGGCTTTATACTGTGTGGGAGACCATTCGGAAGATTTATCTCAGAAAATATTTTAACTAAACGGCTGAATTTAATGCAGCTGATCAATTTATTCCATCTCATATGGACACAAGAGTTCCAACTGAATTTTTATGTTTTTATTTGAATTGGAATGCATTAAAGCTACTGCTAACTCCACTCAATGCTGGAAAACGGCTCGTTGATCTGTCGACTCTAACGCCTTCTATGTGAGCGATCGCAGTTACGAGCTCCAACTCAGCGGTTTTGTGATGCGTGAACGCTGACTGAGTAATTCTACCATTGGGAAACGTAAAGGGGAGTGAAGTGTTGAGTAACGTAAACCCTAGTTGGCATAGGTGCAACTGATAGTTCTAACATATAAATTATTTTCATGGCTGGTTTAAAAAAATAAAATTTTATGCAACATAAAGACCTTTACTTCTTCCAATTTATTTTTTTAGTCCAGATGTCTCTAACGGAAAGTAAATTAAAACATCAAGGCAAGGTACGTATGTTTTACATGGAATCAATGTACAGTGTAGGAACTGCGGCAACAGTTATTGTGGCAAAAATATTAGTTAGAGTAAGGGTGTTGAGGTACATTATGCTATTTATAAGAAGCTGTTTGGCAAGACCAAAATTGACAGTTCTTAATCATGAAACATACTTTTACGGAGTGAATTTTGTCATATTAAAAATTCCACTAGCCGTCTGTCAAACTAGCTATCCCACCACATGAGACATACGCCAACATCACGGGACCAGATGGTTCCCTCCACTTCACTCACCTAAATCAAGAGAGCTGTAGTTTATGGGATCCGCTCGATGGATGAGACAGTCTTCTTGCATCGCCAAGATTCATGCTCGGCCTAGTTTTGAAGATGCTGCATGTAACCCACTTTCGCTCCGAAGGAAATACTCTCCATATTTCGAGATATTTGTTTTGAAGTTTCCAACCCGTCCATTTGGACGAAAAAAGCTGGAGGGTGCATACTTATTGAGTCCCGAAAATTTGGAAGGGGGAATGTCAATATTTTCGAAGATCGTGGTAACGCATCCGCAAGTGGCTACTTACGGATGCGCTTTCTAGATATTTGAAAACATAAAAGTTCTAGAAATTTCGAAAGCGTAAAGCATTCTATCTCTCGAAACATCATCTATTCCTGGGACAGCTCTTTGAAAGTTGTGCCACATGCGAGGTAACTTCGGTTCCGGAACTCCTTTACAATTTCCTGTAAACCTGTTGAAATACATATTTTCGAGCGAAATTATTGCTCTTTTGAAAAGGCCACCGTAATGCACCATGGAGCTTTAAGTTCATATGAGTATTTTTTTTCTCGCAAAGTAATGGAATGAAAGTAGCAGCTCCTAAGTTCTCAACCATCTTCATGACTACAGAAAGGTAGGTTGTAATGGCAAAATAATTAGACGGATTCGCAAATTATAACACAGAGAGAAAAATTTAACATTTTTAGTTTTATTTTACCTAGGGTCAAAGAAAAATTTTATTTACATTGAGGAAAATTTTATATTTCTTTATAAATAACATAATTCGGAAATTTTTGAGGCCATTTTGCACGAGTTGACTGCTATAGTGTGGAGTGAAATGTTAAAAGACATTAATATTTGCTGTTTCATTAAGAAAGAGTCAGTTTGTTAATTCAAAAAGTGAGTACTATTTTAGCGACTACAATTTAGCTTTAATTTCTATGAGAAGGAAAAATCTTTAGCCAATTTGAATGTATTTTCCTTGACTATTACATTTTATAAACTGAGTATATACGTTAAAAACTATAGATTTGGAGGATTGATATATAGTTTAGAGTATTTTTACACTCTTTGTTAGTACATTACTCCAAATTTACTTGCACAAACAAGGGAAGTCTTTTTGAATCTTTATAAAACTTCACAATTTTATTTTTAGTGTAAACCACGATCTTTTTCCTAAAAAAGTCAAGGAATATAGGGCAACTTTCTTTGTTTTCGGCGAACATTGTAGATTGAGATTAGAAAAAGAGAAAGTCATTTCTTTAAAAAAGAGCGAGCAATATTAATTGAGAGAAGCATTTAGATTAAAATTTCTTAACTCTTCAAAAATCATTTATTAGCAGACAATGAAAATAAATGAGTATAAAATAACTGTCCTAAAGACCACTTACATTTGCTTATTTTTGAAATTTTGATTCTCTCGTATTATCTTATGTAAGCGTATATTAAACGATGCTGAGGTATCAACGGATGTTTAAAACATGCACGGATTTGTCAACTTTTGTGATGTGGTCCTTCATCCAAATTTATGGTTTGGAAAAACGATCCTTCAGTCTGGTACGATTTCGGAATCTTTGTCTCGAGTTGGATGCGAAAGCCTAGAAGCGTGCCAAAATTCTCTCCATATTCCATCTAAAGGGCTTTAAAATGGCGTCACGTACGGTCGAACACCTTGAAGAGTGTCGCTCAATAATGGACCAGGAAATGGAATTAAAAGCATCCCACATGTTGAATCTTAAAATATTACGATGAGTCAATGCATACAGGGTTCGTCCGGAAAATAAGTGTACTGAACTCAAGAAAAAAATTTATTACACTTTTACATATCTTAAGCTAATATTCCGCAAAATAGGACCCTTGTGAGTCGATACACTTGTTCCAGCGGCGATCCCATTCCTGGAACGCTCCCGCGAAGGCATCATCGGGAACCTCTCGAAGACACGTCGTCACGGCCTCTTTGACGGCGTCCAAAGTCCCGTATCACGTTCCTTTCAAACTCCTCTTTATCTTCGGGAACAGAAAGAAGTCCGGTGGTGCCAAGTCCGGGCTGTAGAGCGGGTGCGGCAGCGTTGCCACGCCGTGCTTGGCGAAGAAGTCCGACACGAGACAGTGAGACGGCGCATTGCCGTGATGTAGCCGCCAGATGTTTTTGATCGCTGGCCGGACGCGGGCGACTCGTTTTCGAAGCCTGTCGAGCACTTGGACGTAAAGTGCAGCATTTACAGTTTGTCGTTCAGGTACAAATTCGTAGTGGACGACTCCCCTTTGGTCAAAAAAGACAAAAAAATCAGTACACTTATTTTTCGGACGAACCCTGTAGTAGCGGAGGACTCCGTTAAAAGTTACTGTTGCGGCCTCTCCCTCAGTTTCTTCGAATTACGATGAGTGTCGTCTCATCTGCGCATTAATGACCTGTATCTTAAATAGTATGCCCATTAGAGTGAATTTCATTCATGTGGATCGGAAACGTGTTTGAAGCACTTCAGAGGATTCATATGATATTTCATTTTTTATCAGCAAATGACACGGAAGTTTTCTATACGTGAAACTAGCAGTCTAACTAGAGATACTTCACTGACATAGGATTGAAAAGAGGCTGGCGGTGTCCCAGTAGAGGGGTTACGTATTTCTGTCAATTTTCATCAATCATTTTTATATGTGTACAAAACAATTACAAGACCCATTGTAACTTATGGGAGACAAGCCGGGATCATGAAAGAAAAGATGACAAGTGGACATGATTGTTTTGATAGGCAAGTATTGAGCAACTGCTACAGAGAATAGTACCTCGGGAGTCAGATTTTAAAAAATTAAGGTCTTTTTGAAGAACCTTCTCTGTCAAAGTCATCCGAATACAACTATTGCAGTGACCTTATATGTGGTTAGGACGGAAGAAAAGAGGCCATTAAAACTTTCGCTAGAGAACCGAATACATGTTAAGGAAGAGTAATAAGGCTGCGATGAGGTTCCGTTTGATACTAGCGACTCTGAAGGTGGACGGCAACGGATGGAGGCAGAAGGGAAACTCACTCTGGGTTGTAGTACAATAAGAGAGGGAGATATATAAATTTCACACCCCAGAAGCACTCGTTTTTAGTATTAAGTATAAAGTATTTCCATACTTTTCTGGGATTGCAGTGTTTTGATTCCTCTCCTATACCAGCTTTCCTACCTCTCACCTCCCCTAAACCAGCAGGCAGTACTATCTTTTCTTTCGAGGAAGACGGAGCTAACTTCCGTCGAAATTATTAAGAAATAACGTGTGAGTGTTCTTTTTATGTGTACTTACATTATTAGTTGCTGTCCAAGTTTTATATACAGATGACAAAATATATTACTATCCTTTACATATCCAGGTTCACATAAACTTTACCATCGGAACAAGTAGCAAACATTTTATGATTCCAAGTCCAGGATGTTAAGAAAGATGTCCAAGGATGTTAAGAAAAGGCTGGTCAAAATTTGATGTGGAGCATAGTTACACACGGCATGGAAACATGATCATTGAAGGATGATAGACAATTGGAGGCTTTTGAAATGTGAATGTGAAGGGTGGAGAAGGCGAAGTGGACAGAAAGGAAAACAAATGAGTATATGTTATGTATGGTGGGCGAGGAGAGGGGATTTTTGGGAGAAATCGTAAGGAGGCAGGAAAAATGGATATGGACGGAATAATGACGAGTGGGCGGAATGTTGAAGAGTGAGGGAAGAAGGGGATGGAGTGAATAAGGTAGTTCCGCAGGAATGTTGTCCATCCCCACAGCCTTATTTTATTTCATCTCCCTTTATGCCCCTTCTATCTCATCGTCGAGGATGCCTGGACCTAAGCTATCTTCATCTACGTCCTGTTCCTTTTTTATGCCTAACCTTGTTGGCCTATGGTCTTTATCATACAGTTCATCTATATATTCCTTCCATCTCTCTTGGATTTTTTCTGTGCCAACTATTATCTTACCCGACTTATCTCTAACTGTTAGCACAGATCTTCCCTTCTTACTTCACGATAACGATTTAACCTTGTTGTATAGCGCTCCAATTTCACCCTTCCTCAGCAAACTTTCTATATCCCCGGACTGCATTTTTCACCGCCCTTCTTTTGTTTTATTTTCTGCCAGTCTCCATTTATTATTTAACTCTTTGGACTTCATTTTGCCTAAATCTGTGTTTACATTCTTCCATCTTCTTCTCTTATCTATCTTTCTAACCAACTCATCCGTGATCCAAGGTATCCTCGTACTTTTCCCAATAATAGATCCTATGGTTTCTTTTGCGTCTTTCAATATACCTTTTTTTATATATATCCATTTCTCCTCGATAGTACTCAGCTCTTTTCCCTCATTTATGATTTTCCCTACAGCCTCCTTACACTCCTTCCTTGTCAATCTAGTTGATGCTTCTGAACTGTTTCCTGACTTAACGCCCTATATATTATATAAATAAATAACAAATACATATATATATTATAGATTATATATATAACATATATATATATATATATAGATTATGTATACATATATAAACCAGAAACAAAGTAATCAACCGGTCTGGTCAGTAATCAACCGTACACCAGTAATCAAATCGGTTTTGTAGGTGATGGTAGAGCTCACCCATGTACTAAGCCCGACGGCGTGTGAATATTCACACATCAGGGTAGGGGGGTCAGTTCCTTTCCCTGTGCCAGTTATGGTTTCCCAGGAAGATCTGGTACCCGAAAAATCAACTACCTGCAGGTGCCAAGAGTGCCTTGCCCGGGAATCGAACCCGGGACTCTCAGTAGTCCAACGCTCTACCCCCTTGACTACCGCGACCCAAATATATATATATATATATATATATAAATGAGGAAGTACTGGAGATGGTGGGTGAGGAGAGGGGTTTGTTGAGAGAAATCCTATGGAGGCAGGAAAAATGGATGAAAGGCGTATTGAGCGGTAGTGGAATGTTGAAGAAGGTAATAGAGGGGAGAATGTTGGGGAAGCGAGGAAAGGGTAGGAACAGGATAGGGATGTTGGATGGGATGAAGGGAGGAAAGAAGTACGCAGAGATGAAGAGGGACCTGATGTAGATTAGGTTGCTCGATTGGGGTTTGTTTGGAGTTACAAAATATTTATTTGATATATTCATTTGAAGATTCTGCAAGTCTTTCTCCAATATTTTCTTTCTTTTAGTCCTTTGAGGGCTTCAGGATTTCTGTGTGTATTTACGAACATTGAAATGGAAGCGTTATTTTACAGCTCATATGAATGGTATAGACACCTTAATGGAGCAGCGGTACGAGTATGAGATATACGTATTCGTATATTTTAGAAACAGACCAAATAACTGAAAATATTATATAGACTATCGAACGATTTTGCATTCGTTTACCAGCTTATAATATTCATATTTTACTTCCTAAATTACGAGCTTCACTATGAAAGTTTTTTTGCAAATAAAATGGATATTCCCCATTAGCGAGCTGGCGTGCACTATATATGCATACCATAACAGATCCGAAACAGCCGTCCAGAGGGAAGGCGAGGGGATCCCGTAATCGGAGCACAATGGTCTTGTACTCTCATTCAGTGAAAATGGTTATGCAGCTCTGCTTATCTTATCTTTAAAACTAGTGAGGGGGATTAGTCGAAGGAAGGCTGTAAAGGGGCAAACATGTTAGAATAGGTTAACTCACAAGCCTCCGTGGCGCAATCGGCTAGCGCGTTCGGCTGTTAACCGAAAGGTTGGTGGTTCGAGCCCACCCGGGGGCGGTGTATTTTTTGTATTCAAATCTCTGCATCTTTTATGTGTCAAATAGGTACTAATAAGTTAGATTAAGATATAATAAGTTGTAATTCCCACTATTAGTTACAGACAGTCGTCTTAATCTACGTATATTTTCGTTCACTCGCTCCCGTCGTACACGTCGCCGACATCCACACTTGCTTACGGCTCTTAAAGTTATTATTTCATCGAGTTATGGTCGTAAAGTTTAAATTTCGTCTTTTTTGTTGTGTTTATTTTGTTTAAATATTTGTATACTTATCTTATATTCTGTATATCACCGATTGACAGCGTTTTTTCCAGTGCGTATTTTGTGTACTTATGCAAGTATATAGTATAATATATTTATGTTTATATGTATATGTGCTTAAATGTTTGTGAAATAATATTTTATGTATGCGTACACACTCATACAGTATGAAATGGAGAGTGAATAAATCAGAAACGGAGGAGGAATAAGAACTTATCAAACGTTTACAGGGCTAAAGGCCAGCAGACGAATAAGCGTACCTTGTTCTTTTTCCTAAGGGCGCTGATTCTTACGCTAACGTGTTTTAGCCAAGAATCTCTCATTAAGTCATCCCCCTCACCGATAATTATTCAACTTTCTGAGCAATTCAGAGGACCTGCGTTTGTTATTTTACAGTTTTTCCCGTATTTAATTTTAACATTCGCTGACTAAGGTGTACCCCTTTTAGTAGTGCAGGGATGAAAGCCATGAATTGATAACTTAAGACCCATGAGCAAGATCCGTCACTTTCAAGATTTCGATCTGGATGACTGTTTCTCTATAATATGACCTTAATTCCAATAATTCGATGCAGTTTATTTAATCATTGTAATGTAATTAGAGCTTCAGAATATCAATCCAGAACTTCAAAGCTTGACGGACTTCTTCAAGAAAGTGAAAGTTGTTTGCTTAAGCGAAGCGAATATTTTCCTCTAATCGCTTAAATCCACAATGTCTATGAGTACTGATTGATTTTAGAAGGAGACTTAAATATTTCAACAACGCTCCAATATTTTAAAGACAGAGCGTAATCTAATAATAGGAAACTAATGGTCTCAGGTCTCAGTTAGGAAATCATTGAAAAGCTGTGAGAGGAGTACTTAGTTAGTCTCCCTTCTTGTTGGGTCCGTTTTACCTGGCCTATTATCTTTGTTACCACTGTGTGTTCACCTTTTTTTTCCTTCGACCATATTAACATTACATCTGCTTGCAAAAGTGATATACTTTCATTGTCAGATCCAAGTTACAAAATTAGGTCAGGACGAGAATCGTGAAAATGACTGCGACATTTCGCGCTGCGGGATGGAAATTGCCATTCACGTAGGACATTGTCGGTTTTTTAAATGTGCAGCCACACACTCTACCATAGCTATGTTGGTATTGAATTAACTCAGTGAAATACCACATTTTCAGGTATTTTGCATTTATCCTGCATTCGGTACCAATTACGTCATTTCAAATGCATAAAATATCCTTGTATCCTCGACTTTTTACATTTTTAAGGTCGAAATGTCGAAAATATGTATATGGTTATTAATTCATCAGTAAAATTCGAAAAATGATCAAATTTACTGACAGTCTTATCTTACAGAGCCAAATAAAACGCTTAAATTAGCACAATCATTTATATGAGACATATAATTTACAAAATTTTCTCTTTTATTCATTATTAATTATAATGCATATGGCAATAAATTTGACACTGAATTAAGGCTGGGAAGGAAGATTCTTATAATGTTAATAAGATATTAGGCGGGAATATTTCTTAAAGATATTCATAAAAATTAATTGTTTTAACTGGAGACATCACCAAGTGGAAGACGTATCGAGTGCCTCTTCCAGTTAATCCAAGAAACCGTATATAATTAGCTTTTTCGGAAAATTGGATTTTCCAAATTATTCAGTCCATTTACACTGTAAACAAAATATGGAGTCGAGTATTTCCCTTCGTTAAACACCGAATTTGTTTTATTTAGACTCATTTTATAAGGGAAATGTGTTATTTCTTCCTCTTTGAAGAATGATCATGGGCATACATAAAGATAAGAAGTTTGTCCGAAGGATAGAAGCAGCTTGAGGGTAACTTGGATAATATTTACAAATCAATATATGTATACGTATGTATCCTATCATATTGTCGTTCTACACCAGTTGTCCAAGGTTTTTCAAATACTAAAAGATGTAACGGTTAAATTCCTAAGTCAATGTTTTGGTTACAAAGGTAACGACTTCGATTTAGAATTACCGGCATCCGTTATCGATAACAAGTCCTTACGCTATTGTCTACAAAAGACAAATAGTGTGGTAACTTCTATTAAAATTTAAAACAGTTTGGATAGAATAATGAATTTTTTGCTATTGTTATGGCCTTTCAGGAACCCCTACCCAGGAAACGGATATTTAAAACCGCTGGCATTCGACGGTTCAACAAAATCGTAAATCAATCGCTTAACCTGGAAATCGAATTTTTCATAGATTTTTATTTTCAAGGAATTATTGAAATCATTTGCCTTCATTCATTCGTTGCCAAAGTTACCCGTCGAACATGTTAAAACCCTCTCTATATTTGGCAATCGAAATCACTTCTTGCAGTTTGATTATTTGGAATTTTCAATAATTTTATATATTGTTTATGCTGGACAGTATTACGTATTTATAATCTGTAATCCTTTAAATAACTCTTCCACGATTGGTCGAATAAAGTTTCTAAACTTTATATTTCAGTGTGGTTAAATACTGGGAGAAAAGAGAAAACGCCTTTTAATTATGTTAATTTAAACCACCTTAAATTATTTTTAACTGTTTATGTGAATCCCATGATATCGTTTGCGAAATTGTAAATGAAATTTTATGGAGAGAGCGTAATCCTATTGGTTTCGCTTTCGTTGAATTGTCGGTCGTTTCCGATGTTTGCCACACTTCTTTCACTAGCACTTTACCCTTCCGGTTTCGTTCCAAACGATTCCTTTGCGGTTTTCATAGTCATTTTTTTGTTTCCAGTTTTATTTCTACGATTTTTTTATCCACATGAAGCCACATAAAATGTTATCATTATTACGTTTCGCTACAGGAAAAATCAGCAAAAAGAAATTTCTTCTCTTTTAAAGAAGAACACAATGTATTTTTAATTGTTGTTGAACAGTGGAAAAGAACGGTGGAAAAATACTTATGGATACAAAATTTGTTCTCGAACGTGGGTTTTATTTGTTTCCAATCAATACGATTTTTATTGACAGTAAGTGAGCTTAAAAATTTTCATGAGTTAATAGAATATTTTTGTCATAATTTAAATATTTGTATTTATTTTTAATCAGTATTCCTCGTGCTGTATCTGAAACAGGAGTTGTGTCCTGTCTGGTTATGTGTTATGATGGCCACAATTTAAACTAATAATGCTTAAATATGCTTAAACAATAATTAGTTAAGAAGAATTTTTGTATTGAATATAAAAGATAACAAAAAAAGACATGTACATATTGCGGAGCTTTAGAAATGGGCTCAATTACGATATCATAGAATGCAGCTTTTTTCTTATAATTTAATTGCATACATCTCATTAAGATTATTTGTTGTCAAGAAAGTGTACAGCCATTCTGAATTTGTAATGCACTGCTGGTAGACTTTTGTGTACTAAAAAATGTATTTTCCCAACAAATATTCCTGTTGACTGCAATATTTGTCATTGTGAGATCGTAGTGACTTGAGTTATCCTTAGGTTTTCTTTTTTAAGTCTTCCGTTCAAACCACGGCCTGTATGGTAAAGCTTTCCGAAGTACAACTGAAACTAATGTGTAAAGGGTATTAGACTGCAGCATTACATAAAGAGAAAATTATTTTCAATTATAGCCATGAAAACGACCTTAAGTTATTTTTCGCATCTCAATCCCTATTTGGGTGCCACGAGGAGATCACGTTTAGCGGAGGACACCGTCCGTTTGGATGAGACTTCAAATTGTGTGAAACTTTGGCGTATTTCGTCATTAGAGTAGTGTAATGTCGACAATGGATTTATTTATCTCCACCCTACCTTCTTCTACTGAAAATCTACTAAAATTCTCACCTATCCTTATTGGCGCAAAGGACCTCAGCTGTTGATCGCCTCCCCTAATCACTTTTACTACGCTTCCGAAGATATTTTTCCTGCCACCACAATGACAATTGGCTTGCACATTGGTTCAAAGGGCATTGGTAAATATTAATTTAGACGTAAATCACTAATTTGCTAAATATCATGCTTGCCAAGAAATAAAACTGTATCTTATCTGAAGATGTTTTTATACTTTGAAGTAGGCTGATTCATTTTGAGATTGTGTGCTTGCGTCCCATTACGTTCATGTCCACTGGGAACTCTCCCGAGTCTATATTTAAATAGTGTCTTCCATTTACGTGAGCGTAAATGGTTGCAGTATCAACTTAGAATTCGTGGTGAATTAGGAGGGGGTGGATTCGTTGAAAATTTTATTGTTCGACTCAGGGATTTGAAGATGCTGTACTCTCCTTCCATTAACTTATCTGATTGGAGCCTGAAAAACGTCAGCACGGGCTGACCTTTCACCATACCCCAATCAGGGCAAACTTTTTCAATGATTCATGCCGCTTATTTCCAGTTCCAGGAAACGCTAATATGCACTTCTCTTCGCTATTTTTACTTTCGCCTTACCCCCATCAGGGAACTTTCCCGAAGATTCATGATGCTTACTTACAGTTCCAGGAAACGCTAATATGGGCTTCTCTTACCTATTTTTACTTTAGATTAACGAAATTAACTCCTCTCTGGAATATGCAAAGAGCGCGAATTGGCAACTTCTGTTGGAATAAAATGCTCTCTTTGTAGCAGTTACCAACTGCCCTGTTTCTCAAAGACCCTAAAATAACTGAAAAATCTGGATAATAGCAATTTAAGTCATTTAAAGACAGGTTTCCGTGCAATTGAATTCTCTTAACGTGTGTTTATCTTGGATGCTGGCATGCTTACCGGAAGGCTCTTTTTCTCTCTGATAGAATTAGATTACATCACAAAATTTGGATTTTTTTTCCAGATACAGATCATAAATCTATGATAGCTATACTTGTTTACACTACTACTCAAGGAATTACTCATAGCTGTATTAAATTGCTTAAAAATGAATGTAATATACTTTGTTGAAAAATCTTCAAACATTCTGCGCTGATCTGATATCTTTTAGAAATATGTGAATTAAACTAGGATTTAACAGCGTGAGTGACCAAATTTAACAAAGTTATTTGTATGTATTAATATCTTCAAAAGGTAACATAACTTTAGTAGTCAAATCGAAAGCAAACGAGACGCCTTGTTTTGAAACTATTCCATTAAACCAGAATCCGTGTACTTAGATCTATGAGTAGGTGGAATTCACATGATCTCGCAATGCGTAAATAACAAATACCATTTAAAATTTTTATTTACAACTATATAAGCGGTATTCTGATCTGCGTCATCGTCACTTCTTGGATTCAATTTCAGTAATACGATTTCTATGTTCAATTTTATGAGTAAATATTTAATATAGCAGTATAAACTTTTTGCCACACGTGTTATGCACTTAGTAAACCACACACAACTCATTCTTTCTTCCGGCGAGAAATCGCCATCACCGTCAGTTTATCCATCTTCCTAAAAATTTCATTTTTTCTCTATCCTCCCTTTCACCCAGAAGTTTTGAAGGGTCCTATGAAAGTATTTTTTTGTATCTAGATTTTTATGCTTGTGCACGCTTCGATTCAGTAGTTAGTGAATGATAGAAGTTCAGTGGGAGAGCAGAATGGTTTACACTGCCCATCCATCCGTAGGTCACGCCAGAGACATTTGGAATTACGGCTTGATAGTCACCCACTCTCGCGTCCGCTTGCTGACCGAGTCCATTGTTTTGACCCGGGAAGTCTCCAGAGGATATAGAAGAAGTATTCGCACCACCATTGGATTCTTCTATGCCTATATGTCTGAATTCTTGTATTTCACGGAGAAAGAAATTTATTGGCATGTGACTGAAGGTATAATTAGCTAATTTGCAATAAATTTTGTCACGGTGAAATCGTATCGTGTTTACATGAGACCTCTACGCGGCAAAGGTCTCAACTCAAATTATGTAATATGAGTCAAATATTTAATGACAGGTGAAAAAGGATGACTAGAAAAGTAATACATATTGTGCTCCCGAATTTTAAAAATTTCTCCAGCGGTGGTGGAACTTTAGATGAGGTCTTTTTGTACACTCAGATCTGAAAGCATGCTTTCTAAAATCTTATGCGTAAAAGATGCAATATTTCTTCATTAAGTATCTAAAAACTCTTCAATTACAAAAATCATCGGTAGAGTAATCGAAAAAACTCAAATATAGATTGCAAGTTAAATTATCATTTTTTAATATTCTTCAGTGAAATGTAAATTTTGCGCGTCAGATTTGATTATCATCTGTTCCAATCTTGAGGGAATTCATTTTTTTACGACTAACCCTGAAGTTACCCTTACTGCGCTCGCGAGGCCGAATCGACCTTCCGTCACTTCCGATCTCCTTCTGCCCTACAAAAGGCGAGCGTTCGACCCTCCCGGAATATTTCTTCCTTTCCTGTCCGCCCTGACTCGACTGGGTTTGGTTTAACTGCCGGTGGGGGAGTTGAAATGGCCCCAGTGCAACATGGCCGATCCTTGGTCTAACCTCTATGAAAGGCAGGATCAAAGTCTCGTAAGATTTGACATTGGAAATGCGTGTTTGAATCTCAGATAAATGTGGAAGACCAAAGAAAAAGGAATTCTTCCCTTCGGAGCCGTAGGCCATTGTCACCGGTAGAATCGATGAATCCATTTCATTGGAAAACCAAGCCATATTTAACTCTATTCTTTAGTAGTCTGAATTAGTATTGAACTATCAAACTCGTTCCTCAATTCTTACTTAAATAAATTTTATTTGACTTTCCCTACATTACGTTTCTTCAATATTTAGGTGCTCGAAGGTTTCAGTTTTAAAGAGAGTAAAGACTTCTATAAGCCAGAGCTTGGAGCGCAGATTTATAAAGCTGCGAAACTTTGGACCTTGAGAAAAAAAGTTAGAGTGCATCTTTGAACTGTGACTCTACAGATGAATGATACAAATGAAGTGGAGCGATGAATCAACTGATGTAGATATTTATTGAAAGCTTAAATTTTATAAAGGAATATAACTTGATGGTTATTTATCTAGAAAAACGTTGTTTGCAGCTTATTTTCTGATATATAGTATTCGTGGATTTCAATGCATTTTAATGTCAGCAGATCAAAATTTTACGTGACTTAATTAGTAGATAGTAATAGCCTGGAAAAGGTTTATAGAATGGAGAAAAACTGGGCCATTACTTAAATTGTATTGGATGTAAACAGGTGTCATAGCGATTCCTCATGTCAGTCTCCAATCCACCTTCTAGGTCAAATTTTTAAATACAGTTGTAATTCGTGAACGAAAGATACTCTACATTTATATTTTTCAATAGTATTTGTTTACATAATAGAATTTGTTTTTTAACCCAACCCAACATTTTTAGTATCATGAGCCTACTCTAATATGACAATCTGATTAGGTTTGAAGTAGCCACACTAATATAATAAATCGAAGTCGATTGTGGTAGCATGCAGTAAGTAACTAATGGAAAATTTGAATTCAATTTAGTGGCCATAGGTACATTGATAATACCAAGAAATCGCTCAGTAATAGGCAATCTTCAAAGTTGAAACGGAAATTAAATTAACTGAATTGGACTATCTCATTTTAAATTTTACTACAAACAGTAACAGATATTGTTAAACAGTTGAAAAAAGAATTGATAAATTATCATAGTACTGAATAATTTCTTATTAAGGAATATAACATAACTGAACTTTGTTGTTAGATTATCCTGAACCCGACGGAGAAATATCGATACACGATAAATCGCCCTAGCACCAAAGATTACCAACTAATGTACCTACCACAATTCAATTATTGTACGTATCATTCCGTAAGTTTAAAAAAAAGTGTATTTTGATTGCCTTTTAGGATTTTGATAAGAAAATCGCGTTCTAAACTGAAAGATATTGAAACAAAATTTTTAAGCCCAAATATTTCCATGGCTAAGCATCCAAAAATTAGCCGCAAGGTTATGGTACGTAATCTGGCAAACTATTTTTAAATTTACTCTAGGTTGGGATCATTCAGTTAATGTTATTTCTTTTGGTTGTATTATTGAAAAGCTGTAGGTATATTAAACAGGTGGCTAAATGATTCTCGTGATTCGATTATTTATTTTTTATACTTTTAAGAGCCGTGTTAAATGAAGGATTAGTAGAATTCCGTAACCATATACGAGCATTTCGTCAGAACCATGAAATTCTAATGGATTAAAATTGTCGTCTTCCCTTTTTAGAAGATGTTTTCAATTTGTTGAAGGTTGTTTTTATACCTAAGCATGTAGAGTTATTTATTTGTCGATTTGTGATTTTGAATTAGTAAAAATATTAATAAATATTCGACATATGATATCCAACAATTGATGCTTAACTTATTTTTGTGTCGTATATTAAACGATTTTGTGTTTTCCAATTGCCACTTTACCTTCTTATCCTTCCACTAAAAGAGAGTCTTTGGTTTTATTCATTTACACCTGTTTTATGTTTCAGTTGAACTAAAGCTTTGGGACTTTTTCAAGTCGTTCTCAATTTCAACGGCAATTATATGTTCATATCTAGATTTTTATTGATGTTATTCATGTATTAGTGATAAATATCCCTGAATTAACTCATTAGCTCGACTGTAGTCGGAAAAATAAATACTATAAATGTTCGTAATGGAATGAAGTAGAATTTTCACGGTACTTAAACCATTGCATTAATGACTATTTAACTCTGTATCGCTGTCTTTTATTTTAAGTAATATTCATTTTAATACCCTTGCGCACACAATTTTATGAATTACCCATTTGGTTTTCTGCTTCTCTCACTGTTGGTATTGAGTTGTTGATGTAGGGAGGTTGCAGTACGTAAATATCTTTGTATTTCCGATTAGAATTCACGATCTTTCAATCACTTAAAAATATTTCTCCTTTTAATGTGAATAATAATTCCTATCACAGAATTATTCGTGTCGCCTTTACTTTTAAGGAAAAGTGTATTTGGAGTTAGGCGTTAGTCTGAAGTAACGATTATTTTTTGGATGGAAATGCAATTTTTTTTTAAGACACCGCGACAGTTTAATCGTCACTGTTTATTTGTAAGTGGCGTATAATGGTGTTCCCAAGCCCCCTCGTTCTTTCGTTTATTATCTTTAGAGCGTTTAATCCACACAGACCCGTCCCCGGATCTCTCCACATCCTTCCTTTTGCTTAACTACATATTTCTTGCCCTCCAACCCCTTCCCTATCTTTTAATTACTATTTGCATAAGGGTGCATTTAAAAGGTCGTTACTTTTTTCTTTTTTACGTTCCCCCATCCTTCCAAGCTTATGAGTTTAATGGGATAACGCCTCAGAAATGTCCCTCTTGGCCATTTTCTCCTTCTTTTTAGATGTATCCCTTGCCTGCTCCCTACTTTTCATCGTCTTTCGTTTCATCCTAAGGTATATTAATCGTCATTTCGCTTGATATTCGTCACCTCTTTCGTTATGCCTGGATCACTTTCATCGTAACCCCTTTCCCTTGCAGCCCTTGCAAATGTTTTACTGCTTTATATGCTTATATTACCCTCACTATTTTTTACAGATTTTGCACGTTTACATCGATATAATACCCCAAAACCTGCCACAAGGGCGTGTGCAGTGGGGGTGCTAGTGCACCAGCCATACACTATAAATATGAGTTCAGGATTATAATGAATACTTTCGCATGGAACAAGAGTCACATCTACATCTACAAAATACCCCGCAAGCCGTCGCTACGGCGTTGCCACGCAAGGGCGTGTGGCAGGGGGTGGTAGGTCACCAGCCATTCTACGTAAATTACCTCTATTTCCTTATACACCAGATACACCGCGACACATGACATGATTGTTAAACTTTTTAGATATGTTAAATTATTTTCAGTAGTAACCGACTGTATTTGCATAGACTTTAGATGGACTCTGACATTACACACTTTTGTATCAGTCAGCTCTCTAACTACTCGTTTAAGACAGGTATTGAATGTACACAGACTGGATACACATACATTTCTTAGTCTCTAAATAGCAAGTCAAAACTTTACAACACACACTTTAATGAACTATTCTTCATCTCCTTACGCATTCTACCTCCCTTTATTCCATCCAACAGACCTATCCTTTTCCTATTGGTTCCTTGCTTGCCTGACATCTTCCTCTCTATTACAATCTTAAGCATTGCATCTCCAATGAAAATGCTCCGCATCCGTGTTTCCTACCTTCTTTGGACTTCTCCAGACTACCCTCTCCCCTCTCTCACATTGTCTAGTACTGCGTCGTATTTTTTATTTTCCTTTCATTTACCCTTTTACATTTTTTCTTCCCCACGCACACTCACGCATCTCAAAAACCTACAATCTTTAACAATCGTCTTGCTTCAGCAATCAATTTTAAGAATCGTACTAGACTACGGTCCATATAAAGAGGTTCACTAGTTTTTTCTTACTCAACGCCCTTTCCATCAATACTCTCCTTATGGTCTTTGCATAATGTTTCTTCTTCTTGTGTCTTCTTCTACAACTTTGATCATCTTCATCCAAAATACTTCAAAGTTAGGTAAGCTCTTCCACCCACTCTAATTTTTGCCCTTATGCAAGTGGTTAAGTTGACTTTCTTTTTTCTAGAAAATCTCAGAACCTTTGCTTTGTTTACATTGACCCCATATTCATCACATTGACTAATGTACCCAGCAATGATAATAAAACTTTTACATAATGCCACTAATATAATTAATCCAGTATTCACCGTATGAACTAGATGAATGCGAGAACGTCCTATTAAAAATTAACCAATTTTTTGCCGTTAAAAATATGGAGGCATTGACTATGTACTTTAGTTTTGATTCCTGCATTGGGGATAGGTGTACGAATTGTTAAATAATTCCTTAGAAAATCCAATTGAGGGTAGTCGTAGCATCGGGAATGGTTTAATTAAACTAAACCTCGCCTCTCCCTAGACTTCTGTGAAAGTTCCAGCTATTTCTATCACGTGGTTTCATTTTCAAAGTCTATTGAAGCAAAAAACTTTTCCTCATTTAGAAAAAATGAAAAAAAAAACGGTTTCATGCTGTGCTTAAATACTTCTATTTCAAAGGCTTAGCACCGAAAGAGATCAAAGCTGAGCTGGATGGAGTTCATAGTACAACTGCTCCTATTTTAGTGACTATTTACAATTGAGAAAATGTGTGTAAACTGGGCTGTGCATCCACAAATGATGAACATCGTTCGGGACATGCAGTGGTAGTGACATCTTCCGAAATGAATGAGAAAATATTAAATGGTTTTGAGAG
Source organism: Hetaerina titia (assembly GCA_037158775.1). Taxonomy (NCBI): domain Eukaryota; kingdom Metazoa; phylum Arthropoda; class Insecta; order Odonata; family Calopterygidae; genus Hetaerina; species Hetaerina titia. Next base: position 50,023,141 of record CM073778.1, read on the forward strand.
AGGAAATACGATATGTTTTTGAGTGTTCGACGAATCAAAGTCCGCAAATTAGTTGAGGCCTCAGGTACAACACAAGGTACAATGTTTTCACTTTTTGCGGGAAAAATTAGGTTTAAAAAATGCCGGAAAGATAGGTTTTCTCTGGGTGGAGAATAAATGCGATCTTGTGGTCGATTCGGAGACTGCTTTGGCGCTTTTCCGTCGTAATCCGGACGAGTTTTTGTGAACAAAATATGGACACGCACACTATTACTCTCCAAAAAACAAAGGAACAATCCAAATAGTGTGTTTCTAAAAGAAATACGGCTCCGAAGAAGGCGGAGACGGTGAAATCTGCCGACAATGTGAGGGCCACGGTTTTGTGACGCACGCGGAATCGTCTACATTGATTACCGTCAAAAAGACCAAAAGATTAATGGAGTAAATAATGCATCGTGGCTGCACCAGTTAAGCGATGAAATTATGAATAAACCTCCTCATATAGCAAAAACATTTCCTCCATTAAAACATTGCACAAGAGTACATCTGCACAGTTTCGATGGCAAAGTTATGGAAATAAACTTTGAATAATTACGACACCCATCGTATTAACCAGATTTGGCCCTCAGTGACTATTTTTATTTCAAGCTTAAAATATGGTGCGGGAATAAACGATTCACGTCGAACGAGGAGGTCATCGCCAACACAAATGCCTATTTTGAGGACCTTCCCAAATCCTACTTTATGAACGGCTTAAAAAGTTGGAGAAACACAGGGAACAGTATCGAACCGAAAGGAGATTATGTTGAAAAATAAAAAAATCCACCCAAAATAAAGTATTTCTATTTTTTCCTTAGGGTATTTTGAACGACCCTCGTATATTATAGAGTTTATAACTGTTTTGAAGGTGTCGTTAATTCAATCACCGCTGTAGGACATGAGTATTGTGCGCATTTCTACCTTACTTCTAGTTACGTTAATAAGAAGAAAATTCATAGATAAACTAATTTAATGAACAAAGGAGGGGAATTTCAAGGAGTTGACCTAAACTGAGACATTACTTGAGGTCGAAAGTGGACGAAAACCTAGAACAAAAGTAGAGCATCTTTAAACCTTTTAAACTATATGTTACTCGGAATATGTGATTGCTTTTCTTAAGTTTTCGTTTCCTAAACGGACCTGTTCAATCAATACTCTCTATATGATTAGTTAACATTATAAAGAAAGGCTAAGGACTATTGAAGCAATGATTTCTGAGTAGTAAAAAACGGAGAATTCGAGAGTTAGAATGCAACAGTCGCTAAGTCAAACTGAACTAATGGGAGAGGGTAGTGAATTTAGACTGACATAAATATTAGTCAGGATTAAGGCAGATACAAAAAATGAAGTTTAACTGAAGTGATTATGAAACAAGCATTCTTTGAGACGGAGAAATAGAAAAACTACATATTCAACAAAGGGGAATAGTTGGGAAGATTTTTGATAGAATATTAATAATTGTAGGGTCGCTGTGGTCTAGTGGGTAGAGCGTTGGACTACTGACCGGAGGGTCCCGGGTTCGATTCCCGGGCAAGGCACTCTGGGCACCTGCAGCTCCACCCAAGCTAGTTGATTTTTCGGGTACCAGATCTTCCTGGGAAACCATAACCGGCACAGGGAAAGGAACTGGCCCCCCTACCCTGATGTGTGAATATTCACACGCCGCTGGGCTTAGTACATGGGTGAGCTCTACCATCACTAAAACCAACCTTTGGGTTGATTACTGTGTTTATGTTTATTAATAATTGTGACGAAGGAGAGAGCTGAATAGGAGATATTATGAAGGTGAATAGGACTTTAGAAACGAAGAATAACTGTGACGTGAAAAGAATAAAATTTTGTTTTACAAGAGGTCAAATAGTAATTACAACATGGTTTAAATACCTTTAGAGGTATTAGTATTAATGTAAAATGCCAGAAGATACGGTGACATCATTAGCATTATTGTTCGACCTGGCTAAAGGAATAACGCTAAGGTATAATTAGCTCAACTCAGATGGAATGAGCTTTTGATCATAATTTGGTGTCTATGACATATGATGCTAAATCCATGGGATTAAATTAGGGAACGGATATACAAATGTGAAATACATAAACTTTAAGGGAAATAAAAGATTATTCAAAGTATCAAGAAATATTTAAAAAATCCTGAGCGGCAAAAATGGGTTAGTACAAAAAAGAACGGTGGAAAGGTATGGGTAGAGTTTCAGAAGAAATTATGAGAACTGTGAGAGAGAGAAAAGAATTGGAAAGACACGGCTTAAATGAGAGATGATTATGAAGATGAAAGAAAGAATGAGAACTGAGACGTAGAAGGAATAATTAATTAATGAGCACGTTGGGGAAGGAGGGGGCGTGGTGGAAGAGCAGTGCGATGATATGGAGGAATTTAAAGGGCAAGAAAAAAGTGGATGCGCCATATAAAAATGTATGAGGCTTTATCAGAAATTAAAAAAGAAAAAGAAACACTTAAATAATGAAGAAATTTTATTATTGAATTCATGGAATCCTGCAAAAAGAAACCATGGAAGAACTTGATGCTGTTGAGATGAGATCATTTAGCTTAGTATGATATGCGAGAAGGAATGCGACGTATCGAGATAAGCTATTCTATATGTTGTTCTTAGGGATTAATTTTATCGTCAATTAAAGAGATTAAACGACATTGGCTGAACTTTTATTTTCAATGAGCCACTTAATACTGCATTTAATATTATTTTTTTTATCCATCATGTAGAAATTTGGGAAATAATTACAATTGGTAGGCAATTCCCAAAAATGAAATACGAATATTGAGACCTGAAGACATTAGAAGCATTTCTGTCGATTCCTTAGAAACGTGCGATTGAAAATTTGTTAGGGAACTTATGAGAAAGATTACACGAAATTATGAGCAACTCCAAATAGGATAGTTTTTATAATTTTAAAAAATTACAGAATTGAATATTATTTTCCCTATACTTCACCCAATTGAAATATTTATTCACCACTTTATCAATATTTTCGGTTTGATATTTTATCTTTTTACTCTTATTAATCTTCAAAATTTTTTATGATGCCCACATAAGTGAATGTACAAGCACCTTTGGCCGTTTTCTCAATGCCTGAACTCTAATATATTGTGGTAGATGAAATGCTAATATATTTAATGTAGACCTCTAAAGAATTGAACCTAGCCTGGAGTGCGCAAAAGAAACATATTTAATTCTAATTGACTTCATGCACATTAAATACATTCATTTTCACCACATACAAACGACGTTGTTATAGGAGAGTCGGTTTATTAAAACGAAGTTACCCAGATTTACTGAACAGTAATGGAGATGCTGTTAAAAACATAACAAATAGAACAAAAATTAAACACGTATAATGATTTCCTGGTCATTTTAATCAGACCTCGAAAACTTAATTAACTGTTAACAGCATGGCCTATGTTTTACTGAAAAGGTAATGATTTTTTAGATAATTATTCCTACAAATTTTAGTTCCGAAAGCGACGAAATCGTTTCCATAGTTATTGAAATATCCATTTCAAGGAATTTAAAGATCTATTCTCAGTCAGGAAGATAATGAATGCCAGATTAAGCGAAAATTAAGGATTATGAGTTTTTGAGCACATAAAGATCTTTCAATCATTTTAACTTTTAGGTTACGTGAGAATTGATATCCATGATATTTCCGGTAAACGTATAAAACGACCTCATAGTATTCCCATTTACTTTTACATTCGATGGTTTTTCTAAAATATGCCGACCTCAACCTTTCACGAGAAAATTTAGATAGTCCCCTTAAGGAAGGAATTAAAACGATTCGTGAGTTATAAATGGGACGCCTTTGGGGTAAGTTCTGAGAGCCAAACACCTTGATGGTGAAAAGGTAGTAAAACTATTTTCAATCTTAGCAGTTGTTCCGCAGCCGATATATAAAATAGTTAATTTTGTTTCGTGCGGTGAAAATACTATAAACATAATCTTCCGTTGTTTTTCTCTCGTACCTTTATTTATTCTAATGCTCATAGAGCAAGCGATTGAAAGTCTATGTTTAGCTGCTCGTATATTTTACCCGTGTTTGGAACAAATTGTAATATAAGGTTGAATTAATTAAAGTAAGCGTTTATATAGATATGTTCCAAAAGTAATGCAATTTAATTTCCCCAGCCGTTCATATTGGTCGGAGTGGGATCAAACCACTTGGAGTCGGTGCGGGGACACTAAGCTTTACCATTCTCAGTACTCTTCAAGCAGTGGAAGCGGCAGGACGTCAGTTATTGTAAACCTCTGCGCGCCGACCGTGTCACGAAAAAGATGGAATCGACGATCGAGCAACGTTACACGATTATTAAGTTCTGCGCTAAACTGAAAAAATCGCTTGAGGAGACTAACCAAACGATTCGTGAGGTTTATGGAAACTCTGCTCTGTGCTACTCACATGTTTTGATGTGGTTAAAGACCTTTAAGGAAGGCCGGGAAGAGGTTCACGACGAACAACGCTCTGGGCGGCCGTCAACCTGCACAACTGACAACAATGTTGCTCATGTTCGACAATTGTTGGTCTCTGACCATCGATTGAGTATCAAGATGGTTGCCATTGAACTGAACTTGTAGTTTAATGTTGTGTTTTGCATTGAAACTAAAGATTTAACGATGAGGAAAGTGTGCGCCAGGATCGTGCCCAAGGTGTTTGCCACAACGCGAGTTCCTGGCCAAACACCAGGTGCCAAAGCTGACCCACCCACCCTATAGTCCTGTCGTCGCCCCAGTAGACTTCTTTTTTTCCCCGGATTAAGACAGCCCTGAAAGGAGCCCATTTTTCGTTCATAGAAGAGATCCAATCAGCCTTGACGAAGACCTTGCGAGATGTCCCCGAAGACGCCTTCCAGGGCGCGTACCAATCGTGGCAGTATCGTTGGAAAAAATATGTAGAGACACAAGGACAGTACTTTGAATAATTTCAAGTGTTTGTACAAATCTGTTCCATAAATTACTAAAAAAATAATTTCATTACTCTTGGAACGCACCCTGTAACTTGTACAATGGAGCAGAAATTGAAGTGAATAAACGAGAGAAATTGGGCAACATATATGAAATAATCACAAATGATTTTTCATCAAGCCCATGTTAAAAGTGCATTACAAGGTTGTGCATTATTGCTATAGTTTTCTTTCTGTTTTAGATTGGAATGAATTGGATTTTTGGCAATGTATGTATTACCGTGCAAACTTTGAAGCAAACGAAAATTAATCTAGTAGTTCTCGGCAATAATTTTCATGTATCGACTCTTCCAAAACAAAATAAAAAACACCATCCTTTTAATTATTCCGATTGTAATGTAACGACTTCAGGGCTAAATACACAAGCCATTTTTAGGTAAAAAATCTGCCAAAAATTGGGGATGGCCGAATGATTACTAGATTTTCGAAATGGATGATACTAATGATAGATATTAGGTGGTGTTCATATAAAGAGAAAAACAAACATAATTAACGTAACTCGAATTGAATATAAAATTTTAAAAATAAATATCGAACTTAAAACTTTTAGAAAAAGAATTATATTTAAATAAGTACAACGGTGTACAGATCTTCGAGAGGTTTAGGGTAAAGTATGAGTAAAAAGTACTCTTATTATCCATAATCATATCTAATTTTAAATAAGCTAATCAACTCTAATTTCCGTTTGACTTGTTCTTGTGGACTTCTTTACTTTAAATTAATTGTTTCATTCTTCCTCCGTCCTCGCTTGTCCAGCAATCTGTTCCACTAATTCCTTCCTCATTCCTTTGTCTTCTAAACTATCATCTTTTTAAATTTTCATACTAAATCTACTTTCTTTCCAACTACAAGAATTGTATTGTAGGTGACTAGGTTAACCTTATCAACTTGCATAAAGTTGCAATGAACATCAGTTATCTGTAATTAACCCTATTGCATTATACTATATACATGTAAGACGCAAAAGACATTCCTTGAAATGCATTCACAATTTTATAATATCCCATATGACGACATAGCCAAATGGAACCTAATTACTCCTCATCCTAAGTACTACTAATTTTCCACATTCCATCTAAATATTGCATGAGAAACTTACGTCTTTTCTTAACACGGGTCGGAGTCAAACGAACGCCTGGAGGATGAACGGTAATTTCTGATCAAACACCTTCAATTTGTCTTTAAATTTATTTTTTCTTTTTCTTCAAAGAGGCTGGCAACTTTCTTTTTCTCTTCGGTTCTCATATTAGGGTCCATTAACTCGCTTCGGTCCCGAATATGGTCCCACCGCTTCTCCATCTAGAATTCCTCACTCCCTAGGCCCTTCCATCCATTCTACCCGTGCTCAACTTCCATCGACTTTCTCTAGCTTCCTATTTCTCTCCTCTCTCCTCCTCACTCTACCACCCATTCTTCCCACCTCGCCCCTTTCTTTCAGTGTCAACTTCTTAATTGAGAAATTTCAGTTTTTTTCCTTTTTCCCATTTTCTTTTTTGATCTCACCGCATCCCCCTCCCCCCGTCTTGCGTTTCTCCGCATCCCTCCCTTCCCCCCTTTCCGACTGCTAACTCGCCCTTAAATATCTCGATCGGGTGAACTCTGCCGGAAGGGGTCTTTTGAACTCCTTCCTTTTGAGAGAGGGGTGTCCTGAGTAACTTCTCTTTTTTTTCAAGAATAAACGTGGGAGACCGCAGAGCGGGAAAGATTAGGGCAGTGAAAGGAGGGAGAGGACGTTCAGTTGACGAAAGTAAGCGTCTCAAATTTCATTTGCATTCGATAAATTTCGGATTCCATGTGAGCTAGAGGCATGAGATTGATGTGACTACCCACAAGTAGCATTTTGTAATGGGGGAGCTTAAAAGCGTTCGACAGCGCATGCCAACTTTTTGGTTAATTTCAAAGAGAAATTATACTATTAAAATTAGCAGAAATAGAATTCAAGGTAAAAGATCGGTACATGAGACTACCAGGTCTCTTATGGGTAAAACTGTAACCTATTTAAAAATTCAAGTGGCCATAATTAAGACTCTTAATTAAGTGCGTAACGAAAAAAAGACCAGTGAGGAAATAAGAAATTTAGTATGGAATAAAAATTGTTTCTTACCAAGAATATAACAAATTGTATCTTATCAAAGTTAAAAATATATATAATTTGATGATAATTTTCCCTTCTATTATATTAGTCACCGAATTTTATGTTATTTATTTTGTGTTTATATAATGATGAACACAAAGGTTATGTGATTTTCCAGAAAGAAAAAGGCTAAGCTAAATATTAAAATAGGCGTGGAAAAAATAGAGCAGGTAGAGCAGTTTACATATCTCGGAAGTGTTTTGGACCAATACGGTCAAAGTGGTGGGGACGTAAGGAAAAGAATTGCGCTAGGCAAGGAGGCTTTCTCAAGGAGGAGGGAGTTGATGACGGGGACGTTGGGTAGGGAGGTTAAGACAAGACTCGTAAAAACACTGATATGGAGCGTAGCTATGCATGGTGCGGAAACGTGGTCACTGAAGCAGGAGGATAGACGTAGATTGGAGGCTTTTGAAATGTGGGTGTGGAGAAGAATGGAGAAGGTGAAATGGACCGAAAGGAAAACAAATGAGGAAGTACTAGAGATGGTGGGTGAGGAGAGGGGTTTGTTGAGAGAAATCCTATGGAGGCAGGAAAAATGGATGAAAGGCGTATTGAGCGGTAGTGGAATGTTGAAGGGGGTAATAGAGGGGAGAATGTTGGGCAAGCGAGGTAAGGGCAGGAACAGGATAGGGAAGTTGGACGGGATGAAGGGAGGAAAGAAGTACACCGAGATGAAGAGGGATCTGATATAGATTAGTTTGCTAGGTGGGGAGTCACAAAATGTTTATTTGATAGTTGTGTCCATCCAAAAACCTACCTTAAACGGTAGATTACCTAATAAAAAATAATGATGAACAAAGTGGTTAGTATATGCTCATTAAGTTCCCGTTCCTGCTGATACGATGAAATAACTGGCTGAAAAGAACTAATGCTGATATTTGCACTCTATTGGTCAATAGTTTGAACGTACGATGAGACGAGAACCAAATTAAGGAATATAATTGCAATATTTACACCAGAAACATTATTTTTTGTCAGAAATGGGAGAATGATGCCCGCAAGAGGTCACGTGCATGCTCAAAATGTTGATAGTTTATTCTCACGCATCTGCACTTTCATGGTATTCTTCCGTTGCATATGATCACCTCCTCCAATGCGAATTTTAAATAAGTGTAACCTATTTGCAGGTGGCTCAAATTTCGCTTAGCGTGAATTTACTGACGGACGGATGAAGCTGGCCTGGGCTATCAATACGTAACAAACTTACTTTACGTATTCTACCTTGGATAACATCATGACTGCAGTCATTGAAACAGTTTTATGCTGTTTCCCGGATTTAAAGTATTTTATTGGAGTTATGTTTGTCTCATTGTGTCAAAATGAGTTCCTGGTTCATTATATTCCGATTTATACTGTAGTTCACTTAATAATTGAATATAATTTTAAAAAAATCACGAGCCATTTCCATCAATATTTCCAGATTGGTCCAAGTTTCAGGAAAAACATCATAAAACATTTACACTACTCAACCGCTACTTAATCTTGGGATAAAACATATCTAGAACGGGCATTTTAACTGTTAGCGGTAGATTATTAATCATAGAAATTCGATGTCATCAAACTGATTACGAATGAGGTTTCGATTGATTATATTGTGAGAGATCAATGAATAGAAATTGGTTTATGAAATACATGGTAAGAATATTACCAAAGTCATCACATGCATCTTCCACAACCTGAGATGAGATGCTGTCTAGACAAGATGTCTTGCCAAGCTAAATAGGTATATCTGACACCAAGGATCTTATTGAATAATCTGCGTCTTACCCGGGTGAGTAAGAACACATGGATGAGTAAGAGTTAGACCGACGTCTAAATCGATGAGCACTACGTTTCTTGGCCTTACACGAACGTGTTTCCAGGATGGAATCAGGCTGGACGTGTTTAGAATCTCGAAATCCCTATTTTAAACTTGAAATGCATATATTTAAACTGTTAAGCATGTGAAAGGAGGCATTGAACCCATTTAGAAGTTTAATCTTGACTACTCACTTGTCGCCGCGCGGCGTGCCGAAATTAAACATAGTGTATAATTTATTGGAGGACTATCAGGGGGAGTATAAAAAAAAATCGCATTCACGACTCCTCCTCCCACATCAAATTGGTAGCCTATGGTAATAAAGAAGTCTATGGTAATAAAGTTTTCTTTACAACACCTCTATGTGGAATTATAAATGATTAATCATTCTGAACTAACTTCTCAAAAGACCCTTCTCCTTTTCTTTCTCTTCTTGGCCAAGTCCTCATGAGCAAATTGTGCGAGACGGGTTGGCGGTCAAGGTCTCAAGCCGGGAGAATCATTTCTTGCCTCAGTGAGACGATAGAAAACAATTTCATCTTCCAATTTATAAGTTGATAAGATTTTTTGCCGGATTTGTAATTTAGCCTCGACATTCCCTTTCTCTCAGAACGAAGTTAACTGCTCTAGGGTGCTGGCTTCGGGGTGCTAAATTATACAAGACGTTCTGTAAATGTTCATGCAGTGTCAGGACCGTACCTTTCAATATAACCAATGAAAAAAAACCGTAAGTTGTGAAGTTTTTTAAAAATATTTTTACACCAACTCACCTTGCTTACACTAACACGACTTTATTTGGTGCCTAATAATCTTTAAGTAGTTCAAACTTTAGTATCCTTATACCAATTTAAAATGCCTAGTTATTAACACGCTAACTCCGTTAAGGCATTTTTTTTAGCACAGTGTATTCTCATTTAGCGGATCATGGTAGGCCAGGATGTAGAACGTTGACTACTGACCGGCCCGGGTTCGATTCCCGGACAAGGCACTCTGGGAACCTGCAGCTCCACCCAAGCTATGCGGATTTTTCGGGTACCTGATCTACCTGGGAACCAAAACCGGCACAGGGAAAGGAACTGGCCCCCCTACCCTTATGTGTGACTTTAACACGCCGTGTGGCTTAGTACTGGGTGAATTCTACTAACACCTATCAAACCGACCTTCGGGATGAATACTGTGTTTATGGTTTTTTTTATTCTCATTTAATCCATTTTCTACTTGAATTATATGATCATTTTCTTTCGACAATTCTACATTATATATAGTATTACCTAATTATTTCATTAGGACATTTTTCATTCATCCTTTCTTATCTTTATTCCAAATTCGCGAGTACTTTGATGAACTCGATTACTTCGCTGACTGAAAATTCGCTCTCGAGTAATAACATTGTTATGATTTTCAAATAGCCCTATAGAGAGAAAAAATGGCGTTCTTAACCATTTTTCCGTAAAATATTAGTGTGGGTACACTCACACACGTATACAGACTGTTTATATACAATTTTATTGATATATTTTTACATATATCAATACCTACCTAATGTGCCAAAAACATTCTCAATTATATTCTTACGGTATATTACGATACATCGAAGGGTTTAAAAAGTTAATATTTCATATTTTTTACCTTAAATTTTAAAATTCTGGAAGGTTATAATTTTCGTAAAATATGTAAAGAGTAACGTAATTATTTCAAAGAGCAATTTTTCACATTACCATAAAATATATGCGCCCTGCGTGTTTAAACTGCCCGAGAGTCTCTGGAAAATCTAGAACGGATTATTTTGTACATATTAAATTGTATTTTACACTATCCGATTCAAAATGAAATTGTTTTTTTTTTCATTTTCAGTGGAATAATTTAACATTGGTTGCCTATTTTATTTATTGCGCTACCACTTTTAAAAATTATGTGATCTAGGTATTCTTCGTCGCCCATTAATTATATTTACCGGGTATTAAGAGTTTTATTTATTGCACACGATTACTCAAAGCCAGTGATTTTTATTATTTTTGTGCACCGAATCCGGTTGACGAGCTCTCTTTGACGATTGCTGATCCAACAAACACATGTCAATCACAGGAGATTTTCGTATTTCGGATGAAAGTTGTTGCAGTTTTTCACGCCGGGACAGGTAAATCTACGTCTTAGGCTGCGTGAATGATGACAAATGGTATTCAGATCTCGAAAATTATTTTTATTTGTGCCAGTTAGGATTTCTCGAAAATTACTATGTAGTACTCTTGTTGTCAAGATTAAATGACTAATAATCGATACAATGAAATCATTGGCTTTGTTCTTTTTTTTGAGCTATTTCTCTCTTAAAAACTCAATTGTTTTCTAGCTTTGATGAGTACAATTTTGATTGTAAAATCTGCAAGATTATAATTTTGGAATAATAGGATTCATGACGTTCCTTTCATTAAAGAAGTGAAATAAGAGCAGAAGAATTAAATAGTAAATTGCATAATTTCCCTCAAATGCGCAACTCAGGGGATAGTGTCGATTTTCTTTTGCAATACGGGGAATGAGAATGTTACCCTTTGCATTCATTGTATTTTGGCACACAGTAATAAATTTATCGTCATCCGCCAGGAATATTTAAGCCCTCTGATAAGAAAAAAATGAGCTTTTATTGATGGGTTGTTGTCCAACTTGATGAAGGGTATTACTAAAATCCCTTAATGTCTATGAAAAAATTTCTTTCAGCGGCTAGAAATCTTGTACCTACCTTTGTATCACACGTTCGCAAAGCTTATTGTTTTAGTGCACAATGGTGCACATGAAAGAATAAAAGCAAATTTACAGATATAATTCAGGGTGAGACCAATGGTAGGCGGGTACAAATACAATGCAGTAAATTCTGAATTTATAGAAACTCATTCAGGGTTAACATTTGAAAATATGCTTTGTCCTTTTTGTGAAACTCTAATATCCCGAGGTAAAATTTTCCATATAGACAAGTTTTTGACTAATCTGGGTTGCATTATTTTTCTATTGACGTTCTACGTCCTAGTCTAGCCACATTATCAAGAATACGATAGCCCTAGTTTCGGAAAAAATTCATCGAGAGAAAATATAAATCGACCCATAGAGGTTGAAAACTTTGTCAAATGAATAAATTCTGTTCTTAAAAAGCTAATTAATATTTTTTTAGGATGTGAATGGCCATAATATGGTCATAATTATGACATAAATTTACTCCGGATATATTCAACGATCTGTAAAATACTTTCCCTTATTTTGTAATTATGAACCTGCTTTTCTTACTTTTGATTCGATGCCAAAAGAAAATAGTAAACCTAAGATAATTAGTCTGATCATCTTTTTATTATTAGCTTATTTTATGTCATCAAAAATATTCAAAGGAAATGGTAAATCTTAAGTTCAAATCGAATGGTTCAACTTTATATAGAGATCTAAGCCAATACAATAATTATGATGAAATTAATGAATATTCCAAATTAAACCGTATGAAAACAGTTTTCCTCGTCGATTCTGCCAAAAGGTATTGTCCTACGCTATTCCTTAACGAAGATACTTGTTCCATCCTTAAAAAATATGATTAAATATAATTAATTTCCATAAAATTGGAGACCCGTAATCATTCTTACGTACGTAGTGGAGATAAATAATTAACATTGAGCCACAAACGTTCACATTGATAACGGGGATGCTGTTTCCGGAGCCAATTCTCTCTCCCAGTGCCACACGTTGCATAGATTATGATCTGGAAAGATTATTCGATATTTGGTGAGTGTCCTTCCCAGCATTTTAATGCCCAAAGGAAAGCACACGTTGATCATCATACGACTCGTACTTCAGGCGAACTCCTTCTGCTAACCTGAATGTCTAAAGGTCATATGAAGCACGGGCACCCAAGTTACAAATATTTCGTTTCCTGTCAAGGTTGCATGGGTCAGAACAAAAACGATGCCGGGTCGTCCCAGAGAGACCCTTGGTGAGTCGTGAGAGCCAAAAGGATATAAAGGGGCTCCCTTGCTCTTACTTACCTCCTCCCTTCGTTATCTTCACGCGGGAGATAACAATTGTGGTTCGTAGATACAGCATCACGCGAGATTACGCGAGTGATTCACGCCACCATATCCAGCTAATTAATTTGAGCGTACAGGAAATTCGGCTTTTGAGTGCCCTTCTACGTCCACGAAAACCGTTGACGTGAGTCTTGAAATGCTCCCGCATGCGACACATAAATTTGATTAGATTTTACTAATTTTTGCTGCATCGTGTTTTTCTTCAGCCATCTTGGTACACGGTTGGTTAACCTATTTTGATGTCTTAACGTTCGCAAACGTTTTCAGCTGGAAAGAAAGACGGAGTTTTTCATAGTTTTTTCTGGAGTGTTTCTGGAAAAGTTTTCTCTTTCTACCAAGATGCATTACCTACGCATAAACGTTGAAGTGTAACCAGATATTTGCTCTCATTAACCGCGTTAAATAAAGGGATCTGTCGATTTAAAGTGCGGCAGTTTCTTTCCATTTCAATTTTTCATTATTTTTTGTGTGTGCGTCGGGTATTTTATTTATGTCACAAAATTTATTCATTAATTTCGCCGGGGAAATTATGTGAATTTATCGGCGGTTACGGCGATGAAATGAAGAATTTTCAACTCGTTCCATTTCTCTGATCCACATTTTATAGTCATGAAATTCCAAGCTCATATTCAAGCATGTCCGTCTTCGCTTCTCCTTGCGTAAAATATTTCTGAAAGCGTCGATTATATCATAAACCATGTTTATGGGGAAATATATGTACTATTCACTTTATTATTTCAGGCAATAAGGCCAACTTTGGAGTGGAACTTGGAGGGGGCATGAGGGGTTAAAGGGGACCCACTTGATGTGAAATATTTATAAGCTTCATGAGCGTGGGCGAAAATTGTCGAACTTTTATTGCCTGTGAATATAAATTTATGGCTCCGCGGGAATTAATGGAGGTGAAAATTGAATCTATTGCTGAAAAACACAGAAATCGTTATTGAATATTTAAGCAAAGGATTTTTCTACCCATACAAGGTAATGTTCTTTCTTTTTACTTTAATTGAATCTAGAATCTTGTAAGATGAAATGAAGTATGCCTACGTTGGTGAATCATTTTTCTTATGTTTCTTAACAATAAACTGATTGAAGTACGTTAAAGGGGTGAATATTTGCCATACGATGTAATCTAGGCCTTAGTCTAATAAAATAGATGCAATCTTTGGCCTAAGTTTCTCTAATTAGATATGTTAGCGACATGTGGATTCAGTTCATTAGTAAATTTTAAGATTTAGCTATTGCTCAAATTTGATGTCTAACAGGTTATAGAAAATAATCAGCCAACCGAAAAAAGAAATTAGATTAGAAGTTCACTTGAATATTATCTGCTCAATAGTGTTACGCTTTAAAATTGAATATATTCTCCCAATCGTGGCAGCAGGAAAATAACCGACGTAGTGCCCGTGTTGAGCCTTAATTTTAAACATAACGGTACATTTCAACTTAATGTTTTGAACATAATTTTGGATTTTATAAAACATTTACTATGGTTATTCTCGTGGATAAATAAAGGGTCATAGTTTTTTAATTTAACTTGTGATTATACTAATAGAATCCTCGTCTCTACTATGACAGGAGTCGAAGGCATTATTTTGTTTTGACGGAGCTTGAAGAAAGTATGGGTTTCAGTGAGAGGTGTTGATAACCCTGAAGACTTGAAATACTCTTATTATTCATTAAATGTTGGCATAGAAATTAATTTAACGCTGTTGACAATATGTGAAAAAACATAGGTTTCCTATTTAAAGGTACTTAGTGATTGACCACAAATACAAAATATAGAAGAAACATAGTTCTATAAATATAAGGACATCGATATACGAAAATCAAGCTAACTAATATACAGGACATACCTGTATTCATTGCTAAAGAACTGAGATTGTATCCTATATTTTGAGTGCGAAGATTTTGGGTGTTATGAATGTTTACGTAATGCTTGATATTGATGAAATATGCTTCATACATATAATCCTCAGTCTCCAAGAGAGCCACGCTATAACTACAATTAATTATCTTGTTTATGATATTTTCTGTCATTATTTGAATGCCATAAGTTACAGAAATTGCTTTTATTTAAATTTTTACCTTTGCATTGATATAAATAGATTTTGATATCTGTATTTTATCTATTTCGGTATTTTCTTAAGCGCTTTTTAGGTGCTACCGTAACTATCGCCAGCACATTTCATAAGTTTTCGCATAAATCCTCGTCTTAAATTATGAATGCATTCGTGACTATCATTCATGAACTGTGAAAATTAATGTAGGTGATTCGGGTGCATAATTGTTAAAAATGTCGAGGAGAATTCATCAACATTTTTTTATCCTTTTCCGACGCGCATGAAGACCCACATGGAGTTGCCTAACTGGTTGAAAATCTCTTTACAGTTCATGCCTCCGGATTTGCTCATGTATCAAGAAAAGCCTCCGATTAAGGAGCAACATGTAGTGGCTGCAATTTCCGCTCCCGTATTATTTTGTGCCAAGAGTTTTTGCTGTTTTTTTGTGACTGAGCGCTTCGAGCTCACCAGGTGCAGCAATAAATTGTGTCCGAGAAGTGCACAAATAATGAATGAAGCAATATACTACTGAAAAATGTACTATGAAGTTACTAATTCTGTATTTTGTGCATGTCAAAGGCTCAGGATTAAGTGCTACGCGTGGTACGAGTCAGTTTTGATTGTGGGTGGCTATAAGTGCAGGGTAACAGAAAGACATGTCAGAAAGACAGTAGACAGCCGTGATGCACATTTTATGGCCACTTGGAGGACAAACACATCAAGGTGAGGAACACTACTCACTCTCATAAGTGATTTTAAATAAATGGCGGACAGCAACTGATTTTTTGTGTGCAAATGTGATGTTTTTCACTACTGTTTAGCAATTTGAAACTGTATTTACTTAGACTATATTATTTTAATCGCTAAATAATCAATGAATTTAAACATAGAACAATATTTATGCATTAATTCAGCTTTAATATTAAGTTGCACTGCATGAAAAAAATGCTTTCCAATCAGGTCTGTCTCTGTCTGTCTGTCATCTATCATTAGGTAATATTTTATAATTTAATTGATTTTATTTTCTATACATGGCCGTTTCACCATCTAAATAAACTGCATTTTGAACGTATATTATCTATCTGAAGTAAAGCACAATTTCTATCCATGCTTAACCACCATTTTCTGGAATTTCGAGCATGGCCGTTAACACGTACGCTGCACATAAATGCCGCATATACTATACTTATTTAAATTTCTTGCGTTAGGTTTCAGTTGCCAAATTATTTTTTTTTGCTCAACTTAAACGTGTGAAATACTTCCAACTGATCGCTTTGCATCTCATGATGTGCTCTTGCGCTCACCAGGTGTTTCGGGCGCGTAAGTTAAATGTTGTAAATCATAAGGCGTTTTTCGTTGGGAAGAGTTTTATGCACGCCTATACATGCCGGAATCCGGGCCAAACGTGAAAGAGTTTTATTTTCGGATCCATTCATTTCCACCGCTCGCAGCGGAAAAAAAACATATATATACGTACATGCATCCGCGATGCTTGGGATCGGAGCGAGGAATATTTCCGGAGCACTCTCCGTTTGACTCTGGGCGGAGTCCATGCAGGCGTATACAAATGTGTCGTGGGAATGCTGTGCGAGGGAGCGTACGAGTGAGTTGCGCCCCGCGGCGTTGATGTAGTGCCCCCCGCTCACAATGCTCGCTCTCGGCATACCTATTCCTGACTCGGTGCAGTTCTTGCTCCTGCACACCGAGCTACCAATCTCCGCGACATCTCCCCGCCACCACCGTTGCCCTCATTGAGACACCCTCTTGCCGAGGAAATAGGCCGCGGCGGCGCCCCCGGTGCCGCTTCTAAGGCGAACTTGATATAATGAGTACACACGCGACCTAACCTTGTGATAATTAACGGTTTAGCTACTCGGTTTATAATGAAGCGTCTTCCTCTCCTGTCTCTTGCTTTCTCTTCAGAAGTCTTGCATTTCCCCGACTGCACTGTGGCGGTACCGTCCGTTGTGTCAGTAATTTAGGGAGGTTAGCGAGTACCTATTTGAGGTAATGTTCACCATTTAGCATAGTAATTACTCTAAGGAACATGTCACTAAGAACAATGTACGCAGTCGCTTGTATACTAGGAATGGAGGTTACAATTTAATTTTTTTAAAACAAAGTACTCGAATTTCAGGGAAAAAGAAAAGGGTAACTTAACATCGCGTGCGAAATTGAAGAGGTCAGCATGTAACACTCGGGACAAGTATGTATAGTACTTGGGCATCACTGACGCGGAAAACGAATCACCGAGTGAGCGCGTTAGGAAGATTTATACAGCCACTTTGAAGAAACTTGGATTCATTTGTAGCGTTGTAGGAAAATGTAATGAGAAAGCAAGAGAGATGTGTTACTTTGCACTGATGAGACCGCACTTGGAACACGCGGTAAGTATTTGGGACGCGTTGGAGAAGGAGTTAATTAAGGAGATAGAAAACGTGCAAAAAACGTCCAGGTGCGTGAAGAAATGTTACGAAATGAAAGAGGGCGCACCGCGGTTAATAGAGGAAGTAGGACCTTCATGCAATTAGCGGGGCAATCAGATTCAGTGGTATCCCGATCAGGGTGGTGCTGTGGCTAATGCCCTCGCACTGACTTCCCACCCAGAGGATCCGGGTTCGATTCCTGGAGACAGTAGATTTTTTTCAGTAATATCCCAATCCCTACTTTAGATACCCTGTGGAGAGCACTGTAAGTGAGTACGTCGTCCGTTGGATGGGACGTTAAATTGCGACCCTTTGGCGTCTTTCGTCAGGAGTAGGCTGAAGCCGGGTTTCTCTCCACCCTATCTCCTCTTCCATCCATTCCTAGTGGCGCGAATGACCTCAGCTTACTATCGCCTACCATATCTACTACTGCTACAATCGATGGTTTCAACAAAAGCAAAGTTGAAAAATGAAAAAACTACTGCCTGTGAAAGAAGGAAAATGTAATAATGTGTTGAAATTCACCGTGAAAATATATTATATACGTCGAACGGTACTAGAACCCCTTGATTCCCTGGCAATTTTGTTAGCCGCACTCGGAATGTGGCTACCACTTTGTGCACTGAAATAAATGTTTTATAAAACACTCGGTTTTTACACTGGACACACAAAACATATTTATGACGGGAAATTGAATCTTGGCTGGATTATTTTATCACCGGAAGGAATTATTAATATCTAAATGCGGAAAAAATCACAAACAACTGCTCTTTCCGCAGTTGTACCTTGGGTGGTTGAGTAACTCTGGGAAATGGGAATTCGGGGTATGATAATTAAAAAATGGTAGTCAGTGTAGCCCCTTAATGAATAATGATCGGAGGGCAATGGTTAAAGTTGGTGCCGGTGGACGGAATACTCAGTTGTTAAACCATACCCTAGGAGAGAGTGTTACGAGCCTGTAGCAGGATTTTTCAGGTTTGAAGTAACTATTGCGGTATCTAGAGCACTGACGATTGAACCCCTTTGATCCCGAATTTAGCCATTCCTTTTTTCGTTTGCACGACAACGTCAAACTAACAAATCAATGCACAACCCCTCTCGCTTAAAATTCTTCCTCCTCTTCTACATGGCTGTTGTCCCAACACCGCCTGATACATGCACTTGCATTAGCTACTGAGAATAGTGAAAATATAGATCTAAAAATGCGAAGCAAGTCAAAATTTCATTGAATAAGAAAAATATTTATTGCATGATTAGGGAAGACACATTCGTAGGACCAATTGATTTCCCAATGCATACCAGAGAGGTCAATTGGATACCTTAACTTTATTTATAATTCGTACGTGTTTGACGCACTTGATCATATTTGACGTATTTGTTTGACGCATTTCAAAAATAAACCTCTTAGATCAAAGAAATGAGAAAATGAGAATCTGTACCTGCTGCTTTTCTCGAAGTTTTGTCGATAAGTTCACAGTTCCAGAAATTTCATCTTCTCATCCGTGAAGACAAAAAAAAATCCAACTTTTCTTCGCGGTTTTATTTACTTTTCCGTCAACATTAATGCGATTGAACTTGACGGTATTAATTTCCCTCCTAGATTTTGAAAACTCATTGTTCCATTAAGCCTAATTAGCGGTAGGCTGCACGTGGTGTTCAGTGTGAACATGTAAAAGAAGGGAGTAACGATCGTTGGTCAAACCGAACGATATGAGGGAATAAGACGTGGAAACCATAACCAGGTTTCCACGACGTCCACCATAAATGGCTAATTCATAGCCATCTCATAGCCACACACTAAATGAAAGGACGGTGCCTAACCGCGACATCTCATCCTAGTCTCCTCATCTACGAATTTTACATAACCGCACAGTCCCGTAAACGCGAACTTCATAACCGGTTCCATTAAACTCCGTGGTCCTTGATTGGTATTCAATCGACCCCTCCAAAAATACGACTCCACTTGAAAACCGAACCTCTCAAATAACCTATTTAAATTATACCGATCGTACCCCGGGTAACAGAATAGACGTCGTTAAATTGTGCGGTCACTTAGAAGACAATTATATGTAAGTGAAGTTTGAGTATGAAGCTAAGTCTGACGATGACACGTCATGTTCATGAAATATAGTTGTTATGCGTGAGGTGTTCGTTTGAAAACGGTGAAGAATTTCCTCGTATAAATGAGCGCAAAACCGAGACCTTAAGGAGGTTGGAATGTGAATGGACGAGTTAATGTGTCACGCTAATTCATGTATTAACGAATGATGAAAAAAGTCACATAACGTCCATTGGTGAGTGGTTCGTGAACAGAAAAAGGAACTGATATGGAGATAAGGTTTTTAAATCAATCTAATAAGGTTTTAATTTTGGTTAAAGACGTGCTCTTAAACTCATTTTTGACTATTTTGCTCAATTTTTGAAAATGCAATTTCGGCTGTTTTTCACACGAATTAATTAATACCATGTAAACAGCGCTGTGGTGAGGGTATTATTATTATTGTGTAAACCACATTGCAACTAGGCATTTTTCCTGGTGGCAACGGTCTAGTCTTATCACTGGTCCCTCTTACAATGCACATACATACATACACACACAAGAAGAAAAGATATGAGACAAAAGGCTGTTATATACATTGACACTTTTAGATTACCAACCGCTCCTTGACCATTACACAAGGATTAGGTTTACACCACACGAGTACATACTACGCACCGTCCATCGTCCAAACTCCGTCTATAATCACCCACTCTTCAATACCATACTATATACCGTTCAAATTATTAACTCTATTACACCCCTTACATAACTGTTCATATAATATCAGTATTTCGTGAGAAATATATGAATTTGTGCTCCATTAATTCATAATTCTTTGGGGGCCAGTCTTCCTCTGCCGTAAGAGAGTGTATAAAGTCTTAAATATTCGTTCTTCAGGTTCTGTAAAGACTAGGATGGGAAGGCTAAGTTAGGACTTCATAAAGTCATCGTCATTTATCAAAGTGCAATTGAGACTACAAAATCAGAAAAAATAGTCAAAATAGGATGCATCTGACATCTCGATGCAACCCCTTTAATAGCTGGAAAAGAAGCGTGCGAGACACGAGAAAACTATGTGTGATTTGTAAATAAGATTCTCTTGGAGTTCCATTTTTGGGGATTATGCGTGGTGGAAAGAAAGAAGCCTACAAACTCTGAACCAAGTATAAGCTCAATACCTGAGAACTGAATAAACAGCTATACCCGCGTTGTCAAATCCCAGCCCTTTCCATATTTGAAATTTCCATTGGACTCCACAAGAGCGAGACTACGACCGTGAGGCACTCTTAAGAAGCAAAGAACATACTTGATCGATAGATTATCTTAGAAAACGTGACTCACGACACAAAATCTATTCATGCATTACTTCTCATTGATGAAAGTTGAGTGTCAGTCATTAGATAAATTCATACCTAGGAGGATCAAACGTTTAGGTACACGACGGGTTGCGGATACCGATCAATCTGCACTCTACTGACCTGTATTAACGGCACGCTAGGTTGGAGGGATTTTCTACCCCTTTTTAAATGTGCAATTACAGTGCGAGAGTGTTCCGGAAATCCTATAAAATATTCAGGAGGAATTTAGATCCGTTTTCTTTGGATTTATGATAATTTTTGCACCTTGTTTTCAATATACTTGTAAATCACCCCTTTTCTTGAAAATTGCATTTTAACAGTCGTCTTGGCCCATAATTGGGTCTTTGTATTACTTCTACACCACTAATTATATAAACTTGGACATCAGTTTTAACAAAAAATTATAAGAAATCTTAATCCTAATTAAAGGTTAACCAGTATGACTAGGTATAGGGGACTATTGTTTTCTAATTTTCCATTTCTACTTATTATAAGGACTTGTCTGAAATATAACTGAACTTCCTTCAGGTCCAAATTGACTTTTTTGGAGAGTTAGTTGTTTAGTGCAATGAGTGCACCATCTTTTCGCGTAGTGTAATTAGTTTTGGGAACCACAGTTCAACACCCGATGTTAATGGCATAACTTTTCAGTTTTATTCCGATTACTACTCAGGCAGTCGTGTGAATAGTTGGGAGAGAGCACCACTCCCTCTATCTAATTAAACTGAGAGTGTCTTGGAATCTCTATCTGAGAATAAGCCTGATTCCGGCGACTTTAGATTTCTCTGAATCCTTCCTGCTTTCCCTAATTCCTACTTGACAATGAGATTGGTACGGGAGTGGTTGAACTATCTAGGCCACCGCAATCAAGAGCCCTTTCGATTGTGGCTTAAGAACTTGTCAGTGGTATTAGATTTAGGAACTTCACCGTAGGTGAAGATAATTGTCTTGATGTCATTGGTTAAGATCACAGATTAAGTACGATTCCAAGAACCACAGAGCATGATAGCACGCAGAACTTTAAAAGCTCCTATGCAGGTGTAATTGGTCTATTTCATTAAAAACATAAATGCATGAAATTGGTCTACAATAGAACTAATTAAATTTGAGCGATGCCATGTTAATTTCTGCCTGAAACTATCATTGCCTAATAATAAATAAACTAATATATAAACATTATGTAATGAAATATCATAATCAGTAAACATTTTCTAGCTGCTTAAATCCACCAGCTTTTACTAAAATAGAGCACATATCTGGAAATCTGCCGAAATAGGTTTTAACTATCTATTTATACACAGTATAAGAAGATAGTGATATACTCTTTATCTTGGAAAACATAACGAATAAAAATTTTCAATGCGAACATTTGCCCACAATGCTAGTCCAACTCTTTTGAGTGCCACTTCCTTACAATTTGTTTATACTTTCGATTTTGTAGTCCGGTAACATGACTGCAGAGTAAAGGCTAAAGAAATTTTATCTAAAGACTTTGATTTGAAAGTAGGGTTGCGTGATTTGAAAGCTTTGGTTTAGAGGCAAGGGGAGCGTAGGTAGAGGACTTCGGAGATGCGGGAAAGGAGAAGAAAGGAGAGACTAAATTTGTCACAGGTGAAGACTAACGACGGAGTCTTAAGTATGGAGGGCGAAGTGAAGAAGGTACTAGGTAGAAATGGAAGAATAGATGTATGGAATAGATACTGATAGGCCTTGGGATATTGAAGGCCGTGACAAAGGGTAGAATGTGACTCGAGCGGGGAGGACAAAGGAGGAAAAAAGGCTTTTTGGTCAATGTGTACGCTTGTACGTCTGAGGAAACCAAGAACGAAATAAATGCAGGAGGAACAAGATTATATGAAAAAGTCATCCGATGTTCATTTGTGGAAATATTTTAGGCTCATTATGAGAAATCCTAATTACTCGATAAAGTTACACACTGCAATGATTTCATCGAGCATGATTTCGGCACCTTGATAATTGTACACAGTTCCGCACACAAATTTTAATTTAAAATAATTAAACGAGGGCTTAGGCCGGGGTAAGTCAACGCCATATATCATAGTTGTCAGTCACTGTCCAAAGTCTACCTTTAATTGACCAACTATCAGTGACTCATTGAATTAATTTGGGGTGATGAGCGATTAAGTGTACGTGGACGAGTGCACCGAGCTGTCGACTTTTTATGAAATTCTCATGCGGCATTGGTCTTTGACATCCACACTTCAAATAACTTACAAAAATTATGTGCCATGTTCAGCATAATTTTAGATAATGAATGCTTAATCACAAAAAATCATGATTCCAAAGTTAATACTATGGTTTTAACTAAGTAGGGATTCTATGCACTGGTATCCAAATGGTGAACACTATTCCAATTTCCGATAGGATTGCCAATTAATAAGATTCATGTTTGCCTATGATTAATGGTTTGCCTAATTTCCCGAAATATGGCTCCTAAGTCGATAAGTCAACGGATTATTCTAAAATAGTTTTCAAATAGTTGAAATTCACCAAATTCATGCACGTTTCTGTGCATTTGGTGTTCATGCGAATGCATAATTGATAAGTGAGATTCAATTTTATGCGCATAATTACGCACGAGATCATTTCTAGAGAAAAAGAAAAACCTTCGAGTTAACAACAGGGCATAAGTCTATTCATGATGAGTTCAAATGGTGCAAAAATCATTCGCGATCCGACAAATGATTCGGTTTCCTCCCCACTTTCCCGGTGTATATTTTTTTTTGGGCGAGAAATAATGCAGCAGAAAAGGAAATAGGACGAGAGTTCTGCGAGAGGACAAGGGCACGTGACGCGACCGAAACGAGGCAGTGATGCTCCCTCCCACCCTCTAGCATCGCCTCCTCCGCATCCCTCTCAAGTCTTTCCGCCCCCGCATCACTCCTCATCCCCCACTGCCCCCCTCCCTCTCCCTCCCCCGAGTCTCCCTCACTCTTCCTGCTCTTTGCTCGCTGTACGTGACACGAGAAGTTTTTGGGACGGGTGAAAGGGTAAGAGTGCCCCGCCCCTCTGCCCGCGGGGCAAAGGAGGGCAGTAAGGGTGGAGGGAGAGGGTGGAATGGGCATAAGTGGGAGGAGAATTGAGTGGCTCGGAAAGGGAAGAAGACTCAGAGAGAGGAATCGATTCAAAATCACAGGCCGGGAACCAGACCACCGAGGAAATACCCAAACGCTCGCGTCAATCTTCACGGATTCGGTCGGAATGGAATCAGTGCATACAGTTTTATAAAACCTGATATTCACTTCGTCTCAAGCGGTCCACCCGATTTTATTTGCCGGGAGCAGATGTTTCTATGTTGGTCTTTTGGTTCTCATTTGTTTCTTTTACTGAGAAATAATTATACCCAATACATAATAATTTGATCGGGATATTAAAAAATTGGAGCGTTACACGGTTATCGTTAGAATAACGTTGCGTTGTAATATTTCCCCACGATTATTCCCAGCATGAATTCGCAATGAACGAACTGACTTTAACTGCTCATAGGGGTAAGAATAACATCAATGAATGTTATGGCCAAAAATAGAATGATAGACTCAATCATTTAAGAACTATTTTTGTGTAAAGACGCTTTTTCGTTCGTTATATGGAAATAAATTTTTCTTGATTTCAAAGTTTTGAGCATCGTGTTGTTGAAAGGACGACAACGGCGGAGTAACAAATATTTAAGTATGTCAAAATATGTGTACGGACATATGAAATCGCAAGTATTACATCATGTACTTAAAAACATGGTTAAAAACTCTTATGAAAAAGATGGAAAGAATTAATATTACCTAAAATGCCATGTAGATAGTTAAGAGTATAACTGTGCTCAATTTCCCTTGGGCAATATACTTTGGCATGAAGAAGAGAATGTATTTTTCCAATGATCTTTATTTTGACACTTCTAGTTTCTACGCTTAGGTGTCATCATCAAGTACCTGATGATGACGCCTAAGCGTTGAAACTAGTAGTACCATAATAAAGAACAGTGATAATTGCATTGTGTTCTTCATTCCATGAACATGAACTTCCACAAAGTCGACCCATAAACCATCGAATAAAGATAATATAGTATATATAATTAAATGCCTTATTCTCCTCAGTTCAATCAGAGATTTTTTAGCTTGCACGATAATTATGTAGAGAGAAAAACGGAAATATTTTGTCAAGAATGAGACTATCTGTGGGACACGGTCTCTTTAATGATAAAGAGATAGACCAGAACATTTATTTCTACGCCGTTGACTGAGTAGTACACGTTCCTGTCGCTCAAATGCAGTCACTCATATCCCGCATAAACGTGGTGGTGCCACGTTCGGTACTTTCATTGAGTGGTGTTTGGGGTTTGATGTGACCTCGGCGGTCGGTGAAACTTTAGCTGTGTCTCAATGCTTCTGCTCCGAAATCATTGCATGACCAATTACTATGTATTTCAGGTCGAATCGGGATCGTAATTATAAAATATAACATATAAACAATCACATAGTCCTCTTAAATTGACAAATGTTCCGTTACACATTATGATTCAACTTCGGAATGATACAAAAAGACGAAACCCGTAGCACACTCTACTACTCAAATGTTTCATACAGCTCATATCGGATTATCGAGACATTCGCGGACCCAATGACGGTACAGATTTTTTCGAGTAGGTTGAATCGGGATCGAAGATCTCTTTCCTGGCCGGATGGTGGATCGCGTATAAGAAAAGGGAGATGAAGACGGTGGCAGGGGATAGAGAAGGATGGAAGGGGTTCTTCTCGTGCGGAAAGGGTCCTCCAAAAAAAAAGAATTATATAAAAAAAAGAAAGTCCTTCCCTCTCTCCGCTCCCCACAACCCTTTTATCCTTGCGTCCTCCCTTCCTCTCCCACAGCCAACGTCCCACCCCGGGCGTCCCTCTTCCGTCACTTGTCCTACCCCCTCTTCCCAAACCCTCCGGTCTCTCCACCACTTCCTCGCGGCTACACGTCTCACCCCTCAATCAATTATATCCCATTCCCTCTCGCCTTCTGGGAACGGTTCTCGCTAGGGTAGTTTCCGAAGCCTCTCCCTCTCTGCCCTTAAGCGGACTGGGATTCGATTGCCTCTCACTCATCCCCCCATAACCCCTTCTCCTTCTCTCATCTCTTTCCCCGATCCCTCGTTGTCTTTTCGGAGCACCATTATCACCTTCCACCTTTTAGAGGCTCACGATTTCATTCTTGTCATTCAAACTAAGGTACGCCCGAAGAAATTACGTGACAGTGTATTTGGCGCAATCAAACCCGTAGATGGAAATTGACGATCGATGTAAGGCGTTCCTGTCTCCAGAATTACTTAAATTTATCTATTCTGCAGTGGAGACTATAACAAATTGGTCATTAGGTACTTGAATGTTTGGAATGAACACATTTAAATGAGATGTAGTGTTTCAAAAATTAAAAAAAGACACGATGGGAAAAACATTTCACCCTTTAAGGTAGATCTCTTTATTTATAAACTTCTTGCAGATAGAGAATAAGGTGATATTCGTACGGAGAAATGTCTTGGTAATATTAAAATTTCTTATGCTATAATAAATCATAAGCGAGATTGTAACGTGCTTTTTAGTTATAAAATGGAATTTTTCCAAATTTTAGTTCCTACATTGCGAGTGAAAATTTCAGAATCATAAATTTAAAGGTTCTGCCCATTACGAGAGGCTTTCTACAGTAATTTGAACTATATTCTCGCAAAGCAATGAGTAATTTTTTTAAGAAATGTTTAGTTGAAAGAAAATAGAATACTCAATTTTTGCACTGGAAATGAAGGAATCCCTCTCAAATTGTATTATTATTTCCGTTGAAATCCCATTAACTGAAAGGCTTATAAAGGACGCACTCGGATGAATACTTGTAAGTTTCCTTTGTCTGGAGTAAATCGGACAAGCCGAATACTTGGAAAAGTTTTCATTTCACCATTTATGTAACCAAACTAACCTCATGTCAATTACTGTTAAGTATGAGCTAATCTCTTCGAGAACGTACTTGTTTGGGCATGACGTCAGAGAATTAGGTATAATCTAGATATTAAGAGAAATCGAAAACGAAAAGGAAGAATGAGGAATTATTTTCCCGTTTTTCGTTCTTTTGAGCTCATGAAATTGACGTCACCACGATGACGGAAAAGAGCTTGGAGATTTGGGAAGGAAAGAAAATTGAAGACTTTAATCATATGTCACTCATTGCGTCATAACCTATTAAGTGATAAATTAATGAAAACGCTAAAATGATATTATTTTCGACAAGCTCAAATAAATTATTACGGAAAATCAAAAGCAATTTTTTCACAATGTCGTAGTATAGTAACTGGTGCAATAATAACAATAAAAGAGGATATTTAAGAAATTACTCAGCGGACATGCCACCGAGAAAAGACTTGGGAAGTATTGAGACTTAGTAAAGACATAGAAACAACACCAGCGAAGACAAGGAGTAAACAGGACATGTGCTAAGTGCAAAACACATTGAAATTAATAAAAATTGGCAATTTTCCACAAAATATTATTAATAAAAAATTAAATTAATTAATAAAAAATTATTTTGTGGAAAATTGCCAATTTTTATTAATCATCATATTCCATCATATCACGCCTGAAACGTCTCTTTTTTAACACACATAAAGTTATCCTTATCATCCATATATTCATCGGTTAATTGAAACTAAATGAATAACAAGGTATCTGTAGCTCCGATGAATTTGTCTTATTGAACGAAATACGAGCAATGCACCTTTCCTGCTTTCTTTGAAGTGCTTTTAAGGGAGAAAACTAGATGATGGGCTAGCGTACTCATCTTTCATTGCATCACTCAAGTATTTTCCAGTTCTTGACTAATTTACTTTCTATTCATAGTGAATGTAAGGAGGGGTTTAACGAGGAAGGCTTAGGAACCTCGGGGAAGGAATTGTCCGGTGAAGGAAAAGGGGGGGTGGCAGGAGGAGACGGGTTAAAAGGGTTTTTCTAGGAAGCCGAACATAATGTCTGGTTGTAGTGAAAGGGAGGAGCCACGTGTGTCAAGGGGAAGGGGGGGGAAGGTGAAATATTTGATTCATGGAAAATAAGATGTCCGGTTTCCCCCTTCACCGGACAATTCCTTTCCCGAGGTTCCTAAGCCTTCCTCGTTAAACCCCTGCTATGCAACAATCTGCTACCAATGTTCCATCTCCTTCATCTCCCAAATTTTCGGTTTTTCCTGTCATTAACCCTCCACTCTTCGCTCTCAGTAACCTCACCGCCTCTTCCCCCTCCTTCCCCCCACTCACCTTCCCTTCCCAACCGTAACTCAACATATAAATACGGACTCCTCACTGTTAATTTTGTCTTGTACCTGATGATGACTCTGTGAGTTGAAACGCGTTGTACGCTATAATATATCTGTGAACAAGTGCAAACTCTCCTTATATTCATTATGAAGAACTTCCACGACCTTAAGCCTGAATCTGTTGAACTTACTTTCTATTCATTCAAATTATGCTTTCATTGATGTTCCCATCACCCTATAAATGGCGGCTTACCCGAAAGCAAAATATCCATTGTATTTCTGGTTACCTGTTCGTCTCATGTGTTCGATCGCGACAAATATCTCACGATTCTCTTGATATAGCACTGAATCTTTCTAGCTTAGAGGAAGTTCCTACCCTAGGATATTAGCCCGCGATGAATTCGTATTGGGACGGGATAATCGGCTGCTCGGAGCAGTTGCATTATCTACTTGGGCGCCGTTATATTTGTAACTGTGGAGGACTTCGGAATTCGGTTGGGCTTTGACCATTATAGTAGCTTTGACCGTGGGGAATGACAGTGACCGTCGTTATCATTTGCTTTTCAAATCTTTTACTGGTATTTTATTTCTTTATGCCGGCTGGTCTTCTGGTTATCAGGCAATATTCGTATTCGCTAGAGTGCATTTTCTTCATAAAGCGTTTTAATTAAATTTGTGCGCACTTGCATCGGAGGACGGGATTAATTGGTTAGGCGGCGAGAAGGTAGGTAGTACGTACATACCTGGCCGCTCAAGCTTTTTGCTTGAAGTTTCGCTTTCAAATCGGGAGACGTACACTTCTCCGACTCGTATGATTGTACTCTTCTCTCCCGCAAACGTCTCCTCGCTCGCTGGGCGCTTGCGTTATAACCCGAGCGTACGCCTTGTGTACCGGGCACTCGCTTTCATTCGCAATTTCTTCACCTGGCGAGTTTCGTATGCTTCGTTTGTGCAACTTTTACGATTATAATTTGAAATTGTAATTTTCCATCAAAAAATCAATCATACCAAAAGAAGAAATGTATTCACTTTTTTCTTGTCATCTAATTTAAACGCAATGAAAATAAATTATTTTTTTTTCGGGAGAACACCACGATTGAATCGTTATTCTACCTAAGTTTAGATATAATCAGTTTATTCTTGAAAATCCTGATGTTTCCAATGACGGTGATCAACAGCACCAACGAGCATATTTCAGTACTATTTGAATGAGGTGATGAAATAATTGTAAATATGGAGCAAATTGAATGGATGTAATTTAGTATAAATGTATGAAGTGTTTGAGACCTAATTGCAGGGTACAAAATTTTTATTACGACAAATATTTATGGATGAAATGACGATTAGTGGGCAAGTGGAAGCTATTTATTTTGAAATGAATTATAGACTCGATAATAGCAGTCACGAGGCCTGAACTACGATGATAATTGCTTTTTAAATAAAATTCACGAGCTTTAGTAACGTTTAAAAAACGGTGATTTTCCATTAGTGATGTACCTGAATGTTGAGTACTTGACCGTAGAAAAGCTATCTGGTTCATTCCTTAACAAAACAGCAGGGGTGTTACCATCCTAATCCTTTTCCTATTTTTTTTAAATATCTCCCGAAAGAATTCGATAAAAATTCCTCGAATATGTGTCCCTCGTCTGGCTTATGGGCTGCCTGAGGGGACTCGAAAATCTAAGGGCCATTTGTACATTCAGCCACGAAATATTTTACCGAGTTCGTCCTTATCTGAAAATATTGCATTAAAAAACATTTTATTGCCATCAAAAGGAGAATTATTGCCATGCTATTAAGAAAAATAATACCGTTCCAGTGAATTGTTTTGAGTTTATTAAAATTCTTGGTTTTGGAATAAGTGATATTGCCTAACATTTAGTTGGAATACTCTCTTTGAAGAAAGAAAAAATATGTAGGATGAATCGTGTTCTTATGCCGATATTTTAGTACGGAATGATCTTCGTTTTGGGAATCAATCACAGCCAAATTTTCGAGTATTGGCTAAATTTATAGCTAGGAGTGCATTTATGCACATGAACTTGCAGTTTGAGTGCCGAGCATTAGTTAGAAAGGTAACCAGGTTATAGGATAATATTCTAAATGGAATAAATATTCCAAAGAGTTGATGTATTTCTGATGCCACAAACGGATGTTGGCGATGAAACTGAGCATTTTTTTTTCTAGAAGAAGTCCAAAATGTGGAGAAAATATTGCCATTTCCTTTGGGCGATATGTGTGAATGCTCACACCCTTAATGGATATAGGATATGCGGGAGGGATTGATGAGGGTGTGATGCGGTGAGAGCGTATAATAAGCTTTGGAATATGCGAATAGGGTGCAGGGACCCTCCGTTGCCCTCTGAGTGGAAGGGTGACAGAGCATGGGGATCATTTGGCATAGCGTAGTCTCGCGGAATGTTGCACCATCTCACTACGCTCCCTCCATTGTGTTTCCTGGTTGTCCTGGATGAAGTCGAAGAGTATTATAATCCCCAAAATAATAAAAGACTCCATAAGGAAACCATTATTAAGTCATGGATGGAAAGTAAATCATCTAAAGACAGATTGCTAGTCTTCTTTATTCCAAATATACGTATATGATGGCCTAGTTCCTTAATTTAAATGCCTTTAGAGGAGCGAGAACGCTTTCCAGCGCGAGTCAGTGGAAGAAGCTAGCACAGTAGTTGAAAAGGAGCATATTGTATTTTGCATCCATTCTAATCCATCAATTAACAGAATTTTTCGAGTGATTTTTAAATAGTGTGACCTATTAAATGAAACACAAACGGTAGATTTCATAGAGGTTTATTAAAAATGAAAAACGATCGATTTCGTCGAGTGGTCAACATCAATATCAACTATTCGACGAAAACGGTTGTTTCAAGTTTTTGATAAAAATCTGTGGAGATCACAAATTAAAAAAAAATTCAATATGTGGTTTCAGGAAGAACGATGCTATCGAATTTATGACGACCAATTCACGAAAACCCAGAGATATACCCGGGATCTTCGTCTAGCATAATGAATTTTCCTCTGTGAAATGTATCGCAATTGTGTGCACATCTTTGCATGACTCAAGTTACTTCCGCGTCATTTCCCGTAGTTTATTTGAATATGCACGTTGATGGAAAACGCCGATATAATTAAAATTTGGCTTAAAACTCATGTACTTTACAGTGCTGTGCGCACTACTGCGGTTACAACGTATGTTGCATTGTACATGCGGTAATTCTTAAAAACAAAGCTCAGGAAAATTCTCATTGAAAGAGGACAATATGGCTTCACTGGCTAATGCCATTGGTTGGGTATCGGAAGATATATTTCGAAATTCATTCACTTCCAGTCATTTTTCACATTCTTATCATGAGGTATGTTAGAGCCATAAATTCTGACAAGAAGGAAACGGTAACTTGAAGGAATAAAAAATCTTGAGTGACATAAACTGAAATTTTTACACGGAACTAACATGACTTAAATGCTTTGATTTGTCGTAAAATGGAGATTGATAGAGCAGCAGTTCTTAACACGATGCTGCGTCCTATGATGGCACATGTGAAATTGTTTGTCGAGAACCAGAAAAAATGCCATATCCACAATGATTGACTTTCAGGAAGTAGAATTACGCATCTGTGTATCTTAATCAAACAACCCACAAAGCCCCTCATAAAATTTATTTTTATTGTGAAAGGGGGTGGTCTTAGCTGATTCCTATTTATAAGTAAAGGAATTTTCCAAGAAACAATATGAAATGTAAACGACCAAAGTATGCTGGGTAATTAAGATAAACTTTTTGTTGCATTCAGTTCGAAGTTGTGATTTTGTAAATAATAACGATTGTAGAAAGTCTAACAAGGCGGAGGTTTTGCAGTTCATTCTATGTTCAAGACAGGCAGTAAGAAATACCTATAATATAGAAACTTCAGCAAAATGGAGGTAATTCAAGGCAGTTTATGTAATGCGTCCAGTGTGTAGGACGCTGGGATACTGACAGGAGAGCCCGTTCCAATTTGTAGGGATACCTCTGAGCTTATCCTTAGCTTCACATAAGCTGTGTAATACTTCGGAAGCCATGTCTTCCTGGAAAACTGTAGTCGGCACAGAGAAAAGATCCGGTCTCTCTACCTTGATGTGTGAGCTTCTCACGCAGTTGGGCTTAGATGAGCTCTATCCTGAACTACTAAGCGAACCTACGGATGGATATTGTGACTTATGTTATCGATATGAGTGCTAAGAAATTTTACTCTAGAATAACCTGGTTCCAGAAACGATCAATTCCTTTTTCCTTACGTTGCTACGAGAGCTGAAGAAGGTGAAAAATTCATAAAAGAAGTGGCAGTGTCTTCGAGATTGTCTAAGGACTTGACAATAATCATAGCTGAAATTCAAGCAAACGATGCCAAAATTTGACAAGAATTAAGGAAATCTGTAGCAAAATCCTGATTGCGAAAGTAATAGCCTGCACAACAGAAGGAAGGATGGTTTGCTACGATATGAGGTACACGTATATATATGTGGTTACAACTCAGTCGTCAGTTCTGGTTGGTACCCAGGGGCATTAACAGTTAAGAGACACTAAAAATATTCCAATCGTCTTAACACTGGCATATTTGCAACAAGCTGAATGATACATCATCCTTCAAATGAGTCAGACTATGATAAAAACAGTGTATTAGTGTTAAACAGCCTTTAGGTTAATAAAAACGTGGGAAAAACAAATGCAAATACATAGAAGAAAATGAGGGGCCGTTTTCAAATGTACGAGTATGAATATTGGCGGGTCCAGATTAAGTTTACGCATGCAGCAAAGGGAATGAAAGACAACGAGGTTCTTAAAACCGCAATTGTCAAATGGTTCAATTCCTAGGTGGCGAGCTTCTTTGGTCAGGGATTGAAGAAGGAGGTGGATTGTTACATAGAGTGATTAGAAGTGAACGGCGATTATGTAGAAAAGTCCACCAAAAAATCTTTTTCTATCAGTATATATTTTTTAAATGACCAAATTATTTTTCGGATAAGCCTCATAGTTTCAAGGAAGCTGCATTTGGATTTTCATTTATCAGAAAACAGATTATAATATTCAACAAAAATTTTACCTAAATTTTAAGTGCATTAAACCCTAAATAAAACAAAAGTTATTTCAGGTAATGGAAAATGGTTGCGATAATTGTGTGTTTTCTACCATTATTGTGTAGTGAAATAATTAAATTAATTATATGCGTTATTCTAAACTAACAAGTGTATTGAAAAACCGAGCAAACTAACAGGCATTCAAAGCCTTACTTTACATAATTTAGTGCTAAGAGCTGGTATGAAAAAAATAATAGCTTTTCACAAATTTCTAAAATGTTTACAATATTCAAATATTCCTTTTTAAAACGAGTGTTTAGAAATCTAAAACTGAGGAAAATAGTTTGTAGCAATGATGAATCACTTTTTAGATACCTCTACACTTTAGGTCACATTAAACATTGATAATAAGACACGAAGACACGTTCAGCCATATTGTTCCATGAAATTAATCCAAAAATAACCAGTAATTTACCTGGGAGTGAACCGAAACTAAGGCCGTTGGATTAGCTGCCTAGCACGTTACCAACCGACGTATCTGGAAAATAGTTTGAAAATGGTGTAATTATGTCCTAATTTTTAAGAGGAAGGCAATTTGTATGAGAAACGAAGGTGATATGGTGTGCTCAAGATAGAGAGTAGAAGTTTGTTGAGGCATGAGGATGAGACAAAATTTGGTAATTAAGGAAAACAACGAGGGGAAGCTGGTGGTGAAATTTGGGCGTGTTGAGAAACCTAAAAAAATATAGGAGATACAGAAACACAGGTTTGCAAAAGAGGATTAATTAAGGTAGCATAACTTGGAATATGCTTAATCCTTTTCAGAAAACCCTTGTTTTGGTTAGAACCAAAGGATGACTTTTGATTTTCTATGTGGTTTTGGAAGCAATTTTGTCACGGTACGCTGAACCTGAACAAGGATACAATACCTGGGACGGAGTAATGTGGGATAAGTTCCTGAAGGGCTCTATCTCATGTGTATATAATGCGTAAATCATTTAATATTCATGGTTTAATGTCTCTAAAATTGCCGAAAAAACCAAGTATTTAACTTGGACATCTATTTACTCGAGCATATTTTCTCTAAATTTAAAATGACGCTGATGTTTTATGTTTTCCACAGATGCACTTTCACATACCTCTCTTATTTCTGTACAATAATCGACAACTGCGTAATAATCTGTGCCTAACCATAATTGAGCCTATCTTTCTAACTCCCCGGGTATTTTTCAAGGATGCCTGTATTTTTTGTGGCGTTTAAGCCAAGTGTTCTTTATTTTTCATTTTCCAGTCCTCAACATAGTTCCAACAACAAAATTCCTTATTTTAACCCTTTCAGCCTAATTCTATGTCTTCTGTGCTACTTCTGTCGATTTCGCTTTGCAAGGAGTTCGTGAGATATAGTTCGCAGAGCCCTTGCCTCTCCAGCTGCCGGGTTCGACACACGGCCCATTGGGCCGACTCCCGTAGTTGCAAGGACTCGTACCCAGATTTAAGTCCATCATTATTTAATGGGATAAATAATTGAGGTGGTTTCCCGTTTACTTCCTCAATAGTGTTTTTGACGTGACACTATCTTTGACTCTGACAGGGCTGCCCCTTTGGTGTCAGATACCTTAGTAGCCGCTTCACTGAGGAACTTACGATTGGCGAACTATCTTTCCTCTAGATCCTTCCCTTCGAACTATCCGGTACTGATGACCTAGCAGGTGTAATTATAAATGCTCCAGCCAGTGCATTTTTATGGGTCAAGCCTTTCTACCACGTTAAGGTTGAATCCACAGGGAGGGAATTCATTATTAATCACACATACACATTTTGCCGCTTTTCCATGACCTTGAGGAAAGCACGTAAGACGTCTCCAGGCTTCCTGACTATGACACATGATGTGATTTAAATATACAAGGAACGTTGCTACGGTCGTGAATCAATGTAAACAAAAAAATACCGGGACCGTAAACTTGATTTTAAAAATAATTACCTATGTATGAAGAATTACATTGGGGACATGAGATTTTGTATATGCCGGATTTGAGAAGGGGTCCTATGGGATCTTTAGGGTTTCTAAGTAATTGTCTTAGTTTGTTATTGGATGAGAAAGAGGGTTTGAAATTGTGTTTATTGAAAATGGTTTCTAACCCTTTGGTGGACTGTGGGTGGAAGGGAAGTTTAATATATTTCTTTTCGTTGGGCTGGGATAGCGTGGTGCTAGATTTGATTAGGCTTTTCTGTTTATGCTTCTTGAGAATTCTGTCAATTAGTTGTTCGGTGGAGCCGTTGGATATGGCGGTCTGTTTTATGGAGTAGAGTTCTTTTTGAAAGTTTGTTTTATTCAACGGTACAGTTAGAAGGCGGTGTATGAGAGAATGGAATGCGGCTTTTAAAAATAATTACCTATGTATGAAGAATTACATTGGGGACATGAGATTTTGTGTATGCCAGATTTGAGAAGGGGTCCTATGGGATCTTTAGGGTTTCCAAGTAATTGTCTTAGTTTGTTATTGGTTGAGAAAGTTTACCGTCCCGGTATTTTTTGTTTACATGATGTGATGTTCAGAGAAAAAATTATAAACTGATGCTTTGATTCAGATTTTGCCAATTGTCTCTATTGAAGGGATAAATGCATAGCATTAATTCGCTGATCTTCTTTTTTTCTTCACTGCAACAGGGAAACATGGACAATATAGCAGTGAAATTTAATAATAGCGAATAAAAGGTGAGGTTTTTATCTAAGACGCTGACAAGTAGAAGGGGAAGGTTGGAATTGTTGTGAGGTAACATGAGTTACCGTGAGCAATAAGGAAGGAACCATTGTAGGGAACAACTACATAGAAAGACCAAAGACTAATTACGCGAACAATTCAGAGAAGACATCGGCAATGAATCTCCTAAGAAATGTCGGAGAGCCAGATAGTTTTGGAAGGCTGCCAGAAATGCTAAGTAGAATAGAAAACCTATAGAGTTGGAGCCACTGTAATACTCATACCCCGTGAAAGTTTGCATTTGTTTCCATAAATATCTATGGCATTGTTTGGGGATATATATTCTCATGCATACAGTCGTATTATTCCATTACCATTAAGGGAAAGCAGTTCTTGTAGTGGATGCAAAAGGAGAATTACTGAGCAAGCAAAAGAAAAATAAATTCACGGGATCGACTTCATTAAGATAAGTGACCAGTGAAACCAAATCAAGAATTAATTAGTTTTCACTAAGAAAAGTTTTCATTAAGAAAATTAAGACAAAAATAGTGAAAACTCTCTTTTAGTGAGCGCTAGGTATATGGTTCTAAAACGTAGTTTTTGGGAAAATAAGCGTAGATTGGTGATTTTTCCGGCGTGGGTATAGAAAAGGGAGGAAGTGTAGGAAAGAAAAGAAAGTGGTGTGTTTGAAATGATAAAGGAAGAGGTGTGCAAATTTGAACAACGAAGGAAGGGAAAGTGAATGGGGGATGAATTAAGAAGTAATCAATGGCTGAATGTCGTTTTAAATGGGATGTTAGGAATGGAAGGGAGAGGGTGTAAAAAATTGGAATATAATATCGCTTGATTAAAGGTGAAAGCAAGTGGTGGCGAAAAACTATTGAGGTATTTTTCAGCTATTTATTTTACAAATTGCTAGTGCAAAGTTACTTTCAAGAACCTATGAGAGCGTTTCGACCATCCAACACTAACCACAGATCAGTAGACCGCCTATAATAAGCGATTCCATTGCACGTAATCCAACCGTTTTCCAAGGGATTTCTGTTTGGACCTAATTGTCTTCATTTGTTTTTTTTTTGTCCTATAGCATTCACCCCTATTACAAAGTTCAGTTTTCGTCACGCTCCATCTTCTGCCACATCCTTTGGACACTTCTTCTCTCATACTCCCCCCCGACCCCCCACACCTAAATGTCTCCTCTGTCTGCCTCCTTTCAAGCTGTAATTAAATGGCTTCTGCGGAGATTCCCTCAAAAGCGAGCAAGTCTAATGAAAAATCTTTTGATAGGTTTCTGAGCGACTGAACGTCTAACGTCGTGCGTAAAGCGAACTTAAATGGAAGTGTGTGGACGGAAAATTTTCCAAAGTTCCGTTTTTACTATCTCCTGATAATTTACAAAAAATACGCCCTAATGGAGTACTACTTCATGTTTTTTCGATTCATTTACCATTAAAAATGGATGAAGGCTCAGAGAAACTTGCGCCTGGTGTTCGTTTGACTTGAAAACTAGCGGAGCGATGATTAATCTTTCGCGAACGGCACCTGGTTTCCAAAATCTGTTCCCATTATGACCATAGGCATTGGTACAATACCTCCATGTCTGATTAAATTTTTCTTTTCAAAGAAAAAAGTTACGCTCATCAGGTAAATTCATTCAATTCTAACTCTGCGTCTCGCAATGAGAAGAGTTTTAAACTTCGCTGTCAATTATCTTCTTTATTATAACTTCGATAAAATTACACCCTAAGAATAGAGGTGAGATCCATTCAGTCTTTCCTTGCACGAGTATCCTGATAACCTTACATATCCGCAGAGGGAAATATTCATGCATACGATCAGTTGTTGAAAGGTTTAATGTATTAAAGTTCCTTAACTAATTATCATTCAAAATCATCAAGTAAAATTACCAAAACTCTTGAAACAGTAAGGAAATTTAAATGGAGAATGAGAAATTAGTCACGAATGTCATTAAATTCTTATCAATCTAAGCAATCTAAAGGAAGTTCACCATCTAATCGTTAATGGCATATTTCCTGAATTAAAAAAGAATTTTAACAAGTGCAGCTAATCTTGGGGTTCTCCAGAATTAGTTTTAGCGTCCTTGGTCAACAAACTTACACCATATTTGATGAGGAATGATGGTGGTTCTGTATTAGGGTCCAATAAGTTTTAATTACTCAAGGTATGGATTTAGGGGTGTGGTAGTCCAAGGGATAGAGCGGAGGAGCACTGACTGGAGGATTTGCGTTCAATTCCCGGCCACGCCTCTGTGCACCCTCGGCTTCACCCAAACCTTGTGTTTCTTTCGGCTACTAGTTCATTTTGGGATACCGTGGGAGGTAGAGGCAAAGGAACCGACTCCCTTGCCCTCATATTTCAATTTTAAATACCGTTTGACTTAGTACAGGTGAACTCTATACTCCTATATTAGGTGAACTCTACCCTCACCTATCAAATCGACCTTCGGGATGGTAACTTTGGTTTTGTTGGCGTGGTTTTATTGAATCTAGTGGACTTACTCCAGAGGATTTCCCAGGCACATTTTAGAAAAGTATTAAATGCCTGCAATTATTTTATTATTTTAATTTTACCGATTCTGTCTTTATTACCCGTTAAAGATAATGGGATTATTTAACACCTTTAACCTTGATGCGCATCTTTGATTTTTCGTCAAACTTTTTCTCAATCTTCCTATGACAGTGCATCAAAATGTGTTGTGACTAAGAGTACATTCTCCTCCCGTTTTCAGTTAAACTTCTCTTTTCAGTCAGTTTTATGAAGAATTCGCAATATATCTCGTTAATTTTTTAATCATCGACTCTCATCAGAAAAATCACACATCAATCATGATATATAAAAAAAATTGTTTCTTGGGAGCTAGGCTCGTGTCATTTGCTAGAATAATATTTTTTCTTCCATTATTTCTTCGCTATTTTATTTTATGCTGGGTATTTTACTACTTCTTTCATGCGTGGTTAACCAGATTCATGTGCAGCAAGATATGTTCGCGTGATAAGTCATGCATAGTAAATCCTTTGGCATCTTCCGTGTGACTTCTTCGTAAATTG
Organism: Hetaerina titia; assembly: GCA_037158775.1. Taxonomy (NCBI): domain Eukaryota; kingdom Metazoa; phylum Arthropoda; class Insecta; order Odonata; family Calopterygidae; genus Hetaerina; species Hetaerina titia. Next base: position 50,062,154 of record CM073778.1, read on the forward strand.
TTTTGAAAATCATTTTCCCCAGCCATTTGATTGGTGCTATATACAGAATCTGTCAGCGTTTAGAACTTGTTTTGAAAAATTTTCAAAAGTGTTTCCATATTTACTTTTATCAACGATAATTTGCCATCAGTCGTATCCAAATGTTTAAGTAGCCCGTCGATTTGGGTTGGGTTTGTGTTGGGTTTTGCCCATTCCAAAAAATATGAAACAATGGCGTGGATTTTTAAAGCACTTCCTCTCAACTTAAACTCGATTTCTCTACATAATTTGGTTTTGCCCATTCCAAAAAATATGAAACAATGGCGTGGATTTTTGAAGCACTTCCTCTCAACTTAAACTCGATTTCTCTACATAATTTTTACCAACTTCAGTTAATAATGCTTTCCAGCCGATCGCATGCCATATACAATGCTTTTTCTCTTCCATGCTGACCTAACACTTTTCCATCTATCACAAATATATTCCACTCCCTACAGTATTTCCTCCATTTAAATTGTATGCCTTCTTCTAATTAAGCCCAAAAACTTTCTCGTTTTCGCGTTCACTTTGTAAAACCCCTTAGTTTCTCTAATTTCTCAATTTACCCTATTTCCTCCTTCTTCTCCTTCCGTACATCTCAAAAGCAATTAATCGACGTTCGTTGTATTTCCATATTGAAAAGGTCTTGGAACCACAAAAAACTACTCTCCATTTCTTTATCCATCACATCTTTGGCTATCTATTTATTTTCTTTCTTTGAATTTTTACGTCTATAATTTGTGTATCTTTCATCTATTCTTCCTTTTTACAAATGTCTATTTGTTTTCAAAATTATTCTGGTAATGCTAAAACTAATTTCAATGACCGTTTTCCATCAAAATACTTGCCATACATGTGAATTCTTGCACTTACACTGTTGTAAAATCTTCCGACCAAACTTTTAACTAAGGCTTCCTTATTTTTCAATCATATCATGATAGGTTTTATACTGATTTTCTCCATCTCATGCATCATTCATTGACCCGCTAACGTACTCAATGAAGACCGAATCATTGGCACACTTGCTAAATAGAGCTTTATCATCCGTAAATCTGACCGATTTAATGAGCTCCACGCCCACCTTCATTTCTTCCCAAGTCCGCCCATGCCTCTATACCCGTTTCCTGCTCCGATAAATTAAAACGAACGAGGGTTAAGGGGTACCCCTGTCTTGCATCCTACCCCAATATTGTCCGTTCCGATGGTCGATCTACAAACCTTACTTTCGCGGGTGATTCATGTAAAGATTTCCAATAAGTCGCCTATCTCTTCTGCCTACTCCTTAAATATTCAGTATTTTGGATAACTCACCCTCTTCGATGAAACGCGTTCCATAACGCCAGAAAGCAATCTAGAATATCCTTCTTTTCGCGAAAATAAAGGTACTTTCTACTTTTTATTTCCCTTTTTTATTTTATATTATAGTATCATTACTGTGATGTCGTGTTTTCCACTCCTATTCTTAACGTAAGCATGTTCATATAGATAATCATGTTTCCTAATGTGCACTGTATTTTGATGAGTCATGACTTCACATTTCATGCGTACAAAATAAGTTTGCGATACTGACGCTGCATTCACACTAGGTTACTGCTTATGTGGGATTTAGATAGAAATTGAACTAATAGTATCCATGGTTCAACAAACCCTTAAGTACCAAGGCAAAGTCCAAATTCAAATTTGCTACCAACTTAAATTATTAATTACATATTATTATTATATTTTCCACATCGCTACCGTCGAGATGTTCTAGAATGTGTGCTCGTGGCTATTTCACTATAGTCAGGATCGTAAGAGCAAGTATTGGTTCTCCTGAAAATGTAATCAATCCCTCCAGAACATGCGAACTAACGACAAATTCAAACTACATAATGTGTCTACCGAGCAAATAAAAAAACATTCAATATTGCTAAGCCGAAAACTCTTCCGAACTGCCCAGTTCTGGTGATATTTACTTGTTCTTCCAAATTCTAGCGAGAGAGGTGACTAATATTCTTCAATCCAGAGTATTCCGATGCTTCTTTATTTTTTCCCGACATATTCTTCAATAAATAATATATTAAGAATCGTGTGCCAGCAATTCCTTAACATATTTGCATATTTTTCGTCCATGAATTAAAATTTTCCATTATCTTTTTGACCTATTTTGTTCTCGATGTCCCTCTGCGGTCATAGCCATCCATCTTCTCATGTTTTAAGCTTCAGATTTCCGAAAAAGTTCCTGCCGCCACGAATGTTTACCCACGTATTCCGTAAGGGACCCAGAATCACGATTGGGTTCTGTTGCCTCAGGGGAATTAATTCCGGCTGTTATCAATATCTCCTTCCTGTAACAAGGCCAGCGGAAAGTGTGTTTGCCTCAGGGGTTATCTCCAACCCTTTATCTTCCCCTTTGCCCCCTCTCCTTTTTGTTTCCCTCGTAACGCGCCCCTTTCCCCAACCTTCCTATCCAACACCGCCATGACAACAGGGTTTGGTCAATGATTTGCGAAGTTGTGTAAGATTTATACCATACGACCGCATCTGCTTCATTATAATGGCACAGAAAATTTCATCGATTCCAAAAAATTTATTCCACACCTTGAGAATAAGCATCTAAGGACATTTCTAGGAGAAACAATTGTGATTGTTGCATGTGAAATTGACGAATAAAAAGAAAAAAACAGGAAACATTCAGAAAAATATTATTGAGATGCTAACTATATTGAAGGCACTTTCCCAAAAACGCATAAATGAATGTTCTACACTAAAATAGACTTTTTAAAGGTTGAATTTCATTCTTACCAATAATTCGTGTTTGAATCAGTTAACATTTTTGACAGGCAATTTTTTTTAACGATAAAATGTTCCAGTTTTTAAAGTGTTCCTGTAATAATCTGGAGACAAAAATGTTTGCAGCTAGAACAAATATCACGGTTGTCTGCTGTGTTATCGTTGCCGTGACCAAAATCTTGAACTTCAGCCTACTAATTCTGTATGGTAGTTTCCTGCATTGCCGGAGAATGATGATTGATATTATTTTCCCGCTGGAAAACACCTACCTGTTCCTCTTTTATACAGTTAATGCAGAAAATCCTGTCTTTCCAAAACACTGCAATTCTTGCCATTCGAGGGAACCCATTTAAATTTATTTTTGAGGTATGATATAAGAGTATCATTCATTTGATCCTTGTGCTAACTTAGAGGAGAGTATAAAACTGAGAATTTAAATAGAAATGCAAATTTGTTGTACTTCCTGCTCTATTCATGTTTTTATTAAATATTGTATTACGACCGTGCGCCATTCAACTAAGAAGTGGCTACCATTGTTTGTATAATGTCTCCGAATTAATTAAAATATTTATCGAACTGTAATTTATGAAATAAATGTACCAGTCATCAAGAATGTTCTTTAGCTTACAAAAATGCCGCTGGAAGAAACAATACCCATATTAAATATAAAGTACACTAATTACTCTAGGAGATAACATATCCCAGGGTAAAATGCAAGGATCATAGTAATCTTAAACAATGGTACTTATCTTCTTGCTTGAGAATGAACGATGACAAAATTAATGATTCTTTTGGGATGAAATATATATTGACATAGGGGACGTGGAGGAGGTACATGGTCGTGCTTGCAAATATTCGATGATAGAGTCCACATCATTTTCTCCGAAACATGGGGAGAATGCTTCACCTGCGATACATATAAAGGGCCCTTTTGGGGCGTGGCCTGTGGAGAAAGCGCACCGGGAATGAAAAATCGCGATGAGACTGCCGGAAAAAAGGCACCGCTGAAGCCTGCTCCTGATATGTAATATTTTTTAAGGTAAGAGATTCCCCGGGATGGCTTCTTTTTTTTCTGGTTTCACTTCCGGAATTTTCCACGGGAGCTCCTTTCTTCGGGATTGTTTCTGCGAAGCCTTGCGATCCGATCCTATTTCTTTTGCGGCCTGGCTTTAATTCCCTTGATCCTTCTCCTCCGTCGTTGACGTGTGCACTCCATCCCTGCGTCTCTCCTCTTTGGTGAAATTTATATATTTTTTCCTCTCCTCCCAAGGCTAGTGGTTCTTCTTATGAAAAGGAAGGCGAGGACGGGGTTGTGGGCAGAGGACGGAGAAATAAGTTTTCACTGATAAGAAAGTGTTTTCTCCAGGGTTTCAGAATTGCTTTTTTTCCTCTAGATGGAAAAAGAAAAACGACCTTTGTCAATGAAATAGGAAGAACCTCTTATTTATCTCTACGGTAATTCATACGACAGAACTCTTGTCTTCGTTTTTCGTACATTGGATACGTAAGTATTCCGGCAGAATACTATTTTAAAACAAGTAATATTTTGCATTTTCAGAAATAAATTGTGGATATTTTTCCAATTCCAGTGTTGTAATTTTGAGAGTAATTTCGTTAAAAGGGGCCTTCTGGTATTTTTAACCGAAGTGAACAGTATGAATAAATAAATGAAAAAAAACGCTCATTTTTATATTAAATATAATAGGATATTATTATGTATGATTGTTCATTTGAATATATAGAATCATACTCCCTTGCATAAATTTCTGTTAACTTTGGAATCAAAATTTTTTCTCATACTTATGAATTACATATTTTTCTCGAAAACTGAAAACCTTAAGCCATTTCAGATATTGGAAAAAGGTTGAAAATAATACAAATGAAAAGTGAGTTGCAAAATTTCAATAATTTCATCCCCGGACTCTCCGGGAAATGAGCACATAGCAGCCTCTTCTGAAGGGATTTCTCTAATAATCTCAGGGTGCGTATTTTGGCCCATGTTCTCACCAGGGAAAGTTTCCATTTTTTTAAGGCTGTTCTTATGAGATACGGGGATGATTTCAGGTTATTGATTTTGGGAGATTTCCGTCTCGTGAATAATAGATTTAGAAAAAGGGTTGAAAAAGTTCTGAAACTCAGACAAATTTGTTATGATAAGGTTTACGTTTACTTTTGTAATTGATGATGGGGCATGAGTATTTCACCTCCCTTGTTATCTTTTATGACCCTGCGTTAAGCCGGCTAATTCTTTTATTCATTCAACTATTCCCCAAAATTTTCAAACGACGTAATAAGATTTGTTTAGCAGTCATGGGCATTCTTCGGGAAACGGAATGGCATCATTTTATTAAGCCGTTAATTCATTGATTATATCAGAAATTTATTAATGTAAATTGAGTAACAACAAGCGTGGAGCAATCCTTTTAACTCCAATAGAATCGGGATAGAAGGAAAGTTCCAATCGGTAGTAAGATGATTTTGGTTGATGTTACGTTGAAAACTATTCCTAATTTTGAAAGGCAGTAGCCTGGTGGGAAGAGCATCCGGCTAATTACTGGTGGACACGTATTTGAATTCCGGTGGCTTTCGAAACTTTCAGCATCTGCTGTGTGGCCATTAGGGTTCCATATCTTCTGGGAGAGCTTAGGCGACACAGGAAAAGGAACGGGTTCCTCCACCCTGAAGTGTGAGAGAACTTGTAGTTCGTGGTGATATCTGACCTCAACTATCAAGGCAACTCCTGACTGGGCACCATACTTTTTACCATGTTTGGGAGATTTCAAGATATCCTAAAATAAATTTGACATGCTGAGAAATATTTTTGATTTAGATGAAATTTAGCTTGAGTAAGTAACACCCCGAGACCATTTTTATTGAATCGAAACGTTCGGAAAATCGAAATAAAGACAAAATCAATCCACCCAACTTCTCATTGAACAACTTATCGGTGGATAATACATCTCAACTCCACTCCCAGTTATAGCTATCACTTTGAAACTTTCAGACCTTGTGACACTCCCACCCACTTCCTTAGTGCTAAGCCGGGCTAATTGAACCCATTGAAAAAATTCTTTTATTTTTCATTTTACAAGATAGTGTATAGTTGGTTTTGTACCTTTGAATCTGCATTTGAATTTGTGTGCTTTTAAAATAAGTATACCTCTGAAAAAGGAGCGCATGAAATGGATATAAAAATATATATTACCATGGAGAGGGTAGATTACTACACGAGATGTTATAACACTACCATAATTAATATTACAAATTTATTGGACCCATATCCTTGAACGTATGCTACAAGTCCGTATCTTCATATAAGATTATTACTGTCAGATTAAAAGACAAAATATAAATACTGAAGGTACAAATTTAAAAGAAATTTAGTGTGACACGGTAAAAGGAATTATAATTTAATGAAAGATATTTTACATCAGAATCTGTCTTGTGGTATAGATCCTCACGGTGAAATATATTTTTTTATTGCTTCAGAAACGTAAGGAAAATCAAATATGTTTTTTGCTAATGTTGTGCACGTTCGCCAGGAATGACGAGTAGCAGTCATGCATGCGATTCGTGTCCTTTTCTTTTAAATGTCTTTATGAGCTCCCGCTGGTAAGTAAATTGATGCTTTGACTTTATTTCGCCGAGCTACTTTTATTGGCAGTTAAACATTGGATTATACCCTGAGTTAAAATATAGGGGCAATTTATTAAGACCTATTATTTTAGACTCTTTTAAAGAAAACTTGAGACCTTCCCCTAATTTCGTTTCTTTTCAACTTCTATGAACTCCGGTCAAGAGTAGCTCGCAATTACCCCTGCGCAAACAGAGGGTCACTTCGTGAAATATTCAAATTTCAAGGAAAGTTCGCCCACTTCTCTTTCTGGAAGCAAATAACACTGACAAAATGAGAAGTTGTCATCCATTTATTTTTACTTACAAGTTCCACTAAATGAGATCCATTTTTTCATATTTTATTCATAAAGAGACAAGGATCTCACACGACGAATAATTTGCTTTCCCATTTATGTACATAAAAATACAAATGTAAGCTCGATTCAGGTTTATTTGCTTAGTAATCTTGAGTTTTTTTAATTATATGGTTAATGGGCTCACATCTAAAATCTGAAGTCGGTTGTTGGAGTTCACTGTAATTAATGGTCTAAATTGTATTTCTGGATGGATATTTGTACACACACATGCATATAATTATGTATATGTGTATACATATATATATATATATATATATATGAAGTCACTTTCTTGAAAAACCCACGAAAGTGCACAATAATGTAAATTCACTAACTAGTCGACAAACACAGAAACTAAAACATATAAAAGAGGGAATCACTGTTTCTCGAATTTTCGGTGGTGCCACCACCTTTCTCAAGAGGAATTAGGAACAGAACTGAGGCAGAGGAAGGCCAGAAAGCAGTGGTACGAAGGAGAAAGGGGAAATGGGGGAAAAGAGGGGAAAAGAAAGGAAAAGGGGGGAAAAAGGGGGGGAGGCATTCGAGATGAGGGGTTTGGAGGGGTGGGTTTAAGAAAGGTGGGGATGATATGGAAGTTGTTGGGGGCGGAGGGGGATGAAATTATGTGCATAAAGGGGGAAATTTCTAATATTAATACCTGGGCGATTCCAGGAATCCAAGAGACAGATGAAAGCTAGATGATGTTTTTAAAACGCCCAATTGCTCCGAATCATTTGCCAAAGGAAGGCTTTTAGGGAGCTGTTCCACCCACCAAAGGAGAAATAGACAATACACACAAGAAGAGGGAGGGGAGCGTTTTAAAAACCTCGCAGATCTCAGTGTAATTTAAGTTTCCTTGGTGGTGTAATCGGTAGCACATCCGCCCGGCAAGTGGAAGGTCCGGTGTTCAAATCCTGATTAAGGAAATATTTTTACATTCGTGATTTGATCAAAAACCGCCTTCCCCACATGTCCTGTGTTCGCCTTTTATGTGTTTTCCTATCCCCTTTTCTTATACCTATTTCTATGTTTGAATGATATATATGTATGTATATATGATATAATATGTATATATGTATTTGCATGTAAACATATTTCCAAACGCACATTATCAGCTGTAACAAAACATGCAGGCACATGTTTATAAAAAAGTCACAACTAAGCCATAATTATGCGAGTGTTAGCTGATAAAAATATCTCAGAGATCTCGAGAATAAATTGAAATGGAAGGCTGAAAAAAGAATGTTTTCCCCAAATATTTGAAAAGTTGTTTGCTGGCAGACACGATTTCAATCCTTGGATAAGTTTGCGTTGAGCTTAGCTTATTTGCTCACATGTCCGGGCGAACCGCACCAAGCCTATTAAAATATTTTTGTATTTTTATTTGTAAAAAATAACATTTTTGTATAGAAGAGGAATATTAGTTGATATCAAATGAAATTGAATAAGTTTAAATAAACTTACCACTTCACTCAAGGTATTTCACCTATTAAAGATAGTTTATGGCACTGGTGCTAACAACAATTTAGTTCTACCATTCACGGTAACTTCCCCTTGTTTGCCCCTCATCATTTCATTCTTCATTTCTTGGTAACTTCATGCTGTCTACAAAGATTCTTCCTTCCGTAACCCCGCTGAACCAGTATTCTCCTTATCACGGCCTTCAACATCCCAAGGCCTTTCAGTATTTCCTCCATACACTTTCTCAGTCTTTTTCTTATTTCCCCCAGAAACTTTCTCTCTTTGCCAGCCCCATTCAAAACTTCGCTCCCTTTTTTTCCCCTCTCTGTTCAACTCATTTTCTCCATTCTTCGGCACTCCCGCATCCCAAAAGCCTACAATCCACGCTCATTCCTTTGTCTCTACGAACAGTTTGCACATCTATAATACACTATGCTCCATACAAAAACTTGTTAGTATTTTTTTCACATCTTCCTTAGTGTCACTAATCTTCTTCTTGTAAATATTTCCTTTGCAAACGCAATAATTCTCTTAATGCTCCCATAACTATTCCCATTTTCTCCAAAATACTTCTCAAATATATGGATTGCTGTAAATGTTCTTATTGATACTTTCTTGCCCTAATGTTAAACTTTGCTATGCTACATATAGAGAATCTCATTATTTTGTTTCCCTGTGGTTAATCTTCACCCAAATATCTATATGACGAAAGAACACACGTTACTTTTCCACATAATTTCTTTTATTACGACCTTGTTTTTGTTGCAGCGTAGTAATTGTAGGGTAATAGTATTAATAAAAAAAATTCAATGGGGAAAATCAAAGTGTCTTCTTTCATCATGAAGGATTTCCACCATGTTACGCCGGAAACTGTGTCAAATCACTAGATGTTTCTGTAAACCACTCGGTAATCTCTCACTCACCTTTGCTTGATTATATGATCTTATTGATAATTTGTAAACCTGACTTAATCACAAGCCTTAACTACTCTTAATTTTTCCTCAGCCATTATGTGGAAAGGTATCGGCGATAAAGGTGAATATTGACTCTTTCGTTTTAAAAATCAACAACTAACGAAGGGATATTTTTTTATTAGGTAATCTACCGGTTAAGGTAGGTTTTTGGATGCACACGCCTGTCAAATAAATATTTTGTAACTCCAAACCAAACCCAATCCAGCAACCTACTCTACATCAGGTCTCTCTTCATCTCTGTGTACTTCCTTCCTCCCTTCCTCCTGTCCAACATCCCTATCCTATTCCTGCCCTTCCCTCGCTTGCCCAACATTCTCCCCTCTATTATCTTCTTCAACATTCCACTGCCGCTCAATACGCTTTCATCTATTTTTCCTGCCTCCAGAGGATTTCTCTCAACAAACACCTCTCCTCACCCACCATCTCCAGTACTTCCTCATTTGTTTTCCTTTCGGTCCATTTCACCTTCTTCATTCTTCTACACACTCACATTTCAAAGGCTTCAATCAACGTATATCCTCCTGCTTCAGCGACTACGTTTCCGCGCCGTACATAGGTACGCTCCATATCAGAGTTTTTACGAGTCTTTTTTTAACATCCCTACTCAACGTCCCCGTCATCAACTCCCTCCTCCTTGTGAAAGCCACCTTGCCTAGCGCAATTCTTCTCCTTACGTCCCTACCACTTTGACCGTATTGGTCCAAAATACTTCCGAGATATGTAAACTGTTCTACCTGCTCTATTTTTTCCTCGCCTATTTTAATATTTGGCTTAGCCTTTTTCTTTCTGGAAAATCGCATTACCTTTATTGTATTAATATTGATTCTCATCCCATATTTATCGCACTGAACCTCCAATTCACTCAACAATGCTTGCAACCCCTTGGCTGACTGAGCAACTAATGCTTGGTCATCAGCAAACCTAACCGATTTTACGAATTCCCCTCCGACTTTCATTCCTACCTCCAGTTATTCCCATGCCTCTTTAATCATTTCCTCCGTATATACGTTGAACAGCACCGGTGACAATGGGCAACCCTGCCTTACCCCTCTTCCTAACACTGCCCATCCGGACTCACCGTTCCCCACTCGCACCTGAGCAGTCTGAGACATGAACAGGCTGCGGATCAGTCTCCTGTCCCTCCAATCCATTCCTATTATCTGCAATACACGCATTAATTTTTCCCGATTCACTCTATCAAACGCTTTTTCGAAATCTACAAAACAGGCAAATACGTCCTGATTGTATTCTATATTGAAGGGATGTATAGTATAAAAATTCATAATTTCTCACTCTACTCTGTCGAATGATTTCCCTAAATCGACGAAAGCCACAGAGACATCCAACCTATATTCGATGTTCCTTTTTACTATTGTACTCATCAATGCAATGGGATCACGCGTTCCTATTCCTCTTTATTAACCCAAACCGGTCTTAGTATGGGTAATTGCTTGCAGAATTTGATATCCTTCTATTGATGATCTTTACGGTATGAGTACTTAAACTAAGACCTCCTACAACCCTAACATGGAGCTGTATTACAATTTTTAGGGATCTGAATTGAAATCGTTCCAAAGAAATTTTCTGGCCAAATTTCTTCCTCATAAATTCTTCTTATAGATGCAATGAATCCTTTCCTTCCATTTTCCCTTCTTATGTGCACTATGTACATTATCCTCACCATTTCCTTTTAAACGCACTACTATTTTCTTTTTTTCATCCATACTTTTAAAGAAATACGTAGGTGGTTTGAATAGTTTCCGACCTCAGAAAATTTCAGAAATAATGCCTTGTATCTTTGTAAGGTCGGAAACTTTTCCGACCACCTTTGTGCCTATCAACTTATTGATTTTATATTTTTTTTCAAGTCTTATCGTTTCCTTTTCTACTCTTTCTACTCTGTACATAAGATGATAACACCTGACACAACCGAGCTGAAAATGGTGGAAAAATAATTGCATGATTGGAAACTATTGAACGACTTGATCAAATGGGCTCTTTGGAAGAAGACTCCTCAGCGATGGAGAGATTGTTAACTCAACGCAGAAAATGAAGAAGGCTGTACACATTGTGAAGTAGCTACTACCAGCAAACAACCTTGTTCCAAAGCTAAGGAAACACTTAACAGAAACAAAGGAAATAAAAATAAGGTATGAAAATTTTAGTATATTGGGCTGCTAGTACAATATCATTGGGTGTCTTTTGAAAGAGCCATTAGCTGTATTTTGATAACCATCACAGCACATCACCACAGGTTTGAGCCTTGTTTATACAATGGCTATTTACTGTCCACTTTAATGTGACATATTTGCAAGGTCTTGGTTTTTCCAAATGGATATAGCTCTGTAATCTTTACGTGGGTATCCCTACGCTTAAAAATCAAGGTTAAGGAAATAGGGTTCGTTTAACTTAAAAGTGTAATGCTTTAGATCTAAGGATTTCTGGGCTATTAAGGGCAAATATGGGAGGGCGCCTTTCAGATATACAGTCAAATAATATTGAATTTAACTATAAATTAATTAATTAGTATTAAAGGCTAATATTTTCTTATTGTTACAGTAATCTAATTCTTTGTTCAGAGGTGCTCAAAAATCTATCCTTGCATTCTTTCACAGAAAATGACCGTCTTTATGACATTTTTTTCCATTCATGTTGACCGTGGTTTATTGAGTTCATTCTCTCAGTTCTCTATTGTTGTCTTGTCTCCTTCGTTTGGCTCTGTGCTGAACTTTTTGTCAAATCTTTTGAAACGTATCTGCGGACTGATGATGTATCTAGTTCATGAGGGTTACTGTTGAACTACGGATTATGGTGCCCAAAAACTGACAGAGGACCTTTTATTTAAATCTGGTTGATACCCGTGGATATATCTTGCTAACAAATGGAGCGGCGGCATTTGCTGATTCATAGTATGAACGCTTAATAATATAATATGAATATGATTAATAAATTTAATAATTGGTTTAGTGTGAAAAGGGCAATCGTAGCGGAAAGAGCGACCTCCTTATCTATCTTGAATCCAAGAGCTTCTCAAGGCGTAGCTGACGGTGATCTCTATCATCACAGGTTAAAAGACAGATTTGTAACTTATTGCGGTTGTATTCGATTTAACTATTCACTCTTTCTTTCTCTATCGACTCTAAAGGAAGCATTGACGTGACCTAGATATTTACCTACAAAAGGAATACCAAATAATTCTGGATTACTTACTACATTACATGTTCCATGTTTATCACATCGTTGAAATCACATGGCTCAATTGGTTTGTATAGGGAAAAATATAATTATAATGAGATAAATAACTATCTTGGGTGATACCTGACACAATGGTCATAATGCGATTATTCAAAACTAGACGGCACACTCCTATTTGAAACTTATTCTTTTGTTGCATTATGAATTTTTCAGTATACTCAATGATTTTCAAAAGGTAATAAGCATTTTTTTAATATACTGGACAGGATGATTTAATCAATAGTTAATGTTAAAAGCTTTGAATATTCATCAAAACGTTTAAATTTAATCAAATACTTATTTAAACACAAATTACAATTTAAAAATTTTATGAAAACTTTGAAATCATATTTATGCTTGTATAAACTTTATTATATTTCTTGAACCTATTTTCCATTATTATATTTGCTGATTGAATAAAAGAGTAAAATAAGAGAGACAGAAATAATGCATAATCGCTGCAGCGAACGTACATTCCAACATTTTAAAATCAAGGACGCAAAATTAAAAACTTTACTCAGCCACGCAGATTCTTGCCTGGTGCAAAATGCCTACGTATATGCGTAAATGTACGGGTATACATGTATATATGCAAATATACATTTATGTATAAGTGCATCTTATATATATATAAATAATAGTCTGGTGCATTAACGCTCCTCCCATCCGACACAAACCTTGCGGCGGCTTGCGAGGCTGTAGATTTGGTCATGGAGAAGTGAATTACCCACAATAGAGAAACACTTCACCCCAAATCAACGTGCATTCCTCGAGTCTTTGTTTTTCCCTAAGGAGAAGTTCCCTTTTGCGATTCAGGAAATTTGGAAACAAGGCCAGGCACCCAGATTTGCTGAGAATTCTTGGGACCCTTAACAATACCGCGAGGGTTGAGGGGGAAAGGGGAGATGTAACAGGCGGGCGCGATGAGTGAAAACCGATGCGGGAAGGTCGATAATCGGATGGGCAGAAAGGGTTTGATCTCGGAATGTAGCGGATGGAACAGATGGTACGAAGGTTTGCGGGGGGGTTTGAACGGGGTGGATGGAAATTCAGTCGGAAATATTATCGCGAAGGCTTCGTTGTTAGATATGCTTTAGGGATCAGCGGTATCGTTATTCCTTCGGGCTATTAATGGTGTGCTGTCATCTTTGCCCGCACCCCGTATTGAACCATTATTTCCCGCCCGGCGTTCTTCGAGTAATAGGCACATCCATAATCTACACCCGTCTGGTTGGAATTGTAGGCTCTCTGCCCACCAACATGAGGGGTCAGGATCCGTTAAGGGGGAAGGGGTTGTTTCCATTAATAAACCGCATCGGGTAATCAGTGACGTTGCTCTCACGCACACCAAATGCGTTAGACTTCCGGTTATCGACGAACAGATGAGAAGAGGTTGAGTTGTAATGGCTGTTCTGTCCTCAGATGAGGCAAAATACCGCCAAAAGGACAGAAAATAACTGCAAGAGAAAATAGATAATAAGTATTAGATGGTAATAGGATCTTAATATACAATAAGAATTAAAGTTAGCGTGTTGACAGTCCCCATAGACTGCTCCACGTCAGATTGGTTTTATTAATTAGTTTTTTTGCCAATTATTTTCCTTCATTTCCTGTGCGTACCAAGCATACCTTTCTCTCTAAAATCCTCCAACATTTGGTCACCTTTCCATACTTCCTTCGTCCACGCTTGTCTTCATCGAATTTCTCCCAAAAATTCCCGTCTTCCTCTGCATTGTCTTGTACTTCTGGAGCTTATTATCTCCTGTCTAGTTGCCATTCTCTGTCTGCTTTATATTTTCTGCACCACTCTCAGTATCCACATATAGTACATCACACCAATCTACACGCAACCTATTGTGTGAGAGACCAGATTTCAAGATCGCTAACCGCTACGCTCCATGTCGAAGTCTTAAAGTAATTGATTAATTAGGTCATTGCTTTACCTTTGTCATAACTCTTCTCTTCTTTTGAACAATTATTTTACTTTTGCAATTCTTCTTCGTATGCACCTCAGAGTCTATGTTCTAATCGATCATTTTTCTGGTACTCTTCCCTTGCTTGATATTTTTCTTTTCCTTTTCCCACTTTTTCTTTACGCCTATGATTTAGGATTGCGACTGGTTTTCTGCTTTCTGACTCACGATATAAATATTCGTACCATCTTACCATCGCCTTTAATTTTTCCACTTAATGATTGAATTGTTCAATTCTTTCCCGATGTCCTCATTTTTTATCTGTGATGGATCATAATTAAACACATTTCAGGAATTACATTTCATCGCAACAATTTCAGAGCGTAAAAATCATTCGCCTAATAATGCAGCAATTTCAGAGAGTAAAAATCATTCGCCTTGACCGGGATTCGAACCCGGATGCCTCGATATCCGGCCGAGTGCTTTAACCAATTAAGCTACCGAGACGTCCTCTTAAGCATTCGAGTCGTGCGCGAGGCGCCACAGCCCACGAGGTTAAAGCCAATTTGAAACACTTAGGCTGTTCATCCCTTAGACAATTTTCAATGCCTGTGACATTGTTTGTTCGGTATTTCGTCACAACATCTTGTTCCTTTAAAGCCCCCAAAATTTCAGAGTGTAAGAGGACGTCTCGGTAGCTTAATTGGTTAAAGCACTCGGCCGGATATCGAGGGATCCGGGTTCGAATCCCGGTCAAGGCGACTGATTTTTACTCTCTGAAATTGCTGCATTACTATATAATGCACTAATAGCGGGTGACTCCGTTAAAGTTACTGTTACAGCTTCTTGAAAAAAATCATTCGCCTTGACCGTGATTTTTACGTTCTGAAATTGTTACAATGAAATGCATGCTAGCGGATGACTCCGTTAAAAGTTACTGTTGCGACATCTCCCGCAGTTTCTTGAAATTTACATTTCATAGCTTGAAGTTTCTTTTTTTTTCGTTTTACGGAGAGTTAATGTTTCGAATGTATACGGTGGAACAGCTGTTATTTTGTAAAAATTCATTCGTATATCCTTTCTAATTTGGTACCGTAGGGCATTAAAGGTTTCGTATATATTTCTGAATCTTGACAGTAAAAATTCAGCTAGTATAATAAACGATTAAGATAAATGTCAGAAAATTAAAACTGTTAATTCGTTTACGATTTCATTGTCAGCGAAAATTTCTATTCTTATATGACTTTTGCTTTTATATGCCGTTCATTTAGATTTGGCGATAGAAATGTTGAATAAACTGTATAGAGAACTATTATTAATTGTAAATATTGATTTTTGTGACTGGTGATCTGTTTTTTGTATAATCACGATTTCACACCCAGGGAAGAGAAAATTAAGATGTATTTTTCATACACGAAATATTTTATCCATGCACGTACTTATTAAAAAAAATGATTGGCGAGAATGGATGATCATATCAGACGTCCCTTTGGAAGGATCAGCTTCCATCAATGTGCGGTTTAAATCTAAGGCAATTACAATTAAAAAGACTTTAGGACGACTACGATTAATATTTAGGAAAACCTTTTTTTTCCCTTGTGGAAATACAAAGTTTACATCGTAGTGGTCGCGTTATATTATTAGAAGACCTTAGAAAATGCATAAATACCCAATTCGTGTCAAGGTTGGACTCTTTATAACAGCATTTCTGTTTTTCCGATAACAGTATGTATGCTACTATGTTTAAGTCTACCTTTTATTATTCTTTAGTAGATAGTTTATAATTATAAAAATGCTTTATAATTTAATTATTGATTTTCCCCATTAAAAATTATAAATAATCCGCTTCCATTATTTATCAAGGACCGATCATGTTAAAGTTTTTCAACGTTTTAATTTTTAAATTGTTCTATTTCATTTACTTTTGTGATCTAATGGGTTTTCCAGTGTTTTTAAAGAGTGAGTTGTCAACGTAGATGTAATAAAGTGCCTCTATGTTTGAAGAGTTCCCGGTGCATTCCATTTAGTTCGGATTATTTGCAATGCTTGCTGTTTCTATTTATTCTAGCGCTATACAATCAGTTTCTTTTGCGTCATATTCTATGTCATTGATCTCTTATTCATGTATATTTCACCGAAGTTGAGGTTAATAGTTTTTCCATATGTCTTTTTCATTTTGACTGAGCGATATCTATATTATTTTATTTTTTTTAATCATGTAATATTTGATGGTGGGTCGCGGTAGTCCAGGGTGTAGATGTTGGACTACTAACCGGAGGGCCCGGGTTCGATTCCCGGGCGAGCCACTCTGGGTACCTGCAGCTCCACCTTTGTGATGTTTCGGAAACCAGATCTTCCTGGGAAACCATCCCCGGCACAGGGAAAGGAACTGCCCCCCCCCCCTACCCTGATATATGAATGAATATCACACGCCGTCGGGCTAAGTACTGGATGAACTCTACCATCACCGACCTTCGGGTTGATTACTGTGCCTGTGGTTTTTTTTAATATATGGTGATATTAATTATTATAAACTATTTCTCCCTGTAGTTAACATGATTTTGTACACACATTTCATAGAATATCATCCGCAGCCGCATCAGTGTCGACTATCGACTAAGCATTAAAGCCCTGCTAAGCCATTCTTCGCTTATCAGAAGGTGCCTTTTAACAATCAAAATTCAGTTTTCAAACATTTTCAGTCATTGTAATTACAATTTTTAAAATTATTTTGGATTCATCTGTGAATATCACATTATTTAAATCATAAAACAAATATTTCATTGATTCGATCCCCAATTTCCTAATTATGACTCATTCTTGTGCAATAATTACTATGCCGATTAGTGTTCCCATTGCTATACCAAGTTCCGATCTAGACATCTGACCAACCATTCTTCACAAATTCATGAACGTCATCTCACTGTATTGAAATTCACAGCAGAAAAGCTCCTTAAGCCACCAAGGTGGGGTTTTACAGCATGCTCATAACTTGCTTAAGTAAAATTAATTACTAATACGTACCTTAATGGCCTTAAGTGGACAAGGGGAATGATTTTAATACTCTGAAATTGTTGCATCGTAATTTATATGTACCTTTATATCATGCGAAGTGTAATGGAAAAACATCGAAGATCATGGCCAGGAATATTGAAGGAGCAACAGGGTATAGATGGTGATTCAACGTACAATCATGTAAAGAAGGGACGCGAAAAGGCTAAAGAAAAAAATCGGTAGTGGCCATAGGCCAGGTGAGTGATAATGATATTGTTAAGGATAAAAGAATATCAAACCAGCTCAGTGGCTGCCGAGGTGCGTTTTGCTAGAAGTAACAACAGAGAGGAAGATGTGGACCAGAGATCGTACGGAGGGAATAATTTCAATTGTGCCTCGGAGATAACGTGGCTTCTTGGAATATAGTAATGGACGAAGAGGAAGATAAAAAGAGAGATAAGGGAGTATATTTCAGGAAGAAGGAAATGAGAAAGCACTAGAGTTAAGTAGGGAAGGGGTCCAATCTGCTTCCAACACCATTACGGGCTACGGTTATCATGGTTCTAACTGGTAAACAAAGGTAGATAAAAATAAAACGTGGCAGATTTAAGATAGGGATCACCGTTGCTTGGAACGGGAGTAATGGATTCGCACAAATGGCCTAGGGATTTGGTATATTTTAAAAGCTCTGTAGTCAACTAAATACCAATAATTATGTATTTTATATTTATATATATCCCGCAAGCCACCGCCAGGATGTGTGGCAGGAGGTGAATGCACAGAATAATTTTACCCGAACATGAACCTACCGCAGTTTACCAATATTATTACGATCCCCTATCGTTCGTGGAAAAATGACATCTTAAATCTATCGATTCTTCACTTAATCTCTCTAATTTTATTTGCATGATCTCTCCTGCCGTAGGACGATGGAGGCAACAACACTTTTCAATATCACTGCTAAAGAGACCTCCTTCCAATTTATGCGAGAGATTCAAATCTGTAATTTTACCTTTGCTCCATGAGTGATTCCCAGCCTAGCTGCTCTAATATTTTGGATGCGCTACTAAGTTTATCATGACAACGTTTAACAAATCTAACTCCTCTACGCTGCACGCGATCCAATTCGGCAATCAATCCAACTTCGTGAGGATCCCATGCACTTGCAGTATATTCTAAATGAGGGCTAACCAGCGACAGAGAACATTTCTCTTTGATCTTTTCATCACATATACCAAGTACTCTTCCAATAAATCCTAATTTTTTGTTAGCCTGTCCACATATTCCCCATATGTGTTTCACCGAGGAGATATCGTGAGTGAGAGTAAAGCCTAGTTATTTATTGAGTCCACACATTCCACTTCGGTGTTCCCGATGCAGTATGCGTTAGGGTGGGAGTTGCTCTTTTTGCAGAAATTTATGACTACGCACTTTTTTAAGTTTAGTTCTAATTGCCAAGTGTCGCAGCAGCGTTGCATAGCATTATGGTCGTCTGACAAAGCTGCTGTATCCTCAGGATCACGGATATCATGGTAAACCTCAGAATCATCGGCAAATAAACGTATCTTACTAGAGACTACGGAGTCAATATCGTTAACGTAAAGTAGGAACAAAAGAGGTCCGATGACACTTCCCTGGGGAACACCTGA
Organism: Hetaerina titia; assembly: GCA_037158775.1. NCBI lineage: Eukaryota > Metazoa > Arthropoda > Insecta > Odonata > Calopterygidae > Hetaerina > Hetaerina titia. The sequence continues at coordinate 50,081,140 of CM073778.1, forward strand.
AGTAACTTCTAATGCAATTGAGCTAACTCCATCTATCACTATTCTTTGAACCCGACCATTCGAAAAGTCTTTAATACAACCCCAGATATTTTTATCTAGGTCATATCCTTCTAGCTCTTGCGAATAGTTTACTATAAAGTACTTTGTGGAAAGCTTTCTTAAAATCTAGAAAACCGCGTTCACTGGAATACAGCTGTCTCCCGAAATAAGAATATCATGAACAAAAAGCGCAAGTTGTTTCTCGCTGGATCTACCTTTTCGGAAACTTAGCTGAATTTTCATTAGTAACTCCTGATTTTCGAGGTGTCTCACGATTGAACTAGCAAGTATACTATATGTTCCATAACCTTGCACGAAATGGATGTGAGGGTAATAGGTCTGCAATTTCTCGGTTCTTCCTTGTCTCCGTTTTAAGATACTGGGCTTAATTTAGCCGTTTTCCAATGCCTGGAAAATTTGTGATCTACCGGCGACTTCTTAAATATTATTGCAATACGGCGCAATTTCCGAAGCTAGATCCTTAAATATACGAACGGGTATTTCATCGGGCCCGGAGGATTTATTAGGCTTGTAATTATTCTGTAAACGTTCTACTCCATTATATGAGATATGAATATTGGGCATCGATTGACCGGCACGATTTGGTAAGCTATCGGAGATATTCTGTGAGCTATTGTTGAAGACGCTTCGAAAGAAGGAATTTACTAAATTAGCCTTTTCCAAACTGCTGGATATTATTTGTCCTTTATTTTTTTTATTGAATTGACAGTTGACTTATTTCCCTGAGCCTCTCTGACGTATGACCAAAATAATTTTGGATTCTCTTTCAAATTTACCGCTAACCTTTTACTTTTGAATTTACTAGGGATGAATTATTATCCCTAATATTTTTCATCTTGGCGTGACATAGCCTTTGACGTCGTAATGCTAAAATGCTTTGGCGTCGTAATTTCTATAAGTTCATATTCCACTTGCTGGTCTTATTTCTCATGCTTTTGACAGTGACCCTGCACGTTATTTGTTTCGTAACAATCGCAGAGTCCTCTTCTCCGTGTTTTAGAGCACCAGGATCGTTCAAATCGCTCCAGTTCGATAATTATCAGGAATTAGTTATCCCCATTTCTCCATCCTACATGTTTTCAAGAGGAAAATAATTTAGCTGGCTGCCAGTTGCCTTTCCCCGTTGTTTCTTTTAACGTTACACCATATGTTAAATGGCCACTCTTTGAGATCATTCCCCTTTGCCAATAGAAAAATGAAATTTGATCTACTCAGTACAACGAGAAATATTCATGGCTGTCGTAAATATGGTTTCCTCTGATGCTGAATTCATACGGGCGTGATATACACGCTAGCTACGCAGATTTATCTTGTGAATGATGTTCAAAAGGAAATACTGTTTACAATAAGGAAATGCATTTTTGTAGAAAGAATGAAATGTTCCGAAATGAGATCTTTAGGCTTTACTTTTTACGTCCTTACTTACGACTTACAACTTACTCAAAAAAAAAGTCCTTGAATTACAAATTGGCTGGAATGCTGAATTTTAATGTAAATTTCTTGCCATCATTGACATATGAATGAATTAAACTACAATCTAAGAATACGACGATAAATATTTTCTATTTGTCCAACAACTATCGAACATAGTTCAAAATATAAAACATCTTCTTTCTAATGCGGATTTTCAACGCTTTTATCGCTGTAAGTGTCATGGAAACCCCTTACTTGAATTAGGATTTGGAAGAACGTTTTATTTATCTTCCCTATTTAGTTTTCTTGGTTCCTGTACTTTATTCATGCTAAATTACTTGCACATTTCGAAGCGCGAAGTTCTCAGAGTTCCAATTTTTTTCGGGAACACTAATTATACCAGAAAGTTGAGATTTCTGTTGCTTCTTTACAAAATCTCCCTGTAGACGGAAACATTTTGCACACATTCGATATCATGTTTCCGGGATAGCCTAGAAAATATCCGTGGTGGTCCATTTTATTCGCTGAAATAAACACCTGACCCGTGGCCGAGGGCTTGGGCTTGCTGTTACACGAAGTTCGAACTTGGAACAGGCACAGCCACGAGCAAATGTTCACATCCATAATAACATCACCACATTCCCCAACCAACTGAAGATGAGCTTCGATGGGTGTCAAACCTTTATATTTGAGAAAACAATTTGTTATTTATGATGGAAAGGAGACAAACTATGCAAATTTCACTTGAATAGAGATTTATTCACGACCCGGGTTTCAAACACTTAATGTCATCTTCAGGTGTTTGAAGTGTTTGACATTAAGTGTTTGAAACCCGGGTCGTGAATAAATCTCTATTCAAGTGAAATTTGCATAGTTTTTCTCCTTTCCATCATGGATAAATTTCACAAGGTTAACCCTAATACCGTTCGGTTTGTTAATTTGTTATTTCACACTAAACGACGCCATTTTAAGCATTGAAAACGCTTCTCACACTAGCAGTACCCGTACAAACCCTGTACACTCTACGGCACTGCCACTTTTATTGTAGTCTTATTAGTACTGTAGTCTTATAGTATTGTAGTCTTGCCCACCTTTTAAGGTCAGCCACATATTTCAACTTCTCCCAGTCCCGAGAAAATAATTGGGTGATCTTTGTACTCGATTGAATCTCGTATCTGCTTGGCTTTGTGGTGGAATAGTGTGAAGGCATTTTATTTACCAAACGAGGGTCGAGCAATCTACCTGCTGGGACTAACTGTCGTTGATGTCATGGGGTTCGCATAGTGGTAAATTTTGAGTGCAATAAAAGAAGAAACCATTTCACTCCCTCCAAAGTATTTTGAAGGTCACTGTCATCGTTGAGTTGTATCGTATAACAAGAAACACGTCTTTTTCCCAACTGTTCTCTTTTCTCTCTGTTTGAAGAAAATTAGCTTTTTTTAAACTAAGTAATGTGTTATTTTGAATATCAAATATTGTGTTACTTCTTTATTTTTTATGAATTATTTCCTGTTATTTGTACTATTTCCTCACTTTATCCTGCGTAAGGGACATTACTAAGCCACATGACCATGTGAAATGGGACACTTCCCGCAGCATGCGCTGTTCCTCTAATTCCTTTCTATACAACCAATTTTCGACCTTCTGGTTTCCTTTTGAACCTCTTCTTTCCTCCAAAGAAGTCTTTTACTCTCTCCAAAGAGTCTGCGTCTCTTATGGAGCCTTTGACCTCTCCCATTCCTTAACACACCTCCCCACCCAAAAGCCTTTGGTTTTTTCCATTGAAGTAGGCTAAACCATGACCTTCTCCATGCTAGAGGAGTTAGCAGGATTAAGTTGGTAAGCCGTATGTGGTGATTCTACACCAGGCCTGTAACCTGAACCCTGTGGAATTCCACTGCGTAGATAATATCTGAAGCAAATGGGTTACTTTTAGTTTGCGTACGAAGAAAATAGAGGGCTTTAGTGAGGGAAAACTCCTCGTTCACTTTCTCTTCCTTCTATACTGGTGCACAATTGCTGGAAATTGGCCCATCATTGAATAATTCAGTGTAAACACGATATCTCTAACACATGTATTAACTTCCAAACGGCACTACTCAGGAAACAAATTATCTAAGACATAAGGATGCTGAATATGGTCCTATATACATAGACGTCATGATCATTTAAGACATCATTTCCGCTGAAATTGAAATAAATACAAAATTCATTCCTCGTTTTTTTTATGACGTCAAATCTTAAAACTACAAGTAGCTATAATATTATAAATCCTTCCTCAACTAACTATAAAATGGTACCCTCAAGCTAATATATGTCGTTATTATTAAGTCCTTTATAGACAGATCATTTTCCAATTAATTTGACAATACATCTCCTAGCTTTAAAAGCCAGGCGCTTCCTACTTTCATTCTTGAAGAAATTATTCATGGAATATTCTTATTGCCAATATGTAGCAACGTGCGCTGTTAATGGCAGGACACATTTGATGGTCTTACTCTTCTTGTTCTTCTTCTACGCAATTGAATTACGTTCCTTCGCATTAATTTACATTTCTTGAAAAATAGTAATCCCCTCATGTTTTGGTGGTTCAGTCGTCAATTGAGAGAAATTTTATTTTTGGGAAAAACTTTACGTCATCCATTTTATCGAAATATTGTTGGGGAGTTTTGCCGTTTTTCAGAAAAACATCTGTCTCATAGAGAGAGTTTAAATGTTAATAGAGAAGATGTATTAGGGAGGGGACGAGAATAATTTTGTTGGGAACACTGAAGTAGCATTTTGTTAGAGATGATAATATTCTGGCCCTCCACTTAAAGTCAACTACCATTCACAAAGTCACCATGTTTTAAAGCTTGAACAATGTTATTGCGATGCAAACAAAAAATGCCGAGACCGTAAACTTGAATCTTAAAAATTCGTTTGTAAACTCGAAATTTTTTGTTTACTTTGATTCACGACCGTAGCTACGTTCCTTGTATATTTAAATGTTATTGCCACTTAAAATTTCTTATATTTTGTTGATGTTGTGAGAATTCTATGACCTCGAAGCATACAGAGTTCGTCCAGAAAATAAGTGTACTGAGCTCAGGAAAAAAAATTTATTACACTTTTACATATCTTAAGCTAATACTATATTCCTCAAAATAGGACCCTTGTGAGTCGATACACTTGTTCCAGCGGCGTTCCCATTCCTGGAACGCTCCCGCGAAGGCATCATCGGGAACCTCTCGAAGACACGTCGTCACGGCCTCTTTGACGGCGTCCAAAGTCCCGTATCGCGTTCCTTTCAAACTCCTCTTTATCTTCGGGAACAGAAAGAAGTCCGGTGGTGCCAAGTCCGGGCTGTAGGGCGGGTGCGGCAGCGTTGCCACGCCGTGCTTGGCCAAGAAGTCCGACACGACAAGCGCGGTGTGAGACGGCGCATTGACGTGATGCAGCCGCCAGATGTTTTTGATCGCTGGCCGGACGCGGGCGACTCGTTTTCGAAGCCTGTCGAGCACTTGGACGTAAAATGAAGCATTTACAGTTTGTCGTTCAGGTACGAATTCGTAGTGGACGACTCTCCTTTTGTCAAAAAAGACAATGAGCTTATTACACTTATTTTCCGGACGAACCCTGTACTCTAGGTTCCTTTGGCTTTAATTTTGAGAGTGGAAATCGGGCACAGAAGTTAGATGGAAATGTTTTGACCAAGGGAAAGCTTGAGTATACCCAATCTTCTGAATATAAATTACTTTGTCCATAGCTTAGGAAAGGAAAATTACTTTTCTACAGACGTTTACTCTACTGATTTCCACGTAATGGAACTTGAAACAATAAAGTTGGAGGAATATTTTTTTATTTATTCACGCCTAAGTATTCACGAATTATCTCTAGAATGCCTCATATAAAATCTTGCTTTTACGCAATGAATATTTATTTTTATTTTATATTTTTCTTATATCTCATGTTATCCTACTTTTATCATTAAATCTGGATTTTCTATTTACTATTTACGTTGCTTTCTACGACCTATCAAAATATCAATCTCTTTTCAGTGTGTTTCTATTATCTTCTCTTCCGTGATTCCTGTGCACACAAGTTTTCGAATTTAAGTGTCGCTACCTTTAGCAGACATGCCCTTATGTCCGTCTTTATTATTTTTCATTCAATATTCTGTTTATTTCTACCGTTTATCAGTCGCTACGAAGGATATTTTCTTCTTGCCCAACCCTCTTAACAACAGTCTTCTTTCCCTATCAACCTCCTTATATTTTCCCCGTACCTAGCTGATGTATTTCAATGTTTTGAGTATCCTTGAAATCAGTCTTATGTTTAAGTTTTTCAATATGTGGCAGTAGACTCTTAAAAATATGCATAGATGTGGGAATATATGATTTGATCATACTTTTTGCTATATTTTAACTTAAATGGAAACGGCATCGCAAACAATTTAACTTCGCTAAGAGAGGAAATCACGCTCTTTAATCCACTCAATGATGGCAGTTTTCTTGATAAATAAATAAACATATGTATGTGTGCGTTTGAGAGGTCTGGCCAATAAATACGCGAAATGGTGCAATCTGGCGTCCTTAATGCGGACTATAGCCGCGCCCACTAGCGGCGCTAGTTGCCTGAGACCCACTGAGCCGTCTGCGCTTGGTGGATCGTCGAGCTGTGGGTATGGTACCAGTTATATTAGTTTCTGTTGCCCTTGTTTTTACTGCTTGTCGAAAATGGAAATTGACGAAATCACGGTGCGACGAATCAACATCAAGTTTTTGGTAAACTGCCGTAAAAGTTATCAAGAAATTACTGAAATTTTGACAGCTGTTTACGGTGATAATTCTCTGATAAAAAAATCGTTTTCAAGTGGATTAAGCGTTTTAAAGATGGCCGAAAAGACGCCACGGACGATGCAAGGCCGAGAAAACCTTCAACCACCTGTGTTGACGACAGCATTGATCGTGTGGTGTCCCTTGTCCTTACCGATCTTCGAAAAACTATCGGAATGATAGCTGATGAATTGAATATAAGAAAATCAACAGTGCACACTCTTTTAACCGAACATAATGGATGGATCCTTCACCATGACAATGCACGTGCACATTCAGCATTTATTGTTCGCCAGTTTCTGGCAAAAAAAAATCAATCACCATCCTTGATCATCCTGTTTATTCGCCGGATCTCACCCTCTGCTACTTTTTCCTATTCCCAAAATGCAAAAATGTGAAGAGGGGACATTACTGGGAAGATGAGGACACAAAAAAGCAAGAAATGACGAGAAAACTAAAAAGCCTAACTGCCGAGGACTTGCAAGGTTGCCTTAAACAGTGGAAAAGAAGACGAATGGATAGTACTTTCAAGGGTACAAAATAGATGTAGGCTAAATTTTGCAAAATAAAGTTTTTATGGCTTCAGTTCACGTATTTTTTGGACAGATCTCGTATACGTGTACAAGCGACACTCACACAAAAAAATATATTAACGGAAAACAAACACACAAAAGAAACAAAACGCCTCAAACACTCTCTTTTGCATATTTTCCTTTTCTGTGTATCTTCTATTATAGTTTCACGTAAACTTTTTAAAACGCCATAGTGCTGACAAAAACCTTGGTGCGTTCTCAATTGCACCTCTTAAGACAGTCATTTATTTTCCAAGCTAATCACAATCTTCGAGGTTTTATATTGGCGCAATAACAATGAATATCATGCTTTTTCCGTACGAGAGCTTTAGCTGCGTAAAAAATAAAATAATTTAGCACCCAACTCGGGTTCCATGGTGGACAAATACTGATTCTCCTGGTGACAAAATACTCTGCTCTAGGTCATCTAATACAAAATTGGGAATGGAATTAAGTTCATTGTAAGCCAGGGCGAAGTCTTCATTCTCCTGTTACACGTTTAACAAAAATTACACCTTGCTTCAAAATGTTTTCTGAAATTCATTCAATAGAATCGAAGAGAGCTCGCCATTACTATATTCCCGTCCCGCTGTATTCTTTGCTGTCCCACTACTTCCATTTTGGGACACTAAGTGATTTCCTTCAATGAGCTTTCCTTCTTGACTTCCTCCTCAGTCTATAATCCCACATGCCTCGCGCTTTATCCTGCTTTTATTGACTTCTTTCCTCGCACTTTCTTTCAAAATATCTCCTTAACAACGCAACAATTGCTCTTCTCCACCCAGCCAGGCTGTTCCCTCCAAAGCCGTTTCCCTCGCCGTTTGCCATGGAGATCATCCTCCTCCGCAAATAAAACCCTTTTGTCGAGCCAGACATTTCCTTATATCATCCGCCCCCTTCTGATCCTGTTCCCTCGGCTTTTGCCTCCTGTATCTCGGCTTCGACCCATTTTCTCACCCTCTTTCACCATCGTCGACAGGATGCCATAAAGCCTCCGTTTCGCCTTCTCGTCTTATGCCGATCTGAAGAGTCAAACAACTCGCACAAATAGATGCGAAATCCTTAGCGAGGCCTAGTTTCATGTTCATAAAGCACATGCATTCATTTTTGCGAATAAGGAGGCAATTGAATCAATACGTTACCCTTCAGTTACTGTGAATAAGTTTCCTCTCTGTGGCGCATGTTATAATTATATACCTTATTTAAAAAAATAAGATACATTTTAATTGAAAATAAAATTTGTCAACCTTCTCACTCAGATAATTGACCAGTGAATTAATTATTCGATTATTAAAATTACTTGAAAGGTCAATGTAGAAGGTTCAAGGGGTTTGTATCATTTTAAAATTGAATACGCCTATCTAGAAAATTGAATACGAACCAATGGACTTGCTATTCATGAAGAAGAAATGGAGAAAGTTGGTTCATCGGATTTGATTGGGATGAATAAGTAGATATATTTTGAAAAGAGCCTTACCTGTGTTTTTATGGTTATTGTGTGTGATACCTGTGTATCATATCTCCTGCCTTTAGCGTGCTCTGCTTACATGATTCCGAAATATCTTCCTGAAGTTTAACTATGCACATACTAAATTATGTTTTACATATTTATTCGCTAAATAAATTTGATATTCTGAACAGCATCGCTTAGGAGATTAATAAATATCAAAGGTTTTGATATGACCATCGTAAGACCGACTTTATAGCGAATGAAAACAGCAAATTTATCGAGTAAATTTATTGACTTGTATAAAAAAATAGACAAATCAACGAACTGATATTAGGGAGAAATAAATATTTTGGCAGGATACATTGGACTGAGAAAGACGTACAAAAATGAAGAGGCTCCCGAGATAAAGGAGGAGATCGAAATTAGATAATATTTGGAAGGAAGAGAATGTATGAAAGATGTATAATAATGTTTAATAAAATAATAATGTATGAAAGATATAAGGTGAGGATAGTATTGAGAATTAATAACAAAGGAAAGCTTAGAGCAGTAAGGGAAAGGGCATGTTTCCTAAGTCAAATCCTAATTCTTTATTTGCTTAACTCCGTAAGGGAATAGCGGCAAGGATGTATACGTATATTCTCGGCTTCAGGGACTTAATTTTTAAATGTAATTCATTTAATGTAAAAATTGAAATCATACGCCATCCGAATGCCTGGACTGGCATGAACCGGACATCATTATGACCAGAATTCGAGTACCACTTGAACGTGCGAGCTGTATTTTAGTCGGCTGGAATAAATCATTCATCTCGGATTAAGAGTGGAAGTGATTTCTCAGACCTTCCAGTAGCTTTCGGAATGAATAATGATACAGGCATCGTTTATTTTAAAGAGCAATACTCAGTTCTAACACAGTAATATTTTAGGTGAAGGTCCATTTTAAAATTAGTTAAACCGAGACTCTTACATTTATATATTTTCAAGATGTTCACGTAGTAGATACGGCGGGAAAATGAGCTGTAAAAGTTCGAGTAATATATTTCAGTAAGACCACTGGTTTGTCCGTTGATGGAAGGAGGGGAAGTGACAATAATATCTTTGGACTACGGATGAGAAGGTGTTAAGCAAACTAGACTAAACATACTACCTTGAACAAAAAGTTCCCGGAATAACCACCGTGTGGCGCTCCCATCGTTCCGATTTGAGTTCTGTTTTTTTTGTTAAATTGGTACATCTGTTGTTGATATTCCCTTTAAATCTTAGTGTCATAACTTGACATTTGCAAAAGTTACGTAGCCAAGAGTACATCTATCTCCGTGTGTGTTGGCGATTTTTTACAATTGCAGAAATGGATTTAAATTTGCAACAACGAACTTGTATTAAATTTTGCGTAAAAAACGGATTTAGTGGCGCACGGACGTTGGAAATGTTGGAAAAGTGTTTCGGCAACGATTCTCTAAAAAAAAACGGTCGTTTACCAGTGGCACGAGCGGTTCAGAAGTGGTCGTGAGTCAATCGAAGATGATGAACGCAGTGGCAGACCATCGACATCGAAAGTCGGGGAAAAAATTGATAAAGTAAGAGAAATGTTGGTCAATAACCGCAAATTAACCATCAGAGAAATAACGGAGGACTTGAACATTGCCTATGGATCCGCCCAAGACATTGTGGTTAATGATTTGGGCTTCCGTCGTGCAGCAGCAAAGTTGGTGCCAAAAGACCTCAATTTCATGCAAAAAAGAGACCGTGTTGACGTCGCAAAAGACATGATTTGCGAGGCTGAATCCGATCCCACATTCATCAAAAGGATCATTACTGGAGACGAGACGTGGGTTTATGAGTACGACACGCAATCCAGACATCAGGCAAGTGAATGGCGTTCACCAAATGAGCCGAGACCAAAAAAACCACGTCGTTTTCAGTCAAAAAAGAAGGCAATGCTGACGGTTTTCATGGATTACAACGGTGTAGTGCATCATGAATTTTTGCCAGAAGGCCAGACAGTAAACAAAGAGTATTATTTGGGCGTTATGAGACGTTTGCGTGAAGCAATTCGCCGAAAGAGACCAGAAATCGTCGCACAGTGCGTCGAGACCGTCGCACAGTGCTATCATTATTCGTAATTTTTTGACGAAAAATGCAACAAATACCATCCAACAGCCACCGAATTCACCTGATTTGGCTCCCTGTGACTTCTTTCTGTTCAATCGAGTTAAAAAACCATTACGAGGAACGCGTTTTAGCAGCCGAGAGGAAGTAATGGAAAAATCGCAGGAAGCACTGATGGACATACCGAAAACCGAATATAAAAAATGTTTCGAGGATTGGATCAAGCGCTGGCATGAGTGTGTTGCAGTCGATGGGGATTACTTTGAAGGGGACAATATAGATTTAGATGAATAAACTTGTATTTTTAATTTTCTGAATAAATTCCGGGAACTTTTTGATCAAGGTAGTATCTCAAAAAACCCTTCTCATCTGCCAAAAATTTCCAAGAAAAACTCTTTTAGCCCAGACTCGAGAGAGATTCCAGTTCAGTCATCGGTTATAACGATCGCGAGTTCTGAAAAACCACTACTTCTCTTCCCAAAGGTACGGATGGCTAATATTTTGTCTAATACCTTTTTAATCATCAGTTCCTTAATCTTTCTAGTAAAATATATATGGAATCTTTTTAACTTTGAGAGTGGACTCGATTCTCATTGCCAAGCCACAGGCGCAAAAGTCCCGGTAAGAAATCCGCTATTCCCGCACAGACGTTCCTCATTTCTTAGGTCGAGAAAGGTCCTTATCCGCTCCTACGGTCCCCCATAATAAGACCCGTATCTAAGGCAACGGAAGGATTCTCTAGGAGGATGGGGAGATTCCCCTTGGTTGCGGAACAACAAAGAACGTTGGAACACGAGCGCATCATCTTCTTTCTATTCTCCCTTCTCCCTGCCTTCGCGAGCATCCATCCATCTGGCATCAAAACCGGGGTTAAGGTACGTCTGAAAAAAGGAGAGCTGCTGTTAGCGTTAAAATAAAATTCTACCATTCAGGCGGTGGGTTAATTGAATTGCACCCGTTTGAAAGCGGATCTTCCGAACTTTTAGGGTGGGATGAAATGGCGGCAATTACTTGACGATTACGAGAGTGCAATTGGAAGCGCTCCCCTTGTTCATCCCAATATCTCTTCCATAGTGGATCAGTCATGATACTCCTGTCTTTCCAGCTGCATCAATTTTCCAGTAACGCCATGATAGAAATGTTGCTGGAAATTCATAAAAATATTTTTAATTGTCCCTTATGCCTTTGAAACTGGGGTTCATATCCATGAGAAACGTAATCAAAATACAAAACAACAGGGTACACATTTACTACCCCTGCTCAAGCATTATTATTAGGTAATCTACCGGTTAAGGTAGGTTTTTGGATGGACACAACTATCAAATAAACATTTTGTGACTCCCCACCTAGGAAACTAATCTATATCAGGTCCCTCTTCATCTCGGTGTACTTCTTTCCTCCCTTCATCCCGTCCAACATCCCTATCCTGTTCCTACCCTTACCTCGCTTGCCCAACATTCTCCCCTCTATTACCCTCTTCAACATTCCACTACCGCTCAATACGCCTTTCATCCATTTTTCCTGCCTCCATAGGATTTCTCTCAACAAACCCCTCTCCTCACCCACCATCTCTAGTCCCTGCTCAAGAATATCCTTGAATATAGAGCAACGAACGAAAGTTATAACATTCACATTTTGTTTTTAAAAACGGTCTATATCGGTCTTTGGATTCATTTCACCTGAGAAGTAATCCATGCTCATTGAAAACTTTGCAGAATTATGTTACAATTGATTGCTGTAAAACATCTACAAAACACCCTTAAAAAGTCGCATATGATGTGTTAGTGATACTGCATGATCATCATCACCTAACGATGATGTTAATGTCCTGAAACCTGTCTCGTGAGTGAATTATTTAACTATTTAATTTAATTTATTCATTCACCATAAGCATAGAATTATGCATGGCTTTGTCAATACATGTTTTACACTTCATTTCAGTAAAAAAAACATTATGCAAAATCAAAACAATATGCAAAGTACAAATTCATACAATTTACAACTTTTTGGAATTAACACATTTCAGTTATACATTTGAAATGGTATGCATTAGAAAATCATCTACACTATAAAATAATTTACATGAAAGTAGTTTATTCACGGCACACTTGAATTTAAAGGAACTTTTGATATTTTTAATACAAGCAGGCAATTTATTGTACATAAGCATTCCCTGATGATCTATCCCTTTAATCGTTTTATTTACTCTGTGCTGACTTACATGGAATGCATTTTGGCTTCTCGTATTATGACTATGAAGGTCACAGTTTTTAATAAACATGTCCTGATTTTTGTTAATAAGAGACACTGTTTCAAGAATGTATAGACAAGGAAGAGGTAAGATTTCTAGTTTTTCAAAAATAGGTTTACTGGGAGCTCTATTATTAGAATTAGTTATTATACGAAAAATCTTTTTTTGCATTTTAAATAATTTTGGAAGGAAGATAGAGGAGCCCCAAAAGGGAATACCATAATGGAGAAGTGACTGCACATAGCCAAAATATATAGTTCTCAATGCCTGAATGCAAATTATTTCCTTGAGTACACGGAATGCATAACATATTTGTGCCAGTTTTTGAGATAAATTATTAATATGTTCCTCCCATGAAAGATTATGGTCAATCCAAATACCTAAAAACTTTGTTACCTTTAGTTCTTTTATGGGGCAACTGTTAATTATTGGATATGTTTTATAATAGTTTTCCAGAGATAAACTTCTCATGACCCACTTTACTTTTTCAGTTCTTCTTAGTGCCTTAATCCAAAGTCTTTTATCGCTTGCTTGCCAGAAATTCGATTCGTCTGCCTTTAAAGCTCTTCTACCTGGGTAAATTCCGTAAATTTCTTCAGTAAGCTGTTGTAATCATTATCGAAACAGTCGCCACGGTTCCAAATGGAGGTGGAATTAGAGGAATTAGGAGAAAATAGAGAATGGTTTTCATTTTTCATCTTTACTCGGGTAGTGGTTTGCCTTGTTTTGCAAATCTAGTACCGATGGTCCGTGGGGTCTGTCAGTTCCACGCGAGAAATTAAACTTGTATTCATCACTCGCTAATATTTTAATCTACGATAATTTGATCTCGCACACGTTTTCGAGTGCAACATTAAAAATGAACAAGTTAGTCCGATAAATTATAGTGAGGATTATTATAGTACTACTAAATTGTTAATCAGAGAACAGGGGAAATTAATACATACATATTTACGCAAATTCGTGTGTCGATGTGATCTGTCGGGAGAGTTTGACTTAAAAGAGAAGTTACGGGCGCGGCTTCGCATTACGCTGAGATCCCATTTCTCAAACATTGGCATCCTCTTCCCACGCAGCATCGCGACTTTGTTCTTTCCACCGTAAACCCTTGGTGTGGCGAAGCTTTAAAACTCTTTAGAGAATGAATGATTAATCCGGTAAGAAGTGGCAAGACCAAAGGAAGAAAGAAGTCTTCTCTCTCTCTCCCAACCTCCTGATGGAAGGATAGAATGTTTTCGAGAAATAAGAGAATTTGAGAGGGTTACGTTTGTGCAAGGACTTTTGATTGACGCATGTTTGTAGTGGAAAGACGCGAATTCCGAGAAAATCAGAGCCAAAAAATTATGTGACTTCGCCAGCACATTACTTTCACCAAACTTCTGATATTCCAATTTCCCATTTGGAAAATTAATATTGAATGAGGGATAACAAAAATTGGGAAATAAAATGAACAATGGTCAAAATAATATTACATTATCTCAATCGAGACAAGAATAACAATGTGAAACTAATTCTCCGTAATTAATACCAATTAGTAATTATTATCAATCTGAGAAATACTTTTAATTTCTTCCTCTGGTTAATTAATGCCTTCTAATTTCATTCAAAATGTTTTCTCATTTCAAAATGAAAGGAAATAAGCGAAAAATATAGACATGAAATAAATGAAAATTCGTTCTTTTATTTCCTCTTTTATTTACGGAATACATTTTCCCTCTTTTGTTACACACGGATCCCGTTGGATAATTAAACTAACAGTTTGCAAAAAAGTAACGACTCGAAGAAGCGATATTATTCTCGTCAAAAAGAAAGCGATATTATTCTCGTTTTTATGTTCACATTATTTTACATGCATGCATTATATTCTTTAATTATCCGATGGATGGCTCAGTTTTAAAGAAAGTGGAAGATGCATTTCAAAGATATGAGCGTATTTGCATCATCATCTTACAAATTCATCTAGTAAATTGTGTGCAAAAAAGAAAATTGATTTATAAGGCTCGTGGAGAATTAAAAAAAAAGAGTAGTTGAAATTTGCTTTTATATCACAGAAATGGTAGGAGAATGTAGTGTCCTGAAACAACAGAAAAATATCCGTATTCCCCTAATTAATCACTTACGATATAACAGTCAACAAGATTTACATTTGTAATTACTCAGAATTATTTACTTACCACCACCTTATTTACTGTAATCGAAATTATTGGACGTTTACATGGTTGGGACTCACGGCAAAATATTAGAGAATTCCTGTACATACGTATGTACCTCTCAGAGCTCGTATTCTCAGACCTTCCTTTGAATTGGATTTTTTACTTTTGTCCAATAATACCACAAAACTACTGCTGCTTGGGAAGCTCCCTTCGCCACTTTGAGTTTACCTATTCATATGTCACAGAGTACAGATTATATACCGCAGAAAAAAGCGTATGACAAGTTATACACGTATTAACTCAGGGAAGAGACATGGAACAATATTGAATGAGAATTCTAAATTTCAAGCTTTGCTTCACCCAGGTTCGAGTATATTTATGATGAGCATTGTTTGAATAGACCTTTTCAGATGCCAACTGTATAAATAACTAATGCACATGTCACAGCATATATATATATATATATATATATATGTATGAACACACACATAAAAGATATTTTTGTTTGTTTCATGGGTTTTGAAAGACTCTTGACCGAGTAAATTGGCCACAATTAATGAACACGTTGGTGACCCTAGCATTAGAATTTAGGGATTGACGAATTAAATTACGCAAACCTCAGACTGCGTTGGAGCTGGTAGTTAATAGAGAGTTGGGATGATCAGAGTTAGACGGAAAGGTTGAAATATTCATCACCAAAAAATGTGTTCCATAGTTAAGATAATGGAAAGCAGCATCAATAGCATCCCATGCCATATGGTATCTAAGTGTAAACCATTCACCAGCACATGCGAGTGAGGAGCATAACGATGTAAATGTGATAAAATAATGAAAAAATACTGATCTTATTGGAACTAATATTTTGTTCCGATATCTGATAATTGCTCTCAGTTATTCTGATCCCATATCGATCGGGTGTAAGGACATGCTGGGTAAGCGAAATAATGGGAATGAAAGAATACATGTGGGCTTTCTGGGCGGGATGTAGAGAAGTAGAGATTATGAAATTTTTATTAAAATGTGGGGAATTAGTGTCTTAAGGTGGGAATTTTGAGGTGCAGCAGTGTTAGAGCGCATCAAAAACGTATCATGACCAGTAGAATATTCATGGCTGGTATAAAAAGTAAGGGGAAATTTTTCGTAAAAATTTATTTATTATGCGATATTGCTATAATTCTAAAATTTCATCAAAATACATCCCTTGAGCGTCGACACAATTTTTCCAGCGGTTTTTCCACGACTCGAAAGCTCCCTACTAAGAGGATTCCGGAAGGTCCTTCAGGGTACACGTAGGAGCTCTTTTGATGTCGCTTAGGGTCCCATGGTGGTGTCCGTTGCGGGAGGATTTCACTTTTGGATAAGGGAAATAGTATGCTGGTGCCAAGCCGGGACTTTTGTTGGGTTGGGGAATCGTCGCGGTGCCGTTGCAGAAGGTCTTCGCTAGCAAACACTCGACTTTGTTCTTGGTCGTCCGTCAAGACCTTCTGTGATTTTCAATGAAATTTCAATGGTGTCCCCTTTCACTTTATCAACTCCAATGCGGACGGCAATCATACACACACTTAACCGACGGTCTTGGTTCAGCACTTCACGTACATTTCAGGAAACATTTGTTACCGATACTTTTTATAGAAACCTTGTATTGTACATCCACTATAAGAAGGAAACCAAGCAGATGACACTGAATAATTTTACACCATACATCGGCGGTACTTCGCATAATGCAAAATATTTTTTTACATTAAACACTAGAATGGATTAAAAGGGGACGTAATGTATTTCTCGTAATGCGGAAAAGTTGTGGAAGATTTCTCGAGAAAGAAACATAAGTCATTATTCAATGACTTACCATTTACGAATTATAATACACGAGCAATATTTAGTTACTGTTACCTCTATTGTCAAAATCAGGAGTAATTTTTCGAATCCGTTGGTTGAAAGTCTAATTATTTCGCCGTTTTATGAGATATAAACATATTCATTATCTAAAATATGAGGAGAAAATTTTTCAATTACACCTCAGGTATGAAGATTGTTTGACGTAGATATTTTGGATTCGGCATTATTTGCGAAATAAAACATTACCTGCACTGTGTTCCTGATGAAACATGACTCGTGAATGGTCGACGCTTGTGAAAATATTACTAATTTATTCAACTGATATTGGACAGGAAGATAAAGAGCTAGAACTAAGAGAATCCATTTCTTGAAATGAGAAATACCGTTATAAAATGCCTTACAATATATTTTTTAATAATCACAATGGTTAAATTCGATGGCCAATATTCTTAGATACTTGAATTAGAACCCGAGTTTTAGATATTTGGATGCGTCTGTGAAGAGACACGGTAAAGAATAAGAAATATATTATAAATGTATAAATCGGATTCCCATGTAATAGACAAGTATGAAAGGATGGTTGAACACCGGTTCGCAAACGTAATGATAGTCGAAGATGTTCGTATCACAGAACAGATAAGTGAGAGTTAAATGATTTGGGAAGGAATGGGTAGATCTAGAATACCATTGATAAATGCGGTCGAAGATACTCCCATGAAGAGAAATTTTAGAAGAATTCATAAGTAGAGCATACTCGTACGTTACGGAATGCATGGAGGTGGAAAGGGTATGCAAGGATAAGAACAGAATGGAAGAAATCAGTAAATGAAAGATATGACTAGAGAAGCGTTAGGGAGAGAATAAATTTTGAAGGGAAATTTCAAGAAACTGCGGGAGATGCCGCTACAATAAATTTTAATGGAGTCATTCGCTAATATGTATTTCAATGCAACAATTTCAGAGTGTAAAAGTCATTCGCCTAGAACGGGATCCCGGTCAAGGCGAATGATTTTTATACTCTGAAATTGTTGCATTACTGAAGGGAATTAGTTTGCTGACATACTATAATATCACAAGTTTATTATATTAATTATCCTGGAAGGAACGCCGTAAAAGGTGTACGGATGTTTTTATAAATGACCTATTGGGGGTGATAAATAATTCCGATATTATAATTTGTCTTAATTATTTTTAATATTTCATAAAATTTTTGAGTCGAAATTCATAATTTTATCTACAGAATATTAACTCCATCATATACCAATAATATACAGACGTTTATAATATTTAGCTAAATAATTAATGCAGGTTTCTATCAATGTTTAAACAATTCTTTCATAAACGTTAATTATTGAAATATACATGGTACGAGTAGTAGTATGGCATGATAAATTCAAAGTATGTGATTACAGCACGCTAGATTTATTGCACACCTTAGTCAAATGTTTGTAAAATCGTACGGATTTTTAATTGTACATAATAATCGTACTAGACCTGAAAATTAACTAATTATCACACACACAATCAATCTAAAGTGTCCTCAGTTTTCGCATTCCACTTTAGGTATAGGAAAGCTATTCACTCGTGCATTTTCCCAACATTATCAGCCAACACAGCTTTAGGCAATGAGCATTGGATTACACGTTCCATAATTTGAGAGACTTCTTGACGAACCTCTAAAATTCTAATGAAGTTTTTAGTGTTATTATCTAGTCGAAATACTAAGCGAGGTGTATATGATTAATTATGGTAAACGTGTCATTTGCATACAAATTAAACGGCAGAAGAATAGGCTTTTGAAGTGCCTCCGAGGCTTACCTCATAAATCTTAAAACAAAATAATCCAGAGAAAATCTAATACGTGACAGCAGAGTGACTATTGATTTAGATTTATATGGTGCTCATGAGGGAGAGATTGTTATGATTGGAACCCACGTTAGCGGTCGCGCTATCCACCAAACTCCCCAAGTCGCCTCGTGACGTTGGACCCAACGTGGGGAAAATAACTTCGAAATAACGCCTCTGCACCTGTATTAAAAAAACTTGTTTTAATTAAAGAAATGATGGTGAAATATTCAGAGAGATGGTATATCGTATAAGATGGACCCTTAAGCACGCCTCAAGGAGATGGGACCAAGATTTAATTTGAAAATAAAAAGCAGTACCAAGTAGAGCTGTCCGATTCGTTAAAAAATATTTAAAATCGAGCAGGAAGTGTCGCACGATCATTAGAGAACCTAGATTGAGTGCCACTCGGCAGTTCAATAGCACAAAAAGAATGAAACCCGTTGGCAAAATATAAATTTTACGCGTGGGATGGGATAAATACAATTCTTCAGACCCAGCACTAAATCAGGGAGTGAAAAACATGTTGTGAAAAATTAAAAGGAATACTGTTCAGCCTGTGAATATGAGAAATTATTTCCCATAATTGGGGAAAGCAATTGGAGAAAAATTTTCGAAAAGACATCTCAAATTAAATAAAAACTCCATTTTATAAACTAGGCTAAATTTCATCATTCTAAGTCTTTCTGAGAAAATTTAAATTATTTTTTCTTCGTGGTGCGCTGAAAGCCACCACTATGGTACGTGAGAGAGGGTGGTTCAAATCAGACACAACATCAACAATTAGGGATACAAATAGTTTTACCCAAATAAAAGTAAATTTCGGTTAGGTTTTCGTATCATAAGGCGATGATTAAAATAAATTACCATTCACCCACGCAGCAGATGGTAATAGGTGACATATGTTTCTATTTTGCTTATTATCTGTATTCTAGCCATATTATGGTATCGTCGTTTATTGCGATATTAGTCGTTTGGACATTTTTCCCCCATTTTTTTTCATTTTTCAAACCCCAAAATGCCATTACACAATATATATATATATATATATATATATATATATATATATATATATATATATATATATATATATATATATATATATAGAGTCACTTTCTTGAAAAAACCCACGAACGTGCACAATAATGTAAATTCACTAACTAGTCGGCACAAACACAGAAACTAAAACATATAAAAGAGGGACTCACTGGTTCTCGAATTTTCGGTGGTGCAACCACCTTTCTCAAGAGGAATTATGAACAGAACTCAATTTACATTGTTATATATATAAATATAAAATAAATAAATATATATATATATATATATATATATATACATAATCGGGTCGCGGTGGTCTTGGGTAGAGTGTTTGACTACTGACCGGAGGGTCCCGGGTTCGATTCCCGGGCAAAGCACTCTGGGCACCTGCCGCTCCACCCAAGCTCGCTGATTTTTCGGATACCAGATCTTCCTGGGAAACCAAAACCGGCACAGGGAAAGGAACTGGCCCCCCTACCCTGATGTGTGAATATTCACACGCCGTCGGGCTTGGTACATGGGTGAGCTCTACCATCACCTACTAAACCGACCTTCGGGTTGATTACTGTGTTTATCGTTTATATATAAATAAATAACACATTTATTTAGAAATAGTATATATTTTGTTAGATAAAGACGTTTGATTAAGGTTAATGAAATATCCTTTCTTACCGCGATGGCTGATTTTCGTATTGTAATGATTACAGCCATGATACGCCCTGCAATACTATATATTTGTGTATCGAAGGAGATAATTTAAATTACCAGAAAAAATTCCCAAAACTAGTAAATTATGATCGAAAGCAAACTATATGCACTAATTTATTTTTCGGGTTCAACATAATCTGGGCATATTATAAGATAGGAGAGCTCAGCGTTTTAAAAATGCTTTTCGTAACCATTGCGACATCCCTTCACTGCCAGAGTGAGGCAGACACATCCTCTCATCCTTCAAAATTCGATGTCATTTGAGGGCGTTGCCTCTACCTTTTTTAAGAATCTCGTGTCCGTTCTCTTCTCCATCCCGCCTCCCTTTCACTGTCTCTTGGCGGTTTTAATCAAAAACAGTCGACTACTCCGAGGCGTGCCCGTAATGAAACAATAATCGATGTTCACACCCCTCGGTGGTTGTAATGCCAAGTCAGGTGTGAAGGAGGCGCCAATGTAGCGAACGCTTGAGCGATCTGTAGCGCTAATGGGGACGCGAAGCAATTAACCTCAAATCGGAGTTTTTCCGCGTTAAATGGTGCAAAAGCTTAATTGAGAATTTTGGGGTGGGTGATTAACATCACAAAAGTACATCACTGTGTGACACACGTTTTTTTTGCGTACATTAACGTATTTTCACGTCGTTTTGAAGGAAAATTTTATAAAGTGACCGGCTGTATCAAATTTATTGGAAAAATGTCGTTTCGATTTGATCCTCAGCTCACTTAATTGATCCAGCCACCTTAATAAATTCAATATTTTCGCTTATTTTCCTCAACACTACCGAGAGTACTTTTAAATGTCTATTATACTAATTGCGTAGCAAATAAACTGGATAATATAATACTAAGTAAGCGGATAAGGATATCCATTCATCCTATGAAGACCAGCAATATACTTGTATAATCTAAAAATAATAGTTTTCATAAAATCATCATGTAAGTACGTTAAAATATGATTGAACACTCAATATTTATCTTTTAGTGATGACAAATTATTTAATCCTACGTACAAATGTAATTTATTATCATTTAATCCGAGTTTTTACGACTAAATTCCCACACGTACACACACCAGGGCATGAATTAACTGTCTTGAAAAAACTTGGTTATCCTATCACTCGGGGATGGTTTCCCGAGCCCATGTTTTCATTACAAATCTTAATAGAATAGATTTCTTGAAGCATAATATTCTGAAAATATTATGTTTATAAATTTGTTCGATTTAATCACTGCTTTTTTCTGCGGATATTTGTTTGTTTGGCCGATTATGCAAATTATGTCATCAAAATATGAAAACATTTACCATAAAATATCATAGATCGCCATGGTTGGACATTATTCCTACAGATATTTTGACTTAGTTATCCACTCAATTCGTCTGAATGCTTACCTATTTCTTCTTTTTGGCACACATCATTACTTTTTACGCTTTCGTCATCAGGGGATATCATATTTTTAGTACTTTTATCATGTTTATTGGTCTCACCTCATTATAAGAATATTCAATATTTTTTCCTATTAAGGCTTCTCTTTATATGAAGCTTGTCTTCTGCACAGATATTGCAATACATTCTACTTAGTAGATGGAGGCTATTATCAGTTTACAAATACATAAAATTCAAATTATATTGATCATATTCATCTATATTTGGTTTTTCCCACACCCTGCGTTATAAATTTTATTTGCAACAATAAATAGGCTTCAACATCCACTTGTGCTGTATAAATTGTCAGATGCTGTAATGAATTGTCCATACATTCCTACCAAAAAATTACTGATGCTCATTTATTATTTATTTTTATAGCTTCGATTTTTCCAAGAGATTTTGTATTCAGGACCTTCATTTTCTAAAGCTTTTTCATCCTCAAGCTCTCTTTTTTTTTAGCTTTCGTTCTTCCAACGTATTCTCATGTGTCTTTCTGTTCTTCTATTTTACCATTTCATTAATTACCTTAAAATAATAGAACATCAATAAAAATTTTTGCCTTTCAGAAGGTAAAATATTTTCACTTCCCGAAAGGTTTTTCATTCGGTAATCTCATGACAGTTACTATTTCCTTAGCTTCTTCTTCACCTTGGTTAATATCAGCTTTAAGCCACTACATGTAATAAATTGTTCTCGGCTGGTCTAGTAATATATTACTCTACTCCGAAATCTCACTACACGGCTGATGATGAAGTAAAGAAACTTAATTAATAAGGAATTTACCTTGACCATCTCTGTTCATGATGTATTGTGAAGTGATTTCCATAACCCCTATCCCAAGATCTTTCATTAAATTCTCATTTTATAACGTTTAAAACAAGGAAAGCGTCTCCTCTTCTAATCTGTAATCTTTCCATAATATATATATGTATATAAAGCTGATTTATACATATATTCATTCACATAGAAATAAAGATAAGTAAAGGGGAAAGGAACATACATAAAGGACGAACACAGTAGAGGTGGGGAAGGCGGAATCAAGCAGACCACTAATGTAAAAATATTTTCCTCGACCGAGACGTATATATATATATATATATATATATATATATATATATATATATATATATATATATGTTTATATACATAGGCAGTATGTTAGGCATAAATGCTAGGCAAACGAGGAAAGGGCAAGAACAGGATAGGGTTGTTGGACGGGATGAAGGGAGGAAGAAAGTACACGGAGATGAAGAGGGACTTGTGGATTAGGTTGCTGGATTTTGTTAGGAGTCACACAGTAATGGTGTCCATTCAAAACCTTCCTTAAAATCGGACATTATCTCGTTCGTTCCTGCGGGAGAACATATAGTGATGAGGAATGCGACAGAAGACGAAGGAAGAGATGATGATGAGGTGGGGGACTACGGTTTAGGTACGAGGGATAGTCGCGGAGAGAAAGCAATTGAGTTCTGGAGAAGATAGGAATTAATCATCACCAAAACTTTTGTTTAGGCATCAAAAAAGACGTAGGTATACATGGAAAATGCCTGGTAACTTAGAAAGGTATCAGTTACATTATATTATGGTTAGGCACAGGTTTAGAAACAGTGCGATCAATTCGCACAGTTTCTCGGAAACGGATGCGGACTCTGATCACAATGCAGCTCTCATGAAATGTAGAGTCCTATTCAAAAAGACAAGCCAGGGGCGGCGGTTTAGGGAATGGAATGTTGAAACTGTAATGACAAGTAAAGAGAATCAGCAGGCGGCTGAGATAATCATGAAGGAGAGAATAGAGCAGAGTAAACTATCGAGGACAAATGGAAATGTATAAAAAAATGGGATATCGAAATCCGTAAAAGAAATTATAGGGATTGTTAGTAGGAAAAGGATAAGGAAACTATAGATCAAAGATGAAATGATTGAAAAGATAGATGAGAGAAGGAAATGGAAGAATGTAAACACAGAATTAGGCATAAGGAAATAGGGAAGAGTTAAACAGTAAATTGAGACGGGTAACAAATAAAGAAAAAGAAGCGTGGAAGACGCAGTGCGAGCATATGGAAAGTTTGCGGAGGAATGTTTTACGCACATATATGCGCTTATAATAAATATATAAATTAAATTTGTACCCAAGCATACACACATACACAAAGTAAAATATAGTGAATAAATAAAATAATAAAATTGGGAAAGCCTAAGTAAAGAATGAGGTTTGGAAGAGAGGGGCGAGAGGAAAGAAGTGTACAGAGATGAAGACTGGCATATTGTAGAATAGGATGTTGGTTTGTGTTTTATTAGGGGAGACAAAATATTTATTTTGTGGTTATGTCCATCCAAAACCTACCTTGACTGGTAGATTACCTATTAAAAAATATATAAATTCATATGGAAATTTTGGTTTAGGTTTCCATAAGATTCCGATATATTTTATTAGGTAATCTACCGGTCAAGGTAGGTTTTTGGATGGACACAACTATCAAATACATATTTTGAAACTCCAAACAAAACCCAATCCAGCAACCTAAACTACATCAGGTCCCTCTTCATCTCTGTGTACTTCTTTCCTCCCTTCATCCCATCCAACATCCCTATCCTGTTCCTACCCTTTCTTCGTTTGCCCAACATTCTCCCCTCTATTACCTTCTTCAACATTCCACTACCGCTCAATACGCCTTTCATCCATTTTTCCTGCCTCCATAGGATTTCTCTCAACAAACCCCTCTCCTCACCCACCATCTCCAGTACTTCCTCATTTGTTTTCCTTTCGGTCCATTTCACCTTCTCCATTCTTCTCCACACCCACATTTCAAAAGCCTCCAATCTACGTCTATCCTCCTGCTTCAGTGACCACGTTTCCGCACCATACATAGCTACGCTCCATATCAGAGTTTTTACGAGTCTTGTCTTAACATCCCTACTCAACGTCCCCGTCATCAACTCCCTCCTCCTTGAGAAAGCCTCCTTGCCTAGCGCAATTCTTCTCCTTACGTCCCTACCACTTTGACCGTGTTGGTCCAAAACACTTCCGAGATATGTAAACTGTTCTACCTGCTCTATTTTTTCCCCGCCTATTTTAATATTTAGCTTAGCCTTTTTCTTTCTGGAAAATCGCATACCCTTTGTTTTATTAAATTGATTCTCATCCCATAATTATCGCACTGAACCTCCAATTCACTCAGCAATGCTTGCAACCCCTTGGCTGACTGAGCAACTAATGCTTATTCCGATATAGTTCAGTAATTAATATATCCGTTATCTATTTATGGAATCTATGATTATTCATGCTACACTGGAAAGGTTTGGGCGGATAGGATTATAGCCAGAATCGTTACCGCGAAAACCTGATTGTAGTTTACAATTGACATTGAGAACAAGAGCGTAGGATTAAATGACTGTGTCATTCTGGATAGGTATGTAAGAGGACAGTAATCCAATGATACGTACTTGATATATAAAATATAAATCATAATCGGAAAGGGAAATAGGACTGTCTGTAGATTAATAAGATTAATAATTGCCTCTCTCAATTTAACGGAAGCTGTTAAAATTTGAATACTATATCATCCTAGTTTAAAAAAAGCTAAAATTTGCAAAAAACATCATGAATGTCATTATTATATTATAACAATTCGTGGGGATGTAAAGATTGGGGGCAGCTTGTCCAATTAAGGTGGAACAAACAGAATGTAGCGAACAAAATCAAAACACTATTATTGCTTGAGGAAACGGTTTTTCCGTGTAAGGGGACGAGGAAACACACGATTCCGTCCTTTGTGCAATCAAGTGTCTGAAGTCACTGCCACGTTTTATTCCATGAATCCGTTCCGCTTGTCAAACCCTCAGCAGTGCCTTTCAAGTTGCTCCTTTAAGCTTTGCTCCCCATCCTCTGCAACTTCCTTGAATCTTGAATTCCTTTCATCCCTTATTATTTCGGAAGGATACCCAGGACTTTTGTGAGGATCGAACGACCCTGAAAGAAATTCCGCCGTACGGATTTCTTTCATAGTTTACTAGTCCCACCGCTATGACCGATATAAAAGAATCAAGAATATCATTGAAGCGCGGGGTTCATAGTTTTTCACAATCTCTGAACAGGAAAGGGGAAGAATGATGAAGGTGGATACAACGTAGGAACAATAAACAAAATATTTCGCGCGCGGAACTCGCACATAATGTTCTTGTGATCCCTCCCGAATTTGCGGAGCGCATTTGATTTTCATCCTGTATCGAAATGAGCTGGAAAGCCTATGGATTCGTAGCTGGAAGAAAGTATATTCACTCGCATCAATGTTTACTCACCCAAGGAGAAGGTATTTCCATCCCGTTAACCATAATTTGACCCTATCCGTCTGAGCAAACATCCATCTGCGGATGCCGTGAAAAGACGTCTCAGAGGTAAAAAATTACGCATTCAAGTTTACATTAGGAAAAAAGTTTTCGGGCAAGGGAACACCGATTGATGGCCAGACCTTGTTGCCTGGCGTTGGCGTGCTTCTGTTTTATGACTGTTTTATTTTCCGAGTGCAGGAGAGCTTATGAGCGCTATGTTTTGCAATATTTATATTAGCGAAAAAAAGAGAAACATTCAGGAGAGAGAGAGTGAAGCTGGGTGCCAATTCACTGTGAAAACAAACTCAGGTCACTAGGAGGGGGAGAGGGGAAGAGACTTTTCGAGAAAAAAGGTGTGAATTTTTGAGTAAGCGAAACAAAGTTTATGCCCAAGTCTAACTCAACTTCGTTTCCAATTGGTGACGACCTGCATTTTATTTTTTAAATGAGATTTTGGAATTTAATCCGCGTCAACACTGACAAAATATACCACAGGCGAGAGGCAGAGTGAATGTTTGGGCACAATATAGACGAAGATGTTTCACGGAGAGAGATATGTATTAATTTATGATAGATATGCATCATTCTTTTTGCTGTGGTCGCGAATATTACTTGCACAAAAAGTAATGCTTGACTCTATTAGTTCTGCAGACTATCCTTAATTTCGATATTATTGTCTGGCTTGGTAGAGTAGTACGAGACTTTCCTACCTTTTAAAATTACTAAAGGTGCTTATCTTACATAATTACCACACACAAGTCAATAATTGCTCTATGGCTGGTGGCTTCACGCTCTCGGCCACACACCGCCGTAGTGACTTGCAAGAAGTAGATGTAGATTATTATATCTTCAAAGTTTATTATTTTTGCCGTGATAACATGATTCATAGGTACACATAAACTCTTCACTGCGCTCCCTTTCGGGATAAACTACACTAAGAAAATCCTTATTTTCAGTTATTTCAGGAAACTGTCTGGCTTATTTATTCAATTGCCAACTTATTTTTTTTGATATCATTCGAATACGAGAACAATGTCAGTCATGTTCTTTTGTTCCTCAAACATATGATATTCCTTGCTATGGTTATCTCTTCAAACACATTCATCCATTATTTTCTCGATCTATCCCTTCCTCTCTCAAACAATTTCATTATGTTCTCATGCATCTGTTTTCTTATTAGATTATCATGAATTTCCTGGCATGCCTAAACCAGATTTGAATACCTATTTCAATATTTTCTATTACAGGTGGAACAAATTCACATTCACGAATCACACACTTTTCCTCTCATTTTACCAAAAATGATACTCAATTTCCAAGCCCATTTTGATTTAGACTACATTCTCCCACCATCCCCTTGCTTTTGGCTGTTTTATCCATCTCCAAAACAGCTTCTTATTTCTTTCAAATTTATTCTTCATATTTTTGGCTTCTGTTTTTTGCATATTTTCCTTACCTTCGTTCCCTGCCTTTTTGCATTCATACCGTTTCTCTTTATAAACATATTCTACCTTATCAGCTTCTCTTTTATGGACTCTTTTGTGCGTCTATCTTCACAGTCACAGGATCTTTGACTTTTTCTTTTCACCGGGCAACACCTTTTATTTTTCCGAAAACATCTTTTCCATATGGACTCTCACCTTACTTAACTGTCATTCCTTTTGTGGGTCTCAAGAATCATTAGCAACTCCTTTTGTCTATATGATTCTCATTTCACTGGTTCCTCGAGTTCGAGTTCATCTTATCTCCATTCGTGCATTTATTAAGATTCTCGCTAAGAAGAAGCTTTGTTTGTTTCAGATGCTCAATGTTTAATCCAAATTGCTCGCACTCTCCAAACTTTGTTCCTGGGAATTCATTCCGAAGATTTAGTTCGGAAAGTACGAAGTAGTAGTCTGTTTCACATTAAGGTACCTGAGAATTAAGCGATTGATTATTTAAATTAATTTTTTTATAATTTTAAATAATCGAAATGTTAGAACCACAGTTTTTGTTGACAAATTGAATCTATGACCCAAATGATCATTATTTACATTTTTCAAATAAATTTATTATTATTTTTTTAATTAAATATTTTAATTAATTTTTTTATTAACTTTATTAAATTTTTAAAAATTAAAAATTCAAATAAAGTGTAAATTATCACGATTTCTAATTTCTAATCTATTCTATTATATATTTCTAATTATCTAATTTCTAAAATCCAATAGCGTGAAACAATTTTTAATTGTTTCACGCTAATATTTGCTAGCGAAGGTATGCATACCAACGCCCAGCCATTCAGAATTGGAAATAGAATAAGTGTACGAGCAACTGGAATAAGCTCTAGGAGCTGTGAAAGGAAAGGAGAACCTATTCGTGATGGGAGACTAGTACGCGGTGGTCGGAGTGGTTCGAGAGTGAAGCAGCTTGAGACAGATTGGGAAAACGAAACGCCGCGGGAGAAAGATTGATAGAATTCTGTAACGAGAAAAACATGGTAGTGGCAAACATCCTCTTCAAACAAAATCGGAGGAGAAGAGATACGCATAGAAGATGCCGGAAGGCAGGGCAAGATACCAAATTGACTACATCATTTTTTTAACGAGATACAAGAACCAACTTAGAGCAATGTTAGAGCTACTCAGACGCAGATGTAAATAGCGATAACAACCTGGTGGTCGTGGAGAGCCAATTGCAATACAAGAAGAAGACGAAAGTACTACCGAAACCTAGATGGGACACAAATATACTGGAAGAAAGCAAACAAGAAAAACGTTCACCGCAACCATTGACAGAAAAATAGAAGACATGAATGAGCCTAGCTGAGAAGGACGTTTGAAGGAAAGAATATTATAACAGAGGTAGCAGATGAGCAGCACGTAAGTGAGGCGGGGAAATCTAAGAGGCCATGGATGATTCAAATAAGAAAACTAGTACAGGCAAGAATAAAATACAAGAATCCAAGAAATGATAATGAGAAAACCCATTTTAAAGAGTAGCAAAACTAAGTAATAAGTAACGAGAGTGAAATAACGCCAAGAATGAGCGATTGGAGACCCACTACTAGTCAATTAGTGGCAAAATAAAAGGAGAAACGGCGAATGTGTTTATGAACAGGTGAAGTGGCCATTTGGAGAGGGAATAAAATTCCAAAACATCCAAGATATCAATAGAAACATACAAATGGAAGATCAAGGCATTTGGATGTAATGATGGAAATAATTAATTAATTTACTCTACCAATGGTCCAAATCACTCCAAGATGAAATAATTAAAGAAGAACGGTAAGAGCAAACGACGAATGGCACCTGGAAATGCAGAGAAGCGAATTAGAAAGAGCCATGAAAAACCTAAAGAACAACATGGCGCCTAGAGTTGACAAAATAAATATAAAAATAATCAAAGCACTCGTGGTTAAAAGGGAAGGAAGTCAAATATAAATGGAATAATCAAATATAAATGCAGCAGTGGAATACTACCAGATGATTTCGAGAAGAGCGCGACAATTGCAATGCCAAAGAAACAAAGACCAATTAAAGGGGAGGAATGAAGAGACATTGTGCCTGCTGTCTCACACATCGAGATTACTTACTCGGATGATTAGCCGAAGAATTGAATGCATTATATAAGCAAGAACTATAGAAACCCATTTGGACTCAGGGAAAACCGAGAATGAGAGGCAATGTTCAGACTGAGGGTACTGACCGGTAAAATGATACATATCAACTAGTCTTTGTGACCTTAGTGGGTATGAAGAACAACAAGTCGACAATATTGAATGGAACAAGATGTTCAAGATACTAAAAGCGCTCGGATTGGACTACAGCGAAAGAGGAATTATCCATAACTTATACAAGAATCAGGTAACAACCAGACAAATGACTAACGGAAAAAAAGAAAGCTAAAATAAACAAAGGATAAGGAAAATGATGCAAGTTCTCTCCAAAAATATTAAACGTGTCTAGAAGAGACAATGAAAGGAGTATAAGAAGTAAGCGCCAAAGGAATAAATATGAATGGCGGTGAAATAAACATGCTCTTATTCACAGATGAAATTGCTGCACCGACTGAAACGCGAGAGGACCTGCAAGAAACTCGGAATACTATACACCAAGTATTACGGGAATATAGTACGAGAATCAACAAGAAGAGTGGAACAGAGAACTTGAAGTCACACTTCAGAATTCGAGGAGTGAAACTAGAGCATCCAGCAGAGAACGCCTCACGCCAAGATGACGTTCATGCAGAAGAGACTACTACGTTCAAAGAATCTAAGGTTACACACAAGGAAACAGTTTATTTATTTGAAAAAGAACCACATACAGCAGTAACTTGCCAATTTAAAGTGGTGCAAGTAAAAGTGTAAGAATAAGGACGCACACATGCAAACATCAACATATGTTAACAATTAACAAAAGAAATATCAAAAGGAGGTGATTATTTGAGTTCGTCAAACAATCATTTGGAGCTTGGCACTCTACGGATAAGAGACATGGAACATTGGAGAAGTGGATCAACGGAGAATAAAAGGCCTTGAAACATTGCGCTGCAGGATAATGATAGAGATTAAATAGGTTGGGACTCGGAAGCATACAAGAGAGCAGAAGAGGAAACTACCATAAAGAATTCTATGGAAAAAAAATCACTAGATTAATTTGCCAAACCTTGAGGTACAATGGACGTCTATTAGTTATAAACATTGAAAGAAAAATTGAACGGAAAATCCGGCATTGAGGATCTTGAGATTAGTACGTATGAAATCTAAAGACGTAAAATAGAGAATCTGTCAGGGGGTGAGGGAATTAATATTAAATATAGAAAAATGCAGTAAAACAATCGCAGTACTGATGATTACAATGGCGAACGCTGATATTAATACAAAAATTGTATTGGAATTTTGGTGTTAGGGAGTGTCGAATTATTTTTAAAATGCAATGTCAAGATTGGCAAATGGAAAAGCATAAGGTCGAAAGATGGTGATTATATATTTACCGACTTCATTTGCAAGTATCTAGGCAGGAAAATTAATTTTCTTTGGCCATATATTATATTTTATTAATTCTAGGGATGTATTTGAATGAGGAGTAATTCCTCCCTCGGTAAATTCATAATTGGCAACATTTCATTCAGCCACACACGTGGAATTGAATTTTTTGCTCAAAATATAATCTAATTCGCATTTTTTTTCTTCGAGTTACAACAACCAAATAATAAAATCTTGTCTATAGTATTATGTGCTTCTTTATAGGGCATAGAAGATTCTCTGGCGAATTTCGACTTGCCATTTCGAGGGATAAAGTTGATGATTTACCGTTTTAATCCAAATTACTAAAGTTTTCCGTTTCAATATAGTGAAGGCACTTCGAAAAACGAACAATATGGCTGCCTAAACCCAATTTCTACCGGAAGAAAACTCGAATAGTACGTAAAAACTTCGATATTGCTATAACCATGAAATCGTGCGTAAAAAATCTATATTAATGATTTTCTGTAGTCATTCTCAGTTTTTGTCAGCCGATCAACACAAAGGTCATTCTCGAGCAAAGAACGGAAAAAGGATTAGTTTACAAATACCGAAATGCAATTATCATATTCTACTCCCCAGATATCCGGTGTGATTTTATCATAGCGGAATAAATGACCTGCTGGATTTCCATGTTGAATATTTCAAGTGTTTGGATGAAAAACACCACAATGAAGAAACTAATAAGTGCGTATGGTAAGTGTTGATATTATTTGCCCAACCCGATGTGCAAAATCACTGAATATCGACAGAGAAAATCTAACGAACAAAAACTGCGAAGGGATGAATGAAGATAATTAACGAATGACTTTGATTCACTCCCGCGACCTAATTTAGAAATGAGCGTAAAACGCTCTGTTCTCCTTCAAATCCAACAAAGGAACTCCACGAAAATGGAAACCACAAATCTAGACTATTTTTTTTCTTTTCGGCTTCTTCCTTTGTCCGCGAGCATTAAAAAGGCTTACAGGAATCCGTGGTTCTTAAAACTGAATGTCAGCGGAAATTTATTAAACTAGACGATTTCACAGTACTCACCATTCCATTACCGTTTGAGCTATCTATTATTCAAATAAATATATTTGAATTTCCCTGTGGAAAAACCACGGTAATGAGTGCGGAATCGAATGGGGGCATGTTTTGTAATTTTGTCAAGAGCGCGAATCTCTTAGGCGACCGTGAGTTTGAACTCAGTACTACCCTTTGTTTTCTAACACCAGGTGCGTGTAAACAGGTTGGTATTCGTTGACCCAAATTCTATGCTAATACGTATCAAAAATTTCCACGACTGCATTTCGCCCAATTATTTTCATCTTTATAACCCTTCTCTTTCTACATCCCTACGCCTGCCGACCTTACCCTGGGATTCCTACACAATCCTTTGTCTTGAAAATGAATAACAGAAATATGCCCTATTTAATATTAACTACTCTTTGTTTTCTTTTATAATTAACTTTAACATAAGAGAGACTCCGGTGTCCATTTTCTAGAAACGCAGTTCAGTAACAGAAAATGTGTTAGATGACATGAGGTCCACCATAAATACTATACTTTGTCTTGATAGAAAACAAGTATATCTCAATGGAGATTTATGTTAACACCATAAATAGCAAAATTAGTTAAGCATATTTTTATTGATTATTCGGAAAATTGACCTTGATCCAGTTGTGAATATATATTATACAATACCATTCAGCCAGGTGACTCAGAAAGGTATCAGTTAGATTATATTATGGTTAGGCACAGGTTTAAGAACAGTGTGATAAATTCGCACAGTTTCCCAGGAGCGGATGCGGACTCTGACCACAATTTAGTTGTTATGAAATGTAACCTTCGTTTCAAGAAGATAAGGCAAGGGCGGCGGGTTAAAAAATGGAATTTAGAAGCAGTAAATGAATTAACGAGGAAGGAGTATCAGGAGGCTGTAGAGAAAATGATGGATGACGGTAAAGAGCTGAGTACTATCGAAGAAAAATGGGAATGTATCAAGAAAGGGATATTGGAAGCCGCTAAAGACACTATAGGAACCGTTAACGGGAAAAGAATAAGGAAACCATGGGTAACGGATGAGATCATTGCAAAGATGGATGAGAGAAGAAGATGGGAAAATGTAAACACAGAGTTAGGCAAAATGAAGTACAAAGAGTTAAACAATAAATTGAGAAGGGCCACAAAAAAAGCAAGAGAAGAATGGTGGAAAACGCAATGCGAGGATATGGAAAGTTTACAGAAGAAGGGTGAAATTGGTGCTCTATACAGCAAGGTTAAGTTATTATCGGGAAGAAAGAAGGCAAGATCTGTGCTAACAGTTAAAGATAAATGGGGTAAGATAATAGTTGAATCAGGAAAAATCCAAGAGAGATGGAAGGAATATATAGAAACACTGTATGGTAAAGAACTTAGGCCGACAAGGTTAGACATAGAAAAGGAACATGACGTAGAAGAAGATAGCTTAGGTCCAGGCATACTCGACGATGAAATGGAAGGGGCATTAAAGGAGATGAAAGCAAATAAGGCTGTGGGGGTCGACAATATTCCCGTAGAAATGTTGAAATGGTTAGGGAAAGGTGGGAAGAAGGCCATATATGGACTGATTCGTAGTATCTATGAGGAAGGAATCTGGCCGGAAGATTTTGTGAGATCGGTGTTAGTTCCTATTCCAAAAAAGGCAAAGGCTTCGTCATGTGAGGATTACAGAACAATAAGTTTGATATCCCACGCAGCTAAGGTTATTCTCAGGATCATCAACAAAAGGATAGAGAGTAAGGCAAATGATTACTTAGGGGATAATCAGTTTGGGTTCAGGAAAGGAAGAGGTACTCGTGATGCCATTGCAGTAATGAGATCACTAATCGAGAGGAATATAGAATACAATCAGGACGTTTTTGCCTGTTTTGTAGATTTCGAAAAAGCGTTTGATAGAGTGAATTGGGAAAAATTAATGCGTGTATTGCAGAAAATAGGAATGGATTGGAGGGACAGGAGACTGATCCGCAATCTGTACATGTCTCAGACTGCTCAGGTGCGAGTGGGGAACGGAGAGTCCGGATGGGCAGTGTTAGGAAGAGGTGTAAGGCAGGGTTGCCCATTGTCACCGGTACTGTTCAACGTATATGTAGAGGAAATGATTAAAGAGGCATGGGAAGAACTGGAGGTAGGAATGAAAGTCGGGGGGGAATTCGTAAAATCTGTTAGGTTTGCTGATGATCAAGCATTAGTTGCTCAGTCAGCCAAGGGGTGCAAGCATTGTTGAGTGAATTGGAGGTTCAGTGCGATAATTATGGGATGAGAATAAATATTAATAAAACAAAGGTTATGCGATTTTCCAGAAAGAGAAAGGCTAAGCTAAATATTAAAATAGGCGGAGAAAAAATAGAGCAGGTAGAACAGTTTACATATCTCGGAAGTGATTTGGACCAACACGGTCAAAGTGGTAGGGACGTAAGGAGAAGAATTGCGCTAGGCAAGGAGGCTTTCTCAAGGAGGAGGGAGTTGATGACGGGGACGTTGAGTAGGGATGTTAAGACAAGACTCGTAAAAACTCTGATATGGAGCGTAGCTATGTATGGTGCGGAAACGTGGTCACTGAAGCAGGAGGATAGACGTAGATTGGAGGCTTTTGAAATGTGGGTGTGGAGAAGAATGGGGAAGGTGAAATGGACCGAAAGGAAAACAAATGAGGAAGTACTAGAAATGGTGGGGGAGGAGAGGGGTTTGTTGAGAGAAATCCTATGGAGGCAGGAAAAATGGATGAAAGGCGTATTGAGCGGTAGTGGAATGTTGAAGAGGGTAATAGAGGGGAGAATGTTGGGCAAGCGAGGTAAGGGTAGGAACAGGATAGGGATGTTGGACGGGATGAAGGGAGGAAAGAAGTACACCGAGATGAAGAGGGACCTGATATAGATTAGTTTGCTAGGTGGGGAGTCACAAAATGTTTATTTGATAGTTGTGTCCATCCAAAAACCTACCTTAACCGGTAGATTACCTAATAATAATAATACCATTCAATTCCAAGTAAATGAATTATGAAAATAGGATATTATTTCGCTGTAAACATAACTTTACTCCACAAAATTTTCTTCCGAAAGAAGAATTCACTTGATTATGAGGAAAAATCAGAAAGACATCATTGTTTTTAATGAAATGAAACTAAATAAAATTCTTATGGCAGTGAAGGCAATTATACCACGTTTTGTAACCTTGTGCTTTAATACCTTTATGTGTGTGAATATTCAATTATATAAAAAAAATATTATCTGATAAACTATTCTTTTAATTATCAGATTTTTATACTTCCCAAAAACCTCTTCCAGTATTGGTGACATTCAAAATAAAGGGGGAAGGTAGACATTTGGAAATTGCCTCAATATGACGGCATCGGTCTCATTTGTTGAGGCTTGAAAACATTTTACTGGAAAAATGTATAAAAATGAACTTTATAATATTCATATGACTTCGATGGTTTACATTGATGGAAATTAGTTGTAGCATGTGCATTCTAGATAGGTAAGGTAATCTACCGGTTAAGGTAGTTTTTTCGGATGGACACAACCACTAAATGAACATTTTGTGACTCCTAATAAAACACATTCCAGCAACCTACTCTACATCAGGTCCCCTTCATCTCTGTGTACTTCTTTCCTCCCTTCATCCCGTCCAACATCTTTATCCTGTTCCTGCCCTTTCCTCGTTTGCCTAACATACTCCCCTCTATTACAGTCGTCAATATCCCACTACCGATCAATACGCCCTTCAGCCACTTTTCCTGCCTCCTTAGGATCCTCTCCGCCTCTTCTTGACGACCCTTTGTAAAAAATATATGTGAATGGTATGGTATAGTAAATTTTTGGAAAGTAATTCATGGTGTGAAAAAATATAGAGGTACGATCCAAATTACTGCTGTATCTAGTGGTTTGAATACGCAAGTTATTTTTTCGCTTTGTTTCATTTATAATGTTCGAATTCTATGAAAACCTCTCTCTGAATGCATGAGATTTCAGTCTCTGTACATTTTCTGACCAAGGAAGTCGTCTATAATAAATCTCGTATTTAAAATTACTGATTATTTTCAATATTATCCAACATATATCAACTTAAATTACAAATGAATCTGCCCGTGAACGTCCGGTTGTTGGGTATGAGCAGTCTCGGATACCACTGGACACAAATGTCATGGGCAATTTATCCATTACCAACGCATGGGTGGCACCCAATGAAATTTTCTACATTATTGATAGTGTAATCAACGTTCTTCCATGACATTCTCCCAATACATCAACGTGTTAATGTATATTTTCGTGAAAGCAGTGTCTGGAGCCCCGGATCCTCGTACAGGTATCCGGGCCTCTCGTATTGAAATTGATTGTCTTCACTCTTTAAACATTTGAAAATATTTTCAAGCTGTAACATCGGGAAGAAAAGACTCTCCAAAAACCTCCTGTACCATTATATAAGCTTTGTTTGAAGATTTGTTTGAGCGAAAGCAAATTTCAATCTAGCACATAGGATGTTTCGACTTGGAACGCCTGCCTTCAAGTCAAACCAATGAAAGTTGTACCACACATTGAGACTGCAACATAACAAAATTAGAGTCATTACATTAATCGAAGAAAAAAATAGGGCCACGGTTTATTGAACAGTGACCTTTTAAATAAGACAACGAAAGGGGCTCAAAAAAGAAATAGGAATCGTACCTCTAATACCTCTTTTTAAATCCTTCAAATTGAAAATTATGAGGAATAGTATGCCAAAACAGATAATACTAAAGTTACGATTATTATGAAATGGAAGGTTTAAAGGGACCAGCGGTATAATCGAAATCAGGAAAAGTCATAGGAGGTGAGAGTGTTAGGCCGGAAGCGGAAATCCATAGAGTTCCGGAGAGGTCTCGGCACCTTGATTAATTGCCAACCCTATTTCCTATTCCGGACCCTATCGATCAAGCTGTCACACGAGCGACTAATTTATAGACGCAGAGGAAATTCTGTGCGATTGCCATTAGGAGCAATTACTAGTAGCAGGCATTGGAAAAAATTAGCAAAATTACTATAACGCTATTTGAGTATGATGATTTGATTATTATTATTATTAGTAATCTACGGTTTAAGGTAGATTTCGGACACCCCATACTACAATTAATTGTTCTTAAATGACTCATACCTCCTTCCTCTCTTCATTCTGCCTAATGTGCTTATCTTCTTCTTATCCCTACCACCACTGCCCAACGTTCTGCTCCCTGGCAATTTTCAACATTCCATCGCTGATCACAGTGCTCTACATCCACCTTTCCTACTTCCTTTGGATTTCTCCGAACAACCCTATTTTCTCAGCCACCGTGCTTAGAACTTCTTCGTTGGTTTTAATTTCCGTTCAGAGAACTTTTTCCATTCTTTTCTAAATACACGTTTCAAAAGCCTCTAATGCCTCAAAGTGAAAGATTCTTTATCTAACGAAATATTTTTCTTATATCCCTACTACTTTCACTACCTTGTTTGGAAACGTTGCCTTGGTAGTTAAATAGTTCTAGGTTCTCTAGTTTTTACCCCTTACTTTTAAAATTTAATTTAGCATTCGTTTTTCTCAAATTGTCATGACCGTTGTTTTGTTTGCATTAATTACATCTAATGACAATCGCACTGATCAATCAATGCGCTCAGCTTTGATTTCGTGACTTTATCAAACCTGATTTTATGAGTTCCCCACCGGTTTTCATTCCTTTCACCAGTTATTAAATGCCTATTTTCACCATTCCTCCACGATCACGTTAAAAGTCATGGTTATAAGGAACGGGCCTTACTTCTACTTCTAAGACCGCCCAACCCGACTATCAGTCCATCACATACACCTACGCAGTCAGATTGAACTAAGTTTTAAAATTTTATTTCGATAATAATCTTGGTTGTGAGTACATTTCTGAACATGTTATCACATTTTTTTTTGCTTTTTGATGGTTCCGAAATAGCAGACAGTTGGTTGCCCGAACCTGAGTCGAATCGGCCGCAAACCATCAAATTTATGTCCGTGTTACTTTTATTCACATAGCAAATACATTTGCAAAGTGCAACATTGCATTTTTTCAAAAAATCAACAGACATATTGATGACTATCATTTAAGCAAAACTTAACTCTAATGTTGTATGCCTGAATTGGAATCACCCCCTGCCACACACCCTTCAGGGAGCTTGCAGGGTATTACGTAGTTGTTGAAGATGCTTCACGGTTGTTGCGAAGTTGCGAGCATACTTTTAATACGCCCCGAGCTATTGGGGTCCATCTTAAAATGGATTTATTCCATAATTTAACAAAACACTGAGAAAAATCTCGATTTTGGGTTACTCCCACGAAAGGACAAAGCGTCATAGGGAGACACACTCATAGTAGGTAGTCCAAGTATTATTTTGAAGATTTTTGTCTGCCCATAACAGCCATTAAAGGCAATGAGCTCATTCCTCCATCGGCTGCAACTTGTTTGGACTTCATTGTTTCCTTCTTCTGTTCTTAATATTTTCTACCCCACCTTCAAGCCATACGTAAATCCTATTCTTTTCATTCCTCTCATCCACTTCCCCAAAACTTTCCTTTTGACTATGCTTTCCAACTGCACACGACCTCTCTATCTATTCTCCACCCAATAATTCCCCTTCTTAAAATTTTATCCAGCAAGTTCCTCTTTTCTCCCAATTTTCGTAAAAATTCATCGTTGGTCTTCCTCTCTATCCGGCTTATTTTCTTCATTACTTTCCATGATCACATTTTGAAAGCATTTAATCTATGGCTTTTCTTTGGCTTCAGAGTTGAGGTCCCTAAGTCAATCAGTGAGATGCTTCAAATTAAATGCTTTTTAAAATCTATTCTTTACGTCCCTACTTCTATTCCGGGCCAATGATCCTCCTTCTCTAATAAAATTCTTATTTCGTATCCCTAATAATACGCCCAGTTTTCTCCAAATTACTAGTCATAAAGAAAATTGTGTCATTTCATTCTAATTTTGTCATTCCAAAAATTAAAACACAATGAGTGAGCGTTCGTTTAGACTTTAAAGAAATACTTGAAGTAACTGATCTCAATGGTATTAATAGTGCGATTTTACTTAATACGTTGAATGAATAATTCGGCTCTTTAATTAATTTAGCCTATTCTTCCATTCTTCTCCATATCCATATAACAAAAGCTTCTCGTCCATTCTCACCCTCTTATCCCAAAAGAAAATTTTTCAAAGTTATGCGAGGTCAATAGGTTTCTACTGTATTCAAAATTTGAAATTTGCCTGATAGTAAGTGGAAAATACCTATTCAACTGCTGCGAACTTAATTATATTTCAATACGAGTGCACCATACACTTTAACGGTAAAATCGATGTTCTTTTTGCAATATTTTGTGATTTTTGTTGAGAATACCTGAAAATATTCACAATTAAAGAGGAAAAACTAAAATGATATTGAATTGATATTTTTTATCGTATGCGATCGGATTCGAACGGGTTCGTATTTTATGAAGGTTATGAGAAAGTTTTAGTTAACTACAATATCATGGCTTTAAAAATCGTTTCAGTCTATCAGAATTCGCACCCAAATCTTCAAGAGGCCGTTGGGAATATGACACCCACAAGATTTCTCCCTTTAAAATGATTGCCTCTATGGATAAGTATGATTTGTTTTGATTGTTACTTGAGAGCTAATTACCGCTTGATAGCCATTACTCGAGACGATAAACTCATTGGTAGGTTGTGAAAGGGAAAAGACGGAATCTAATGCTTACGGTATTTTGACGGGAACCTGAAAAGAGCATTTTAATTAAGTCCATATTTTAGTTAATAATTAGTCATGTGCATGACATTTCGTGACTATTCAGAGTGTATATACAAATATATAATATGGACCACGGGGTACCATAAAGTTTTCGACCTGACCAAATACATATCAAGAAAATTTTATCCAAAGGAATATTTTAGGAACCAACTACGCAGTGATAATAAAGGCATAGTTTTTCGTACTGATCACCTAGACATCTGTATAAAGGAATAAAATTAATCTAATAGGGACAGTCAATGGAAAACCAAACACCTGCCATAACACACAGTCCGTGAGAAAGGTGGAAACATATTGTTTATGTTTATGTGTTTAACATATTTTTTTGTTATGTATTGATACTTCCATCGCTGTTGTAGAAAAACTGCATAGTGACAACTCATAGGCGCACGCAGTTGTTGGGTCATGTCCTTGTTGGTGAGCGGCTGGTCTGTTGTGTTCGTTCAGGCGTAGAAATGGAGGCAAGAAGAGCAGAGAGATGTGGTTCGTTTTCTGGTTCGTTCGTTCTGAGGATGCTGAAGTACGCAAAATTCATCGCCGCATATCTCCAGTGTATGGTAAACAATGCATGTCCCTGAAGAGACGCATAGGAGATTCCGAGAAGGGCGCACATCACTGCAAGACGATGCGACCCCAGGACAGGCCCATCGGGCCATTAACTCTTATGTAAAATGGCAGATTGACGGCCTAGTCGGGGCAAACCGCTTAAACGAAGGCTCTGATCCAGCGATTTGGATGGGAAACACTTCAAAATCCTCCATACAGACCAAATCTTTCGCCTTGAGATTTTCACATCTTTGGCGACCTAAAGAAAGACATTTGTGGGCGTCGGTTTCATTCGGACGAGGAAGTGTAAGAGTGGGTTTGATGGTGGGGAGGTTGTGGATCCGTCAGCGACCTACCTCTTTTTACAAAACTGGAATTGATCCTCTCGGAACCCAGAGGGATATATGCATCAACGCTTTTGGCCATTACTTTGGATTAAAACCATTCCACGGTCAATTTGCCACGGGTACTCATTTTTCAGTTGACTTCCCCTCATGTAAACGAAACTCCTGTTTCTAATAAAGATTTGTCAGTTTAAAAATGTTGACATATTTTTTTATTCCCTAAAATACGTTCTTGCTGCTAATAAATATTTTTTCACGGATTGGTATAGAGTGATATTCAGATAGTTTCTGCTTCCACACTCCCATACACGGAAAACTTGTCTGCCTGGCAATTAAGTGCATTGAATTCATCTTTTAAAGTTATATGCTGCTGGTAACTTCTTTTCCAGAGAACAGCACGGCGGAATTTGTCTGACTGAGGTGAACCTTATTCGGAGTTGTCTCGCGTAATATTTTTGGTCTGCCGTCAATATAAACAAAGGCGACGGACCAACTTTGGGAAAGTGGCACGTACGTATTTGGTCCTTTGGGCAAGACTTGGACGGTATTTTTCCTTTATTTCGCAGCGGAGGTGGTGAGGAGATGCCGGGACCTTATTTCACCAGCTCTCTGGCAATGGAAGAGTTTTTTTTCAGTTCCTTGCTCACCGCCCTTGTATAAAGGACTCGAGTTACGACTCGCTATGGGAAGCGGTTTTCACACACGTGAACGGCAATAAACGTTAAAAAGTGGACGAGGAGTCACCCCCTTCGGCCCCCTGAAAACGTAAAATATCACCGTGGCAACGACTGCGAAGTTCGTCCTTTTTCCCCTCCCCCACACACCAAGCCACCACCTCTAACTCGTTGAATCGGGAATAATTAATCGCTGCGGAACCATAGTCCCTCTCTCGCCTTTACCCCCTCTTTTTTTAATTATAAGTTTTTGCTGTCCCTTACTCAGCAGGTATGGGCGGAATAAAAACATCCATTCGGTTAGATTGCCTCGGAAATATTTTGAAACCAATAAATCTGCGTAAATATCCACTTTTGAGGGACTTTTTTTATGGGTGGCTTGACATCGGATACGAAAGAATTTTACTAAGGCGTGGGTGGTCGGCGTCATTTCTATCCTCTGAAGCTGTGCTCAGCTCTGATACAGACTGATATGATGTAGTTGGGTCGTAAAGCAATATCTCAGCGAGAAACTTGCTTCATCGATACAGTATCAACCACATTCGATGGTGATTTGGAATTTATTAAATCCATTTCCGAAGGTTATTCTATATTTTTTCAATCAATATTTTAAGCTAAGAATTGTCTTCAAAAACTAATTTTCTATTGAAATTTTTATTTCGCAAATTTTTAAACGTATAAATTTCATTTCCACTGCTGTTTTATTTCACGAGGATTAAGTCCAAAAAATTTGAGCTGATAAAACGATATTGCATTATCAACAAACTGTACCCATTTCATGTTTGTTTGAAAAATATTCCGTGTAGCTTTGGTATGTGTATTATTTGTCTTTAACTTTTTGTGTAAAATAAATTTAGGTGCGTCTCTTACAAAGAGAGAAACGGCGAATTTAGGGCATTGAAACAACGAGAAATATGAAAAATAAAACATAAGTAAAGGGGGGAAAAATATGACAAAATTTCCATTTACGTAACGAAACAAACTAATACTCCACACTCATAGTTTCAACCATCTGACTTCGAATGAAACAATAACCAATTGACAGCAGTTCACAGACAAAATAATTTTCTTTCGGGAAAACATGTGACCTTGTTTCTAAAATATCCTGAGCTTGCGTAATCATTTGCTGATATCAATCAGTTCATGTTAACGATAGTCCGGAAACAACTAGTTTAATTACTCATAATAAAAATCATTAAGCATAAAAAAATGTGGTCAAAGGCTGTCTCTCAATGGCCATGAGAAAACTTTAGGTTATGACCTACTTGGAAGCGTGGAAGCAAGGGGCTGTGTTCATAATGGGCACTGATTTTACGTTCTTTT
This sequence comes from Hetaerina titia, assembly GCA_037158775.1. Lineage (NCBI taxonomy): Eukaryota > Metazoa > Arthropoda > Insecta > Odonata > Calopterygidae > Hetaerina > Hetaerina titia. The sequence goes on from CM073778.1 coordinate 50,123,857, forward strand.
CGTAAGAAGCGCTCTGCTTTAATATTGAAGTGAAACACCTGGAACATTAATAATAGTGGTGGCATATAATTTTTTCTTTCCCTTAGTTTCGTTAAAAGCATTCTACACCTCTGGATGCGGTTAATGCCAGCCAATTTAGTTATGTTTACACATGCTCAGATTTACCATAATTTAAAACTAGCAAACATTGTATATATATATATATATATACATATATATACATATATTCAGTATTAGGAAGAGGTGTAAGGCAGGGTTGCCCATTGTCACCGGTACTGTTCAACGTATATGTAGAGGAAATGATTAAAGAGCCATGGGAAGAACTGGAGGTAGGAATGAAAGTCGGAGGGGAATTCGTAAAATCGGTTAGGTTTGCTGATGACCAAGCATTAGTTGCTCAGTCAGCCAAGGGGTTGCAAGCATTGTTGAGTGAATTGGAGGTTCAGTGCGATAATTATGGGATAAGAATCAATATTAATAAAACAAAGGTTATGCGATTTTCCAGAAAGAAAAACGCTATGCTAAATATTAAAATAGGCGGGGAAAAAATAGAGCAGGTAGAACAGTTTACATATCTCGGAAGTGGTTTTGACTAATACGGTCAAAGTGGTAGGGACGTAAGGAGAAGAATTGCGCTAGACAAGGAGGCTTTCTCAAGGAGGAGGGAGATGATGACGGGGACGTTGAGTAGGGATGTTAAGACAAGACTCGTAAAAACTCTGATATGGAGCGTAGCTATGTACGGCGCGGAAACGTGGTCGCTGAAGCAGAAGGATAGACGTAGATTGGAGGCTTTTGAAATGTGGGTGTGGAGAAGAATGGAGAAGGTGAAATGGACCGAAAGGAAAACAAATGAGGAAGTACTAGAGATGGTGGGGGAGGAGAGGGGTTTGTTGAGAGAAATCCTATGGAGGTAGGAAAAATGGATGAAAGGCGTATTGAGCGGTAGTGGAATGTTGAAGAGGGTAATAGAGGGGAGAATGTTGGGCAAGCGAGGTAAGGGTAGGAACAGGATAGGGATGTTGGACGGGATGAAGGGAGGAGAGAAGTACACCGAGATGAAGAGGGACCTGATATAGATTCGGTTGCTGGATTGGGTTTTGTTTGGAGTTACAAAATTTTTATTTGATAGTTGTGTCCATCCAAAAACCTACCTTAACCGGAAGATTACCTAATAATAAATAATAATCTATAATGTTGCTATCGTCTTTTCTTAACATCCCTACTCAACGTCCCCGTCAACAACTCCCTCCTCCTTGTGAAAGCCTCCTTGCCTAGCGCAATTCTCGCCTATTTCAATATTTGGCTTAGCCTTTTTCTTTCGGGAAAATTGCATTACCTTTTTTTTATTAATATTGATTCTCATCCCATATTTATCGCACTGAGCCTCCAATTCACTCAGCAATGCTTGTAACCCCTTGGCTGACTGAGCAACTAATGCTTCGTCTTCAGCAAACCTAACCGATTTTACGAATTCCCCTCCGACTTTCATTCCTACCTCCAGTTCTTCCCATGCCTCTTTAATCATTTCCTCCACATATACGTTGAACAACACCGGTGACAATGGGCAACCCTGCCTTACCCCTCTTCCTAACACTGCCCATCCGGGCTCTCCGTTCCCCACTCGCACCTGAGCAGTCTGAGACATGAACAGGTTGCGGATCAGTCTCCTGTCCCTCCAATCTATTCCTATTATCTGCAATACACGCATTAATTTTTCCCAATTCACTCTATCAAACGCTTTTTCGAAATCTACAAAACAGGCAAAAATGTCCTGATTGTATTTTATATTCCTCTCGATGAGTGATCTCATTACAGCAATGGCATCTCGCGTACCTTTTCCTTTCCTAAATCCAAACTGATCATCCCCTAAGTAATCATTTGCCTTACTCTCTATCCTTTTGTTGATGATTCTGAGAATAACTTTAGCTGCGTGAGATATCAAACTTATTGTTCTGTAATCCTCACATGATGTGGCCTTTGCCTTTTTTGGAATATAGTAGGAACTAACACTGATCTAAAAAAATCTTCGGCCGGATTCCTTCCTCATAGATACTACGAATCAATCCATGTAGAGTCTCCTTCCCACATTTTCCTAAACATTTCAACAGTTCCACAGGAATGTTGTCTACCCCCACGGCTTTATTTGCTTTCATCTCCTTTAATGCCCTTTCTATTTCATCGTCGAGTATGCCTGGACCTAAGCTATCTTCTTCTACGTCATGTTCCATTTCTATGTCTAACCTTGTCGGCCTAAGTTCTTTACCATACAGTGTTTCTATATATTCCTTCCATCTCTCTTGGATTTTTCCTGGTTCAACTATTATCTTACCCCACTTATCTTTAATTGTTAGCATAGATCTTACCTTCTTACTTCCCGATAATAACTTAACCTTGCTGTATAGAGCGCCAAATTCACCCTTCTTCTGTAAACTTTCCATATCCTCGCGTTGCGTTTTCCACCATTCTTCCTTTGCTTTATTTGTTGCCCTTCTCAATTTATTGTTTAACTCTTTGTACTTCATTTTGCAATACTCTGTGTTTACATTTTTCCATCTTCTTCTCTCATCCATATTTGCAATCATCTCATCCGTTACCCATGGTTTCCTTATCCTTTTCCCGTTAACGGTTCCTATAGTGTCTTTTGCGGCTTCCGATATCCCTTGCTTGATACATTCCCATTTTTCTTCTATAGTACTCAGTTCTTTACCATCATCCATCATTTACTCTACAACCTGCTCATATTCCTTCCTCGTTAATCCATTTAATGCTTCTACATTCCATTTCTTAACCCGCCGCCCTTGCCTTATCTTCTCGAAACGGACGTTACATTTCATAACAACTAAATTGTGGTCAGAGTCCGCATCCGCTCCTGGGAATCTGTGCGAATTTATCACATTGTTCCTAAACCTGTGCCTAACCATAATATAATCTAACTGATACCTTTCTGAGTCACCTGGCATTTTCCATGTATACCAACGCCTTTTGTGGTGTCTAAACCATGTGTTGGTGATGACTAACCCCTGTCTCCTGCCAAATTCAATCGCTTTCTCCCCGCTTTCATTCCTCGTGCCTAATCCATATTCCCCCACCTCAACACCGTCTCTTCCTTTGCCTACCGTCGCATTCCAATCCCTTATCACTATCAAATGTTTCCCTGCAGGAACACTCGCGATTATATCCTCTAACTCATTGTACATCCTATCGACTTCTTCCTCCTTGTGGTTGCTCGGTGGCATGTACTATATACCTGTACAAATGACCCAGTTCGTCGGCTCTGCTTTAATCTCTACGAGTAAAATTCTATCAGTTGCTTGCTCTATGTTGACTACGCTTCTTCCTACCCCTTTATTTAATATTACGGCAACCCATCGTTGGCTCTCGTCCCCGCCGCTGTATATCACTCTATAATTGTCACTCCAGTAATCCCCGGTATTCTTCCATCTCACCTCGCAGAGACCTAAAACATCTGTATCACATCTTTCCATCTCTCGCTTAATATTTTCTAATTTGTCTGTCCTCAACATTGTCCTGACGTTCCATGTTCCTATTCAAACTCCTTTCGTCTTCTTCTGCGTCTTCTGTTCTGCTGCTGTTATTTCTCCCCTGCAAGGGTTTCGTGGGATGACTACCACGGAAGCCATGCCTCCCCCGCTGCCGTGGCGTAGTAGTCCCGTAGTTGCCAGGACTCATATTCTCTATCGTGCCCATCATTACATTCTTGGGAAAGATAATTGAGGTGGTTTCCCGTAACATTATAGATATGTACATTTAGTTGTAAAGGTATAACTGAATAACTTGTGTGTATATTTGACAAATATACTTTGAAACTTGAAGGACTTGCATCATCTACCCAACCAGTAGCTATGAGAATATTTATTTATCAATTGTTTACCATGTCTGATAAATATCTTACCTTTTTGGACTACGTTCTCTACCATTGCACAAGGATGGTGTTGAACAAGTCTAATTTTTTCCACTATAATTAAACCATTTATCATAAATAGAAATATTCATAACATGTTATTACCAGAACAGAGATCTGCTTCCGGCAGAGGCGGGAACATGACACACGTTTATCCCACAAGGTGTCTATGATGATAGGTTTGATATATATATATTTTATTCTATTACTGTATAACTATTGAACTTATTAAAAAACCCAAATACAACTAAATTTTATTTTAACAAAACTGATACATTTTAATTCTTATCGACCGCAGTCTTCTCTCCCCCTTCCGCCTAACAATGTGGTCAGTGGAATTTACCGCACGAAAGTCGATTTCGGATCAGTTTCTTCTGTGAGAGATGAGTATTTCGATTGCATAAAAGGAAGTCAGCATATGAATTCATTTTTCTGGGTCATGATATCCCAGTGCGTAGGACTTTCGGCTACTGACCTGAAGGTTCAAATTCAGGTGTCCCTGGAAAAATCTTTTACTGCTCATTCACTTTGCATTCGAAAGAAAATGTAGTTTTTCATTCAATTTAGCGTTTGATTTCCTCGATCCTTCCTTTATGAACTCGTATCAATTTCATTTCAAGTGTATATCTAGTAGCTTGTTAATCATTTATCTTATTATTTGGCAATATTGCAGTTAAGAAGATGCTTTTTTTATAATGTACTTCCACGATGCATTATTCGCAATGACTGCCATCAACCACGTAACCAAAAAATAACTTAACGATTGTGATATATCAGTTTATGGTACAAGAAAGGATTATTTTATAAGCAGTCTTTCAATGGGGATAAGTTTTGGTATCTCCCAAAAACTAATCTATTTTGTCGGCGAATTCCAAGGAAATTAAGCACCACAGCACAAAACTCTCCTTTCCTTTCAGTTCTCAAACTTTCAACTCCTTTAATGCCGTCCAAAGAACTCATTATTTTATCTCTTCTTCTCTGCTTACCGAACATTCTTCCATATTAACCTCTTAAAATTCCTTAAGCCACTAAATTCGCTGTCGCGTTATTTACGAAATAATCTCGTAATTTAATAGAATAAAGTTGCGTGAGAAATAGGTTATTTAGAAAGTCAAGTATATATCTCTATTCAATTCATTCAGAACATCGGTAAAAATAAAAAAAAATATTTTTTTACATCTAGAACTTCCATTAATTGAACAATGCCTAACCATTTCTCACTGGCTTTGAACAGTCACAGTTTCTGAAAATATTGTAATTAAATAGATTTGTTACAATTACTTTTGGAAAGTAAAAGTAGTTTTATGTATTTGGTGATTCATTTCTTACGAATTCTAAGTATTGGAATAACAAATTTCAAAATTTTATGCATATCAAAACATCATGTACTTTAAAAGGAGACGTTTCAGGCGTGATATGGTGGAATATCATGATAAATAATTTTTATTACTCATTACCCAATTTTTATTAATTATGTATTTTAGTGAGACATTGTCCACTAAATTGAATGCTTGTTATGCATGGTTTTCTTCGTGTCCAGCTATATCTATCATGCAGTTGTTTAATTATCTATTGAGGTGATTTGCCGTTGCCTTCATCAATAGTGTTTTTCATGTGACATAATCACTCAAATGGCCGCCCCATGGGTCAGACCAGATGCCTTCGCAGCCGCTTCACCGAGGAAAAGAGGCTGCGAGGACTACCTTTCGTCTGGCTTGTACCGGTCGACCTATTGGAGACCCCACCAGGAGCAAATGCAGGTCTAATGGTGAAAGGAATGTGCAAGCCCTTCCATTAAGTCGAAGTCCTAGCCCATGGTTACTTAACGTAAAAGATTAAGACGGGAGAAACTAATATAAACAGAAGACATAGACTGCGAAAAGAACACATAGAAGTGCTTAACGTTTAAATAATACGTCTATAACTGCAGAATCACTAAATAATCTAGAGAAAAATGGAAGAAGAGATTTCTTGAACTCATGCGAAGTATTTATGAGGAATGAATTTGGCCAGGATATTATATTAAGTCAATTTTGATTTCGAAGAATTCTAAAGCAGCCTAATGTGAAGATGATAGGACTAAAAGTTTATTGCAACAAAAAAGGCATTTCTCTGATTCATCAATGGAAGGTTAGTGTATACAACTACCTGGGTGAAGATCAGTTTGGCTTTAGAAAGAGGAGGGATGAGTGGAGAAGAGAGACGCGAGTGCTGACATCGCAGTGATGAGAAGATAAGCAGGAAAGGACAATGCATACGATGAATCAGATGCCTTTGTACGCTTCGTGGGTTTTGAGGAGTTTGATCGAGTAGAGAGGACCATGTTGATGGAGATACTGCAAAATATAGGAGTAGATGGACGGATAGGCGAGTTATTCCTAACTCATACATAAGTCAGTAGGTAAAGGAACCAGGACAGGCAGAATGGGAAATGGCTGCCAGGGGAGTGAGACAGGAATGACCGTTTTAGTCGATACTTTTCAGCATAAACGTATTCTGAGCAAACATTAAGGACATCATTTGAAGGGCTTGAGTTGGGAATACAAGTGGGCAATGAGATAATAAAGTCAAGTTTGCTGAATGATCATGTTATACTACCGGGTCGGGTAAATCAGTCGGGTAGCCAAGGGATTGCGGTTATTATTGATTACTTCACTGGAACACTGCGAGAGGTATGGGGTGAGGAGTAACCATAAGAAAATAAAAGTAATGCTATTCGCACAATGTGGAAAAGTAAGCAAAATAATATAGCAGGAGGAAGTAAACTAGAGAAAGGAGAACAGTTCATGCATATGGGGCATTGAAAAGGAACGAGGGGCGTTGAAGTGGAGACATTTGGAGAAGAATTGCAAATTAGCGAAAGAGTCAGTCGTAAGAAGAAAATTGATGGCAGGTACGCCGATGCGGGATATATACATATGTGAAGAAAAGATTAGTAAAGGCTAATATAGAGCGCAATACTTTATGGGTGTATGATTTGGTGTTTAAGGCAAGAAGGTGAGCTTGGAGGTTCTTGGGAAACATGTTGAAGGATGGAGAAAATAAGTTGGGCAGAGAGGAAGACAATTGCTGAAGTTTTAAATAGGGTGTACTTAGATACTTTGGACTTAGATAATAGGACAATAGAAGTTGCTGGAGGAAGTCCGAAAATGGCAGAGAAAGTGGATCGAGAAAATATTGAGAGGTAGTGGGATGATGAAGGCTGTGATAAAAATGAAGAACGCGGGGAAGAGGAAGGAAGAGAATAGGCCTTTTTAGAGAGCACCAAGGCAGGCAGGAGTAACGAAGAAATGAAGAAAGAAATAATGCTGACCACCGAAAGAGGAAGTTCTCAAAAGACTTGGAAGTAGACAGCCGTTAGTGACCGTCCAAAGTCTGCTTATAAAAGGTAAAATATATTTAATTAATACATAGTTAAGCCCAGCAGGATTTTACGCGTGGCACGTAATTGATTTCAAATTTCCTGAGCTTGCCTCGGTGCATGTCAAGTCGCTTCTTGAAAGGGAGCCTTCTTAAACAGTTACGCCAAATTTGCCTTTTCAAACTCATCCGGTTATGGGAGTTATGGTGCCATATGGTAGGACATTATTGAGAGCACAAATTAAATTTGAAGTCGGAGACAATGAATAGCAGTAAAATGACTTCATTTCAGGGTACTTTTAATTGTTTTAACAAGATGAAAACTATTAAGAGTGGAAATAGATTGCTACTAAGGAAAATTTCCCAATACTCTTTTTACCACGAAATATCTCAAAGTTTAAACAAATTCATCATCATTTACTTGATAAGGATGTTTAACCGTTGCAGCAAATGCCATAGTGATAACAAACTTGTGAAATTTCAATTATTTGCTATATGTTTCCAAGCTTAAAACGGAAATTTACCAAGTCAAGACCTCTATAATCAACTTTATCAAACAAGGGGAGATGTATTAGTTTTGTTTTTCCATTATAATGCATATTCATATTTTCATAGTTAAAATTGTAAGGTATGTTTCTTGACAATGTGCCTAGTTGAAAAATTCGACGGGATTGTCCATTTTTTTAGGCAAATTGCGAAGCGCATCCGATTTCACTTTATCACTAGCCAAACCGCTATAAGGATAACCATTATACTCGAAGATAGTGCAAAATGGTGCCAAACCTCTGTGGTTACGTGCAAGGGACTTCGGGTGCTCCAAATTAAAGAAATTGAGTCTCTACTCCCCTTCCTTAGATCCATTCTCGAGAGATTGATTGAATCTTTAAAGGGAAACATCTTCGTCTAACGTACCGCACTAGACTCGCAGGTTATAACCGAGAAACATGTTTATATTCTAAAAATATTGAAATGGATTTGAGACTTCAATAGAGGACTTTGTATTTTTGTTTAATTGATTGGTTATGGGTTTTCTATGGTGCCATTTTAAAGTAATTCCATTCAAGGTTATTGTTAATTTAAAATATGGAGCAAATGGAGAACATTTTCGGCATTTATCATTTTCTTTTGTCGATCTTTTTACAGTAATCACTTTGAAATTCGGCCGACGGGAATATCATTTTTGTAGCTTAAACGCTTAGTGGGGTTCTTCAAATGGCATTTAGGAAATTCAAAGTACCATACCCATATACGCTTAAAGTATACCTTTGAGATTCACGTGCTAACTACTAGATATACTTGTATTTCCACAAACAGCTAAATTAATCGTTCAACTCATCCAGTAATTAGAAGCTAATTAGTAATACGACCACTCCTGCCAAAGAATAAGCGTTAATATATCCAAAATGTGTTTTCAGTAACTGACATTGTGGGATCAAAACGAAGCCTCAGTCTGATTCTGACCAGCTACATCATTGATTTAACATATTTCTAAGAATTTCAATGCATTATATATAGTTTGGCATGACAGAACGCTGGGAAACTGACCGGAGGGCCCGGGTTCGATTTCAGATGATGTCTCTTGGAACCTTCAGCTTCACCAATGCTGTGTGATTTTTTGGGCACCAGATCTGGAGCTTTTACTGGCCTTAATGTGTGAATTTCACACGACGTAATAAGATGATTTCTACTCTTACATATTAAACCAACCTTTTGGTTGAGTGCCATAGTGTATGAGAGCACATTCATCTACTTGCTCAGGGAAGCATTGATATGAGTCAACGGGGTAATAGTTTTAAATTTTGTTTGATAATTCGCTGTTACTTATTAAGATTTGCACTACACTTGCACCCCTAAACTTAATACCTGAATTTCGACCACTAAAGTTGTTTGTGGTAGTAGTAGAAATGATGGTAAATAGATTTACACCCATTCAATCGTTCTACGTTTGCCGTTAACTGACTTTTACACCATAAACTTGATTTAGAGCCCCTTAACATAAGAGTTCATTGTCCCAATTAGGACTATCAATTGCAGACCTACAGGAAAGTACGCAACTGTTAACTCGTCACCCGATTCATTACCGATATATTTACACCCTCATCCACTCAAATTCAATGAAGAAATCGCATTCGAAAGGAAAATTTACGTCCGAATAAACGAGTACGCTCTCTGTTGGCCACATAATGAAGTGCTCAATGATGATTGGCCAATACATCTACATAATCAACACGATACCGAGCAAGCCGCCGTGGGGCTGATCCAGGACGTGTGGCGGCGGGTGTCAGGACATCAGCCATTCATACATAAATATGAGCTCATACATAAATATGAATATATATTTACCAATAAACACAGGCACATGCACGAGTACACATAATTAAATAACCAGTGTCATTGAGCAAACTTTGGTGATCCGTAAATCTCCGAAAGTCTTCATCATGACTGTGCTCATAGTGAGTCGAGGGGCTACCATCTTAATTACTCCAGCATGTTAGTCACCCTTATTTCTTTTTCCAGGGGAATGTTCAATTCATCCAGTGGATTTTTTCTGGAAATACTCCGATTCTAAAGCTTTTCCTATGTATCCCATATGTTTGCCGCGATCCAATATTCTAACTTTAACCTAACTAACCCTTAAAACCCTTCTAATCTTAACCTTACTAAAGCGAAGTAACACATACTACTTCTACTTTTTCTACCTTTTTATTACATTTCCCTACAACCTATTCGATGAAGCCTTGTTACTTTAAAAGTTGATCAGTATATTCTTCTAATGTGTGCACCCAATGAAAGGGTTGATGTTGGAGGGTTTTTCAATAAACAAGGATCATAACATTTTTATTTGCAGGTTTTATTTGTATTGTTTTATTTTAAATTTATATTTTTGGAATTAGGTGTGTACAAGTTTACTTACGCTTGCTTCTGGCAATGTACAGGGCTTTCAACGGAGGCGTTTTTTCACATTGGGGGTATAGGAAAAATAATGAGGCTAGCTCTGGAGCTAGTGAGGGTAAGGGACACGCTTCACATTCATTTTCACGAGATAAACGCAATTTCGAAAAGGGTGTCGAGAAATCCACTGCGCACAAACGCGTTTCATACATAATTTTCCCGTAGTTAACGTGTATGCGCGTGGATAAAATTATCACTGTTTCTGCTAGTGCTCTTGACACCATTCGACGATCTTCCCTCGCGACGGCAAAAGCAGCGTTAATGGTTAATTCCGTAAGAGTAGTGATTGTAGTTCCGTGGATGTGTAAGCCCTGTCGTAGAGCGCTGGGCCCAGGTTCGATTCCGAGTGTGATTCTCTAGGGTACCCTCAGCACTACCCATACTGTGTAATTTTTCGGGCACCAGATCTTCGGAAACCACGGGAGGTACAGGAAATCGCCTCCCTACCCCGACTCGTGAATTTCACACGCCGTTCTGTTACGTACTCGGTGAGCGGTACCTTCTCTTTTCGAACCTTCCTTGGGGTTGATAAATGTAGCTCAATTTTTGGGGAAATATACATTTGACCACTCCTTATTAAACAACCCCTAAGTGTAACAAATATTTCTGTAAACAGATGACTTATTCTGAGTTTTTGAATTCGTCCTAATTTATTTTATATTTTATGTAATGTTTCTCTCTTTATTTATTCCGAAATTTCATAATTGTGCAATTTCTATGCTTAATCCTAATCCCCGATTCTTTACACCACTCCAGCACTTGGTTTCAATAGCTGAATTGTAACTAACAATGCGATGCGATTTTTTTTGTTATTATAGTTGAAACTTAGCGAGATCAACAGGAAGAATAACTTTGGGTTCATTCTCCGTGTGAGTGAATTTTGGCCACTAGCTGGTATCATTCCGATTCTGCCAGCACTCCAGAAAGCATCAGGTCTCCACGAAAGTATTTCATCGAAGGAAAACGGGATCTGAAGTGGGGATGAGCTTAATGCCTTACGGCGGTTCTGTATTGTACTCCACCTTCCCACAATGTCCGGTTGTGGTTCATGGTCCGTCCTTTCCCGATTCCATGTTACATCAAAGGGCCCATGTGGGGCGGCAAAAGGTCTCCCAAAGGACGATAAGATGTTGCCGAAGTACTCTTCACCTCGCGTGGCTCTAAGAGAATGTCCTCTCTGTGAGAACCGCTATGCCTTTTGGGACCCCTGGCCTTGATCCTGTTCTTTTTGTGGGAAGAAAAGCAACTTAAAGCTTCCGACCTTAATCTTGCGACCAGTTCAACCTCAGCATGGGTCGCCTCGACAGTACCTTACCGAAGCTGTGATCAGTGGCGGATCCAAGATGGGGGCATCGTGGCCACGCCCACCTATTGTGGAATATTGTTGGCTTTATTCAACTCCCAAATTAATAATCCTTATAATTTCGACATTGCTTTTGAACACAATTTTCATCCCTGAACATAAGATCATCTACGTCAAAGTGAAATTCGGTCTCTAAATTACCGTAATGTGTTTTAAATTTAACATGATTTTCATCTGTATTTGTAGGAAAAGAGGTCATAAAATTTTTTTGTGCCTGCATAAAAATTCCACCACCCACTTAGAGGGGTTTTAGATCCAACAATGGCTGGAGTTTTATTAATGCAGACACGTGAGACTGCTGTGGTTTCCTTAATCCGTTTTTGGCACTCCGTCGTGTTGGCAAGAGTTCCTCATTTTACTAAAGAGCATGGACAATTATTCATACTCATATTTACCTGTCTGGAACTTATCTGCAATTCATGGCAAATATAACTCAATATTTTAATATCACTGTTACTACTTATCAAGTATGAGGTTATTATTTACTCAAAAAATAACAAAAACTTAATTTGACTGAATGAGGTCATCCGCCTGCTTGAGAGGTCCAGATATATTTTCAATTAGGCTGATATTGAAACATCTCCAAAATTTTTACTTTTCATTTCACCGATTTTTCAATGCTGCAATTTTGGTTTCAAAATGAAAAAAGAATACACGGCTTTAAGCCAAAACTGTGATTACAAATCACTTCATGGGAATTAGGAATGAATCAATAAATCAAACAACTGAAACCAATCTTCCCTTTAATATTATATCATCATGGTGTCCTAACTCCCTTTGCCGTGAACCATTATCCATCGACGACTTCCAGTGGCACTACGATATGCGACTGCATATTTATAATTTTTTTACCAGTATTTTATAAGCAAACACCTTTACTAATTAGCAGCGAGCTACAGACTCTCATGCAGATGCTTTCACGGTAAAAACTTCCACTATTTTCGGCCTTCAAGTTTTGATGAACCCTTAAGTCATTTGAGAGCGATAGATATTTATTTGGTCGTAAACTTTATGACACTAACCTTAAATGACAAATATGTCGTTCAATTTCGGAACGCAGTATTTTTGAGTTGTGTTTTCATCGAGAGAGTACTGCGTTCATGCAAACCGGACAGCCCGAACGCGAAAGTTAACAGAATTGCGCTTGGAATTTTGTATTAAAGTTTCCCGTAGATGGTTTCAATTCATCTGTACAAGGGAGTAACGCTCTACAGTTGATCCGCCACTTTCCACTCATTGCGCACTCGAAATACCAACTGTTGACAACTAAACCGATTCCTGGCAAAACTCTCAACTGTAAAATTCAATTACTTCAAAAGTGTCAACTTTTACAAAACTGATTCGACAAGTTTGATCAACTAGTTACAATTACCTATCGTTATTTTGAATACGTACTCCTACCCGCCTATGAAACCAAAATTTCGTGCCACTCCTCCGGAATTTGCTATTTGGCATTTGGGAAACCTGTTGGCAAATCTAGTAATTTTTATCTTCAGTTTTCAGAGAGCATGCATGTGCAGCCAAAACAGACAAGTGTGCGAATAAGTTCATGTCGAAAAATTCCCATAAATACATTAGTACTTTCTCGTGACACTGTTACACGTAATACATCCATTGAAGGCCAACGTACATAATTTATTGAAGTTCGGCCTGTAGATATTTTTGTGTGTGTTCCAATTACGACTGATCACAAATAAAAAATGCTAAATACGAAGGTCGTGAAAGTATGAGGCATGGAGTTTATTGCATATTTACGTCTACCATCCACTTACTATTTTAGTTTCCGAGTCGAGCTCAACATTCGACCGACAGTTCACTATCTCTCTAATTTTCTCTGTGTTCAAGTTACAGAGAGAATTCATGATAATATTTAAGTTAGAGTGAAGGGTCTGGGCACACCTTTCTTTGCTGCACCGATAAATTAACTAGGCGACACAATGCGGTGAATTACGATTGACACGTTTCTGGGTACCGAGGTGACCTTAGGTTCTTTTACGAACCGTGACTATGGGGGAAATGGAAGAACCAAATTGCCGTAGCAGTTACGGGCGAGGCTCTCTAGACCTTACTACGAAATAGCACAAACATAGACAGGCGAGGCATTTGATGTGCTTGCTATGGTCGAACCAAATGGTTTAAGGGACCGTTGAAAAGCTGTTGCTTTGGAGCTTACATGGGAGTTTGGATTTACACGCATTCCTCCTTTCTCGAAGTATTGACGAGAGAGAAATGTAAGAATTTTTAATTGGTAACATTTACTATTTTTGAAATGTAAGATTTACGACGTGTGGTGTTATATCAAGCATCGATTTCGGAAGCTTACTTTTGACTTTAGAGTATAACAGGCATTATTTTTATTATTTTGTATTGGTATATTAGAAATTTCGTTTTTATTTTAACAGGCGATCGAAGAAAAATCATTAAAAATTATCGAAGATAAGTATAAATAAAAAAATGAAAAAATTGTTTTATATATGTGCACGTTTAACACGGTTTGTTTATAATACATTTTACTATTCACGGTGCATTTACTTATGAGAACACTGCTTTGAATCCAATGAATAATATATGTTATGAGGAAAGCTACAACACTGGATTATGTGTTCTAAAGCCGTGGTTATCATTGTGTGATATGTGGAATTTTTCTTCAGATTTTAACCAAGCATGCATATGAAATTTCAAGGAGACATGCTCTCATGTTTTCCTAAAGTATCAGAAAATGGAGTAAGTGGACAGAGTAAAAACTGGATATGTGCAAGTGATACTTACAGCGTACTTATTGAGCGTACATAGAGGAACTGCTTGAGTGAAAATGTCGCGTGATTTCAAAAATATTTTCCGGATTTTGCCGTGAACGCTAGGATGCCATTTGAAAAGTAAACGAATAAATAAAAACAATTACCTCATAAATGGAATATTAAAATAATTGTACTTATAATTGAAGCCCCAAGTTGCGGTGGACCTTTTCAGTTAGATGAGTCCCTGACGTCATATCCTCAGATTTTCGTCCGCTCTTAGAAGGTATTAGAGGAATTGCACACTGCAAGAATAGGAGGGCACATAAAATGGATGGACCCTGGTCTTAAGGCCCATTTAGCCTATATCCCTAAACTCTCCCCATAGCCTCGAGAGTAGCTTCGTTTCCTAATGGCATGTCGTTAAGGAAACGCGCTGCGTTTAAAATTAATCTTTGCGGGGGACAAAATTTCGCCTTAGTTCTTTTGCCGTTCATCCATTGGCCTACACGCGGAGACACAGCATTATTCTGAACAATTTCCGCGTATCCACTTTGAGGACATGTCGGTAAGACCACCAGGCTGAGACGGGTTTGCATGGCATTACTTTGCTTAAAAGTCAGCGATCCCATTTGACATTGTTCATGAGGTTTATTATAATGAGTTCGAGGAAAACATTTGCCTGCAACATCCCTGGAAATTTATTCAGTTAAAACTTTTTCGGGTTAAATTTTTGGTAAACGACACAGCTAAAATATTTGTATGTATCTCAAGAGTTGTGAATTTTTTAATGCATGAATTCCTTAAAAGTTTATAGTGGTAGTATATGGGGAGAGGAGAATCATTCAAGTAAATTTGGATGTGTTTTTAGGGGGAGAATTAAAAGAAATAAACCGTCACTATTAAAAGTTCATATTAGTGACAGCGTTTAGATAAATTATCGGATGAATGATAAGTATTTAAAAAAATTATCAATAGTTGTTCTGTGCTCCATTTTCACTGTTCCTTATCCTTAAAATAGTAATCCTTTATATGCACCTTATTTATACATACAGTTTGTCGGCAATTTTCATTTATTCTTTCATTGAAGGTAAAGAGTATTGTACACTGTTTAATATGAGAAAAAAAGTCGAAGTTGGTCATATATAACAATGATAAAACTCAGGCAATGTAGAAGTACATCCTTTTTTATTCTCGGAGACCCCAGATATTTTAATTTGCGTCAGTACAAGACTGACCTAAAGAGTCACTCACATTGAGTACCTCTTCATTTAGTGTGTTTCTCTCATGTTTTCTCATTACACTCAATTATAGATTCTTACGTCTCTCGCGAAGTGAAACATTGGATTATCCTGAAAATAACGAAGAAGAAAAAAGTAAAACATTAATACAATTTCTCCGCCATCTTCATCCTGCATTCATTTGATTGCTCTACCAGGCATGAAAAATTACGCTAAGTGCAGGTGATCACGAGTACCGTGTTGCAACGGGCACTTCACAGTTTCAAATTTATTCGAAAAGAAATTCAAAATTCTTAAGTGTAACATTCCGTAAATATGATTTTTCCGGACCTGAATTCACGATAAAACAAACTGAAAGTGTATTAATTTATACAGGATGCTCTTAATCATGTTTGAGTGCTTCCATCTCGGCCAAAACGAGCAAAACGTGAAGGATGACTCCACAGAGGTGCACAACAAGTTTGATTCCCTACACAGCGCATGAAACTTGTAGCTGCTTTATTTGGGTTTTTCCTTAGGGATTTTGTGGAACAGGTTTAATAGAATAGCGTCTCACTGGAAGTTTAAATTGGGAAGGACTTTCAAGGGAACAATGAATATTAGATATTTATTGTTTTAAATCTGACCTATATAACTCAACCCTTGGCAATATTTATATTTTCCATATATTTTCCTTTCAAAGATGTAGACTATAGACATCTCACCCTGGAGGCGAAGGATTGTCTTTTTTTTAGTAACGGACTGCATTGAAATATTAGTCGTTGAAACATTACTCAAATGTCACTTTTGATTACTGTAAAAATTCACACTTTTGGTTTGGAAAGTGAGTCGATGTCTGTGCTTGCTTACATATCAGTGCAGGGATTTGATACGCACCAGTACTCCGTTCAAGCCGACGCAGTTACCCGCAGTGACATTCTCAGGTTGATTTTTTAACTGTCAAATCTGTCTGTTATAACCATCATGTCCAGTACCGAGAGAGAGTTCATATAGGACTATAATTCAAATACAACGCAACCCCATATGAACATAAAACTACATAACGAGCAGTATTATAGTTCAAGTATATTTAATCAAAGTACTGGAGATGGTGGTTGAGGAGAGGGGTGTGTTGAGAGAAGTCCTATGGAGGCTAGAAAAATGGATGAAAGGCATATTGAGCGGTAGTGGAATGTTGAAGAAGGTAATAGAGGGGAGAATGTTGGGCAAGCGAGGAAAGGGCAGGAACAGGATAGGGATGTTGGACGGGATGAAGGGAGGAAAGAATTATATTTAATCAGTTCAAGTGTAAAATATATTTATTTATATCTGGGAATAAAAACGTCCAGGAGTACTTGGTTCAGAAAACAATTTGAATAACCCTATTGTTCAATCGTCTCGATTTACTCTTTTAAGTCCTTCGAGCCAAGCCTCGCGAAGTTCAGTTGTGAGTACTTAATATAATTTTAGACTCCCCCTCCCCCCTTGCACGCCTTGGATTTTGTTAAGAGAACACTCACAACTTCCATGAACTTTAACGCCGCCAATCCTGTTCCTCTGGCCTTCACCAACATAGAGCCACGGAAATGAACTTCAAATGGCCTTTGAAACTACGCGTGGGTCTTTTTATGCACCTCTGTAGATAGCGACGGAGACCAGAGGAACAAGCTGTAGGGCTAGTAGTACGCACTTGGGACATAGCGATAAAACTAGCTATTAACCGTCAACATAACGGGGAGAGGGATGATAAATTTCTTTTCGAGTCTAAAACATCTTTTTCAACATAAAATAGTCAACTAGAGCTGATCGTGACAACGGGTTCGCATATACAATATAATAAAATTTGTTGAATATTTTAAAACCTTTTTCTCAATCTATCTTCCTGTATGATTGTAAGTAGAGATTTTAAAGAGCAGACGATGAACGAGTACCTTGAGCGAACAAATTTAAATTGTAAATTGTACATTTTTTTGCCTTACTAAGTCATCCATTACCCAGACCATCAGGAGAATATGAACACTTTTCCGATAAAATATCTTCCCCTTCCCCTAACATCGTCATTTGGATAAGTATGATAAGAATTTATGATTCCGGAAGCACAATGACAGTGCATTTAAGTTAATTCCCAACCCAAATTATTGTGTGAATGTGAACGTTTTCTATACCAGAAAAAAAGCATAAAACCTGAAAAAATGCGATGCGATGCGATGAGCGCGGAGTGTGAAGTGCTTTCGGTAAAATTAGAAGTGGAAATGTTATCTGTCAATAGTTAAACTTCATTTGGAATATGCTGCAAGTATATGGGATCCTAGCGAAGTCGAATCCTAGCGGAGTCGAAGAGAATTGCCGAATTGGATCGCGTCGATCGTAGAGGAGCAGATTGTAAGACATTGTCATGATAAACTTATTGGCGCATCCAAAATATTAGAGCAGCTAGGTTGGGAATCAATCACTGGGCGAAGGTTAAATTACAGATTTGAAGCTCTCGCATAAATTGGAAGAAGGTCCCTTTAGCAGTGTAGTTGAAAATGCACTCGTATTATTACACCCATCGTACTACGGTAGGAGAGATCATGCAAATAAAATTAGAGAGATTAAGTGTAGAACAGACAGATTTAAGTTGTAATTTTTTCCACGAACGATAGGGGATCATAATAACATCGTTAGACAGCGGTAGAGTCATTTTCAGGTCAAATTATTCTGTTGTGTATACACCCCCTGCCATACACCCTGGCGTTGGCTTGGAGGGAATATATAAATAAATATGTAGGGTGAGGAATGTGTGGTTATGAAAGAATTTGGATCTAGATTCACCACATTACTCATAGACAAGTGTAAAAGAAATGTGCTGCGTGAGTTTTACCATGTTGGGAAAATGAATGACAGTGAAGTTAACAAGCAAATTTTAGAGAAAAGCTAGTTTTTTTGAACGGAAAAAGTAGGCAGAGAAATTAACCTGCATCTATAAATGACGTACCCTGCAAGCCGCCGCAAAGGCATTCGGTGGAGGCTGTTCGGTGGGCACCAGCCAGTCATGTACAAATATACGTACACTTACACATGCATGTTTATACATTGCATAAAAAGAGTACTCTACCGGGTGAGGCTTGTTTGTTGATGGGTCATAGCATATACATGAATGTTTATACGTTGCATAAAAAGAGTACTCTACCGGGTGAGGCTTGTTTGTTGATGGGTCATAGCATACATACATAACTGTGCTCCTCAGCTCTAGCCGTCATGATAACAACTACTCCTTACATTATGCTACAATTTCTCATTATTTAGCTCTTCTTACTTTCTGCTTCCTTCGATTCAATCAAAATGACTATAGTATTCCGTTCTTCCCTGTGTCTCACTTTCCCTTTGTTTTCCTTTTCGTAAACTTATTTTATTCATCTCTCTACACATCGTCATCTCGAATGCCTTCAATCTACACTTATCCTTTGCCTCTATGACCAAGTTGCGAGGCCATATAGAACTACAACCCATACATAAGTTTCAACCTTCATTTATTTACATCTTTGAATAGGCTGGCCGTCATCGACCCCTACCCCCCCTACCTATTTGTACACGATTCTTTTCCAAACGCGATTCTTCTTTCAATGACCCCACCGATTTGTTCACTATTAGGCGCTAGACTAGACGTCAAATTCATTAAGAGATATAAGGGTTATTTAGTATATATAAACCATTAATACAGTAATCAACCCGAGGGTCGGTTTGGTAGGTAATGGTAGAGTCCACCCAGTACTAAGCCCGACAGCGTGTGAAATTCACACATCAGGCTAGGGGGGCAGTTCCCTTCCCTGTATATATAATATTTTTATTTAGTAATCTACTGGTTGAGTTAGGTTTTGGAAGGACACACTACCTAATAAATATTTTTTGACTCATAACAAAACACTATCCAGCAACCTATTCTACATCAGGCCCCTCTTCATCTCTGTGTACTTCCTTCCTCCATTCAACCAGTCCAACATCTTTATCCTGCCCTTTCCTCGTTTGCCTAATATTCTCCCCTGTATTACAGTCTTCAATATCCCACTGCCGATAAATAAGCCCTTCATCCATTTTTCCTGCCTCCATTGGATTTCTCCGAACAAACCCATTTCCTCGGCCACCTTCCCTAGAATTCCTCATTTGTTTCCCTTTCGGTCTATTTCACATTCTCCATTATTCTCCACACACAGCTTTCATAAGCCTCCAATCTACTTCTACCATCCTGCTTCAGTACCACGTTTCTATACGGTACATAACTACGCTCCATAAGAAAGTTTCGACTCAACGTTTACGTCATCAACTCCAATCCTTCTCCTCACGTCTCAACTACTTTGACCGTTTTGGCCCAAAACACTTCCGAGATACGTAAACTGTTCTAACTCCTCTAGTTTTTGTCCTCCTATTTTAATGTTTAGCTTAGCCTTTCCTTTCTGGAAAATCGCATAACCATAGCTTTATTAATATTGATTCTCATTCCATATCTATCGCACTGAATTTCTAATTCACTCAGCAATGCTTGCAACCCCTTGGCTGACTAACAAACTAAAGCTTGGTCGTCAGCAAATCTTACTGATTTTACGAATTCCCCTCCGACTTTCACCCCTATCTCCAGTTCTTTCTATGCCTCTTCAATAATTTTCTCCACATATACGTTGAAGAATACCGGTGATAATGGTCAACTCTGCCTTACACCTCTTCCTAACACTGCCCATCCGGACTCTCCGTTCCCCACTCGCACCTGAGCAGTCTGAGACATATACAGCTTGCGGATCAGTCTCCTCTCTCTTCAATCTATTCGTATTTTCTGCAATATACTCATTACTTTTTTTCTCAATTTATTCTATCAAACGCCTTTTCGAAATCTACGAAACATTCAAATACGTGATTTACGTTAGTGATCTCAATACTGCAATTGCATTATGGGTACCTCTCCCCTTCCTAAACCCACACTGATCATCCCCTAAGTAATCATTTGCCTTACTCTCTATCGTTTTTTTGATGATCCTGAGAATAACTTTAGCTGCGTGGGATATCAAACTTATTGTTCTGTAATACTCACATGATATAGCCTTTACGTTTTTCGGAATAGGAACTAACACTCATCTCACAAAGTCTTCCGACCAGATTCTTTCCTCATAGATACTACGAATCAGTCCATGAAGTCTTCCTTCCACATTTTTTAAACATTTCAGTAGTTCCGCAGGAATGTTGTCTACCCCCACGGCCTTATTTGCTTTCATCTCCTTTAATGCCCTTTCTATTTCATCGTCGAGTATGCTTGGACCTTAGCTATCTTCCTCTACTACATGTTCCTTTTCTGTGTCTAACCTTGTTTGCTTATATTCTTTACCATACAGTTCTTCTATATATTCCTTATATCTCTCTTGGATCCTTTCCTTGTCAACTATTATCTGACCCGACTTACTCGTATCTCTAACGATTAGTACGCATCCTTCCTTCTTACTTCCCGAAAATAACTTAACCTTCCTGTATAGCGCACCAATTTCACCCTTCCTCTGCAAACATTCCATGTCCTCGCATTGCGGCTTCCGTCATGCTTCTTTTGCTTTATTTGTTGCCCGTATCAATTTATTATTCAACTCTTTGAACTTCCTTTTGCCTCTGTGTTTACATTCTCCCATCTATCTTTGTAGTCATCTTATCTGCGATCAATGATTTCTTTATATAAATGAAATGTATATATATATATATATTCTCGCGTGTTGAATTATTGTAATATTGAGTGGGCTCTAGTATAGTCACAAATTTAAATTTTTGAGTAAAAAATGCAGAGTTGTTGGCGTTTGATTTTGACTACACTTACGTAACATCCGAGAAAAAATAGCACTTGAATCTGTCAGCGGTTAATCCCTATCTCTTATTGTACACTAGTAATTCAGTTTGCCAATGCAACGTGAGGCAATATTATTTCTTTCTGGTGTTCATGGACTATCTAGTTTGTGGATCTACCATTTTTCAAGAACTGAAGAGGAATGCACGGCAACATGTTGGATTGTGACTGAGTGGAAGGAGTAATATGCAAAAAGGATAGGCAGGGGCGTAAAGATGAATTAGCTAAACGGATTTACTTTACTTTTGAAACTTAATGCCAGACGTTTCTTAATGGAACTCAGTCCAAAAAGGAACGGCATGGTAGAACGGAGGGATATATTGAAACGGTATAACTAAACGAAAACGTTTTTGGTTACCATTCTGCTATAGTTTTATAATATACAGGTAGGTATTGATACGAGAATGATAGCGTGTTTAGTTAATATAATACACTGACTTGGTGGCCTCCATCGCTGGGAAGTATATTTGTATGATTGACTAGTATTAACTTCTGTATAGAATACCATTACCCAATGGTTCAAAACCTGTATTTGGCCGTTTAGTTGAATTGGGACGTTAAGATTTGAAAATATCATTCCCGAAGGCGTATTTGAAAAGTTTTAATGATTTTATTGTGAGTTTTCTTGTCGATACGTCACTACCACCGTGAACCGGGTTTTGCGTCCCATTAGGTTGTTCGATTAAAAGACATTGTTGAGATGATAATCTTGTACCGCTACGAAGTTTACAACAATTGTGTAAAGCGCATCATAAAACAAATATTGATGATTACAAGGAAAAATATTACCACTAAATATGTTGGGTGGATGACTCCGCAAATACGCGAGCTAATTTACGAATCCTATAAAACTACGTACCAAATATGCAATTTAATAAATCGTAAATAACATTCTGTGTGAAATATTTACTCTATATTTTTTCATTGTATTCATTTTCACTTGAAGACATCGTATAGGAATATAAAAGGCTTGTGCACTGACTTTTAGCTCTGAAAAATGGCAGAAAAGGACACCATGCCAACCAGTGAGTCACGAGCTCTCTCAGAATACTTCTTTGAAGTTTCTTGCTGAATTCGGGAGGGACAAGATCAACTAACTGGTCATAAACGCCAAGGAATAGGGCCGAACATGAAAGAACTAGCTCAATTGGAAGAAATGGTTTCACTTAGAATCTAATGATGATGTTTATTTGGATGTTAGTCATGAATTTCCTTCCTTGTAGATGTTTAAACTCATTTCATGAATACATTTGGTTTTTCGTCTAATGTGGTCCATAAAAACGTTTGTGGTCAGAATGAATCAATCGCAGGTCATTTTAGCGGGAAACAATGACTGCCATTTCATCGAATCGGTTGGGGAATGAATCGCGATTTTTGCAAGCATAGTTCAGTCGAACGCCAGCAGGGGCGCGGACGTCGTTTGAAAACGTAATTGCACTCACCCAGGTTTCTCGCCCTCCTCCCCTCCGCCCCAGAGTTTTCCCTTTGTTTCGCCATACTCCTCTTTTTCGTCTAACCTCTATCCACCTCCCTCTTACTTATATTCGCTCATTACCTCCCCTCCTGTCCGCCCTCTGCTCCGCCGCTAACTCTTGATCCCTAGCCGACTTTTCCCCTCCTTTTCCTTCGGTCCTTCTCCCCCAACGCTTCCCCTCCGCCGCCTCCTCCTGGTTCCCTTCCCCGCGCTCTTCCTCTTTCCCCTCCCCCGCCGTCGTTCTCAGGTTCGGCGCTCGCTGGAACCCGACGGCAGCAGTTCATTCCTTCCTCGACCGTCGCGCGAAGTGGTCGACGCGCATCCGTGGCCGTCAGAAGACCTTGTCGGGAACTCTCGTACTCCTCCCGAAGAGGTTTTAGCCGAGCGCGCGTCAGTATAAATTTTTTCTTTCGGGAAAGGCTTCCCCCCAGAGTGCGAGAGAGGAAGAAAAATATACAAATATGAGAGGGTGATCAAGTGTTGTGTGGTCGACTTGTTTTTTTTTTATCGCCCACTGGAAAACAAAACTTAACTCTCTGTGGTTTGGGAACTACGCGTGGTGATAGTGCGAGTTTTACAAGGATTTATCACCCTCTTCATTAGAATTTGGAGAGTATATATACTTGAAAGTATCTTCAAGTAATCTCTAGAGAACTGAAATTACTGTGTTTTCGCCCCCGTTGGACGTAAACATCTTCTCCATTCTGCCAGCCTATTTACTAAGTCCATGAGCGTGAAGGAAGTGGGTAAAGCAAGAGCGCGAGACTTTTAAACCTTCGTTCAGTTATACAGCGGATGGAAGAGCGATTCGACAAATGCGTCGATTGACACCAAACGAACTTGAACGAGTGAAAATTTTATTAAAAGAAGGGCTGCAGTACATTGGCATCGCTGAAAAATCGTCGTGAAAAAATGTGAGCGCTGTTCCCCGTCTCTTCCGCCCAGAAGAGCGAGTTGTGTACGCCGCTGTCCACTTCCGTCGAACTCCGCAAATTTTTCTCACCCCCGAACGTGCAAGTCTAGTGGTTCCGATCACCAGTGGGGATGATCCAATGAGAGACCGCATCCGGCATTGGCGACACGAAAGTGTCGAGTGTGAAAGAAGCAAGAAGTTTTTTCGCGAGGAATCGTGAACCACTTGGGCGAATCTTTTCCTTTCTTTTTTAAAGAAAGAAAGATCGCGACTTCGGAAAGAAAGGGGAGGAGTTACTCTCTCGTGCCCTCCGTATCCCTGCACTGGCCTTCCTACTCTTCAGCGCGTGTCTCACTCCCTCACGTAACATATATCTCTCCCCCGTCTATTCAGGAAACGGGGCGGGGGTGGGAGGGGCCTAAGTTTCGCGTGGGTGGATGCCAAAGGGGCAGTTGAAACGGTGTGAGCGAGCCGGGAACAAGGAATGAGTCTTCTCGCCCGCTCGCTGTCATTCTGCGCGGGTTATTACTAGTTGTTTTTTGTTTCCTTTCTGGGAGTGCGAGTGTGTGTTTGGTGAGGGAGTGGCGTGAGGCATATGGAGAGGAGGAAATAAGACAGCCAGCCATTCTTCTTCCTCTCGAGACTTTACCGATTTCCCCAGTCGGTGGAGAGGGATCCTCACATATGCACACTCAAATATTTCGTCACTGCCTCGACAAGATAAATGCATAAGAAAGCCGAAAGCCTTCCTTTCGCCTTGGAGTAGTCTGTTCGGCGATTGACGCGTGGAACCGGCGATTGTGTATGTCTTTTGGCTAGCTGGCATTTGTTGAATATCGAGGCATGCCCCAAAATTGTGCTGGGAGCTACTCGTTATCCCTCATTGCATATTCATAACAAATACAATTAATTACTCAATATTATAATTATTACATGTATCAAGTGTCCGATGTCCACTTACTCCAATACATCTGTGAAAATAACCAGTTAACGATGAACGAGAGAGATTGAGTAGTTTTTATTCCAAGAGTGAGCATTTACGGAAGAGAAGAGATATTGTCGCATTTTTTGTGTATTAGGGATTCAGGTGCACTTTTGACTCCCCCCCTCCAATTCATAATAAGTGTTTCGGTGTAAAAAAAGTTTTTATTATCGGTGTTAAAATCTTCGTGTGAGCATATATCGAAAGTTCTGTATTTGTGACCATTCGGACTCTTCTTCATCGGAGAAACCCTACCTCAACTTCCTTGAAGTACTCACCCCAGCGGGATTGGTTTTCCCTTGTGACGGAGGTTGTTCAGGGTGTCCCGGTGTGTGTGTTGTGCGTCAAATTCCAGTTCCCATTCAACGTCCCTCACCGGGGGCCTTGGCCGGGGTGGTTAGATTCCCCGCCCGGTTAGACTGCGGCTCTGCTCCGCCCCCTTCCCCTCAAAAGCACATCGTAAGCGGCGGGCGGCGAGGATATTCCTGGAATCGGTGCCGGTTGCGGACCCGTCTCTTTTCAAGGGCTTCTGAATAAGATAAAGGTGAGTTGTTTGATGACTCATTGCCCTCTCGCTCCACATTTTCGATCGCGTGTGTTCTCCGATAGCTTAGTGTGTTGCCGCCTCCCACGCTCCCATAACCTTCGCCTTCGCGTGGTGTACGGTGCTGGTGGGGGTGACCGAACCCTCTCCCACCCGCTCGCTCAAGTCGGCGGCGGATGGCCTCTCGGGTGGAACAAGGTGGGGGAAGGAAGGTGCGATTCGGTTGGGTTAGAGGGCGGGAGGGGGAATCGCGCGGTATTCCCCGTGCCTTCCCGTGCCTCCCATTGTGCTCTCTCGGAAATTATTCGCCCGAGAATCGCATGGAAGTAAAAGTAGGCGCACCGAGGATTTCACCATCATCACCTTTAGATTGACGAGGAGTACGTACGTACGCTCTGCTAAATGAGCGGTAGGCACGAAAGATTGTCCTTACCGAGAAGCTTCATCTCGGAATACAATTATCCATTGCGTGCAACTTCCTTTTTTCGGATATATTTTGTTTATGTTTCCCCGGCGACGAGAACTAAAGTCCGTTTCAGTTATTTTTCCCAGTTACACCAGGTGTGCGAGTTATCTGTTTTGCGCAGGAACTTAGAAAGGCTGAATTTCGCACTTCGAACGTCACCAGCGGGCCTCCGCAAGTTTCCGCCGGACGGTAAATTGATCGAAGATTCTCGATTAAATATTCTTCAAAAAATCTAGCGACGAAATAAATGTATTGCTCTCGCTTGTGAAAACAAATGCACCCGGTCTTCTAGTATCTCACAAGGTTATGTTGAGGCAGTATTGGCACTGAGGGATAAGTTCACGGAAACGGTCGATCACTTTCCGGCTCCGGCCGGCCCGCAGCGGAAGGCAAGTCCAGCATATGGCACTCGAATCAAATCGTGGGTTTCGGAATGATCAGCATGGCTTATCGCTTCGGTGGGACGAGCAAATATCACTTTTCATTTCTTCGAAAACGCAACAGACGGCGGTCGAAACTTCGTAACAAATTTCTAATTACAACCCCACGAAAATGTCGGCATGTTTTCGATGTAGATCCGTTATCGAAGTGAGGCCCTGACAGATGTGATGCTATGGTAAGAGCCCAGGATAATGGGGGAACGTTTTTTTTTATGATGGATGATAATTTACGATGCCTTTGAGATTTGAGAAGAGCGAGAATGGCTTTAATTTTTGCGCAGCTATGTTAATATGGTCGAGATAAATTTTTATGAGTAAGGCTTTATTTGCAAAGAACCATGACGTAGCTAAGGCGTTGAAACATTGTCTGAAAATATGACTATTAGCCTAGGAATTAGCCTAATTATGACTATAAATATATTATGACTATTAGCCTAATATTTGGAATTCTCTTGTTCTTACGGCGTGGGAATGTGTTACCTTTTGGCCAAATATGCACTCACCCAGCGTCATACGCCCCAGGAAACTGAAAACTTTGTGTCATTAAACAGATTTTCAAAGTCAGCCTGAAGGAGAACCGGTTCCTTTTATTGTATTTTTACTAAAAATATGCGATAGGGTGTTGGGCATTTTCTACGCTGACTTCCGGGCGAGCGACGCATCGCCTGCGGTGCGACTTCAGTGACGCAATGCCATTGGGTATGAAGATCACCGGGGAACGTTTTTGTGAACAAATTTAAACACACCAAGGGTTTATTATGCGCGAATATTTTTCCCAGTTCGATGCACCAAAATTTGTTGTAGACCACTTGCTCGAATTGTTTAGCCTCTGATATCGACTGACCGTTGCGCAATTCGATGGCTGGGGACTATTTTCGCCTGCGTATTCATTATTATCGACCAGTTTCTGTAGTATTCCTTGTCACCTTTGCTATCCCACTTGCTGCTTAGCGCTCCGAAATTTTGCTTAGTCAGTCTAAGAAAACAAATTATTTATTTCGTGTACGGGAGCGACTCTCTGATGCATGGGAACAAATATAAAGTTCGTTTCCCCACCATTTTTCACGGTGATCGAATTTCATAATATAAACATGGATGTGATCCTACCCTGTGCGAACTAGATGAATTCGGTTTTTTAACATATTGCGAATTTAGTAAGGGTGGTAATACAATCGATGCTTAGCCACACGTCAATTAATCACGATAATTTGTATTTTTTGAAGGCATAAATTGACGATGACCACATTTATTATGAATGTCTCGGTGTGTTTCTCGGTCCTTTAAGTGACTAATTTTCATAAATGTGAGACGATGCATTAAATATTATTGACCCAGAGTTTATTTCACATCCACACGCTTGTAGATCTAGAGACCATGGAGTAGGAATCATTTCACGGATTAAAATAACGTAAGTTGGGCAGTTAAGAATGCTTTTTTCTCTCCAATTGGTGTTTGGGAGGAGGTAAAAAAATAGGTCTTCAAATTGGAGTGGCGAAATTCCTTTTGCGGACGGTGGAGTGACCTTTCCTGGAATCAGTTGTGGATTTTATTGGCCCTGGCCCTTATATCTCTTCTCGGGCCATGAGGCCAATCGCGCGTTCGATTGTGCGTCCGCAGTCTGCCTGACGTCACTTTTCGGCTTGTCTAATAAATCTAGCGAGTAATATAACTGGTTTCTAAATAAGTTTTAATTCTCGTTCTCCAAGTTCTCGTTTTAATGGTTGCACGTTTAGTTCGTCTGCATATGGGCAAATGAATAATTTGGGATCATAAGCATTTGTACTATTCTCAGTGAATAAGCGTTTATGCCTACCCAACTACCCAATTCGTAAGAACAATTTTAGGTTTTATTGGGCCTTTTGAACCCAAATTGTAACGGAAAACTAGGAAAAATTACTGAGCTTTTCTCTCCGTTTGGTATGTGCTTCATGGAGGCCAAAATTGGATTCAATCTGTATTGATATTGATCCCGGAAATGCCATGTAAAGAATGAAGCAGTAGGAAAAAGAAAATGTGGCTCGTCGCTATTAGAATATGTGAATTTATGAGTTAATATAGAGCGCACCAGTGATACCTACTTGCACGTTTTAAAATACTCATTATTTTCTCGGATCTCAAGGGATTAAAAGCTCCCATTTGCGCTTTCCATAGGGGGATTCTCCCAGTCTCGCAACCGCATAATTGCCAACAGATCTCCCCCAAGATTGTGGTGACCCCAAGCAATCCGCTTTGATGCAAAAATTAGTTATGTTTGATTTTTGTCGGGTACTTTGTATTTGATTAATCGGAATTGGAATCGATAACGTTCACAGGGTTCACAGTTATCTCGCAGTGTTCGTGGCCAGACGGAGTATTTGCAGGTTTTGGTGAGGGGATTATTCGTTACTTCCCGGCACCAGGAAGCCCTTTATGAAGAATTTTGGTCGTGCTCATATTTTTATCGGCGAATGGTGAATTGATATCAGTGCTTAATTTATTTTTATTTATTTATTTTAGTACCCTGCAAGCCACCGCTTGAATGTTTGGTGGAGGGTGAATGCGTACCAGCTTAATTTTGTCAGGCTAGTATGCTTAGCGGTACTCTCGTGCTTAGGGGAATTATTTGGGAAGGCGGATATGTTGGTACAATTTATTGATAAAATGACACGGATCGTCTCACCTTGGTGAATAAGACTTCGGTGCAGGAATAGAGCGAACTAAAATGGGTTAAAATGTTCTATTGAGCAAAATCACGTTTCTCTTACCCCAGTCCGATGCTTGACTGATTCGATTTTCACTGCTATAGCCCATCCGTTATAAAGTACAAAATATCTTCGCAAGGCGGGAGGATATCTTTTTAAATTGTCACGGAATGAGAAGGCAAAAGAACGGCTAAGACGCGTCCACACCACTCATTGTGGGGCAGTCGGTGGCAGAGAAGTAGTGGAAGGGTACGCCCTCGTTTTTCCCTCTCTCTCTCCGTCCGGCCATAATTTTATGAGAAATAAAATGTGTGCTACGGAGAAGCTCAGAAGACCATCAAGGATTTCGGAAAATGAACAAGTCAGGGAAATGGAATTGGGGACATCGAAGTCATGGCCTCTTGAACGTTCACAATGATTAAAAGTTATATTAATTGCTGATATTACTCCATATGACTTACGGAAATGACAATTCATAAAAAAAACTTCATTAGAAGACGTCTAATTCTCTTACCAAATTTCAATTAAAAAAAATCTCAATTAAAAGTCATTAAAAAAATGGTCAATATTTTTATTTCTTCCGAACTTGGGATAGGCGAAGCTGTCACCAAAGTGAGAGCACCCATTTACGCGCTGAGGTCAACCAAATCGGGCAAGGGTGAAAGTAGTTCGAAAGTAGAGGAACTAAGGGGAAATTGGGAAATATGTTTTAAATTTTTTTTTCGGACAGCCTAAGTCATGATCTCGATATTTATCGGTTTAAGCGGCACATAAATTTCGTTAAATCTGAGCCACCAATTCACGAAATTAAATATCCTTGAAGAACGGATGTTCGCGAAAAGCTTTGCACATTACTGATCCGTTATCGAACTCGTTTAAAAAAAATAAAACTCATCCTTCTGGTCCATAAAACTGATAGGCAGTTTCCACTTTGTAAATAAAATACTTACTTATTCATTGTGGTGCATTCATGCCGGATATTCCCTAATGGACTTCGGATTTTGCGGGGGTGGTTCGCTTTACGTTTTTTTTTAATTCGGGCAAGGCGACCTTATCCGGATGCGTTTTTATCGACATTGTTTCAACCCATTCAAATGTACGTTTGCAATATCGGTTGGATTGGTTAATTTTTAGCATTTCACAAGTTCCACCTATGGAACAAATATTAAATATTGATTAAATATATCAATAGACCCAATCTAGTTGATTTTTCGGGTACCAGATCTTCCTGGGAAACCATAACCGGCACAGGGAAAGGAACTGGCCCCCCTACCCTGATGTGTGAATATTCACATGCCGTCGGGCTTGGTACATGGGTGAGCTCTACCATCACCTACTAAACCGACCTTCGGGTTGATTACTGTGTTTATGGTTTTATATCAATAGACTAACTTTAATAAAAAAGCAATCACACGGGTAAGGGGAGTTGCATTTCTGTAATGTTAATCATTACATTCCCCGTGAGAGAAAAATACTTGTGCGTTTTCTAGCCAGGCAAAGCTATAGGACCATCTCCTTCAGGTTTCAGTTTTAAAATGGCTCCATATTGCTAAATAAATAATTAAATTAGAAACGGTCCGCGTTATTCCATTTCCAACGAGCATTTTCAACGGACAGGAATTAAATATTTTTGCACCAAAAAAAAATGACGTCGCGGTGACAATTGGGTTCATAAAAAAGCCCGCGTGTAGTGTTAGGAAGTTACGCAATTTGTAAAAGCAACATTTTTGTCTTTATTTGCGTGATATTAAAGAATTAAGGAACTGCGGTCCCAGTTTAGTTTGTGCTCGAATTGAATATATACCCTTTATAAATCCCCTTTGAATTTGTTCTTCACTGTGTTGTGGATACGTATCATACTATTTTTTTTATCTTGCTGACTCTTCAAATGATTGCTTCACTTTTTGACAGGATGCAAGCAGAGAAGTGCATTATTTAAAGGGGTCTGCTTCCTCAGTTTTAAATTGTCTGCTTAAATAGTTGGAACTAAATTCGCTGTTTAATTCTCGGAAGCACCTTTCCGAGATGCGGTACTAACCAGAATATTAATGAGACTTAAAATACAGAGCTGGAATACAATAAGAGAAGCAAAGTGCTTACTATTGGGCGGGAAAAGTAGGTTAAAACTGGATTTGTCATTGATTCCAATAGTTTTAATAATTAATATACGAGAATGTATATTGATAATCGAGAAATTGTGAATGTGGTCAAAGTGCAATGGCGTCCGTGTAGCTTAATGAATTTCTTTGGATGTAGAACGGCGTTTCATTCGCTGCTCGAGCCTTCCAATAATCAAGGCATCGTGCTTTTATAAGTGCTACGTATTAGCTGATTTACTATAAATGGTGATTGTGCACAATAGGGTGTCTTTTTAGTGCCAATTTAAAAATTTTAGTCAAATATCTTCGTATTGCGTAACTCCATTCCGTAATTATATACTCGAGCGCGTGATTTGGTATCAGCAATATTATCGCAAAGCTTGGGTGTATTTGAATGAATTTCTCTCGGTGTAGCGGAAAAATTGTTAAACCAACCATATGGATGAGACAGCGGGAATATTGAAGGGACTTAAGTACTACAGCGGTAAGGTGTTTCAGGTTTTATGTTAAGAGTCATGCTATCCGTGGTGACGAACTAGTACATGCATGAGTTTAATGAATATTACGTGTGTCACGAACTTTGACATAGAACCATCATGTCTGTTAACAATTTGATGAGTTGAAGATTTCCTGATGGAATAAGCTTGTGTATTGTTGGAAAATTACAAACTCTTTTAATATGGACATCAAACATTTCTACGTGAATCCTGAAAGTGTAAAGTATAATTGTTTATTGTTACCTATTTCTGATTGTTCCTGTAGTGAATGGCATCTCTCTTGAAATTATTTTGTTACTCGGATATACTCGGTAAAGCTGGTCAGCAGTTGGATGAATTTGTTCATGCTGGTGTTAATTTTTTATTTAAAGTTTTATGAAAAAATGAAACATGGATTAAGTTGTTTGATTGTAAAGAGCAATACAGTTCGTGAATGGTTTTTTGCCGGAAGTTTTAACCAATATGAATTTTTTTAGCACCATGGAACCCCAAAAATATGTGTAAAACGCTTCTCCTTTGACGATTTCACGAAGTCCTCATTCGACCCTTCCGAACGATTGAAGGAACTAGTATTTCGTGGGCCTCCTGAATTTTGCGTTCCTGTTCCTGACCGTAGGCTCACTGATCTAACGTTCACGGACGGCATTAACCTTAGTTTTCCTTAAAAAGAAACGGCGTATTTGTGTGTTTTTGAGAAGTGCTTCGACCTCCGTTGCCGCAGAATCCCTTAGAAACACCTCTCCGGTTCATTTTGCAGGAACGAATTAAATTCCTTTACAAGGCACACAAGTGTTAATTTTGTTCGTTCCCGCTTCCAACTGAGGTTCATCGAAGCATTCAATTTTCACAAATTCAGTTCGTCGTCGCGAAATTCCGTTGAGGTTTTTTTTTAAGTGTAAATATAAGGCCCGGAGGCGGCCATATGCAGCGGCCACATAAGGAAGGTCGGTCGGTATTGTGCACGGTGCATGCCAACAGCAGCGCGGCGTGAGCGCATTCTGCTTCGATTGCAGCTGCTGTGGTCGTGTCTTGATGACTCAGTTAAAGCTGGATTGTGGCGAGAAGTGACCTCAGTCACCAGGGAATGGGAAAGGAAAAAAATAAAATGAATCGCGCAGTAATGTCGAGAGTCACTATAATCGTCTAGCGTTCAAACCTTTCTTCCCATCCAATCTATTAAATAATACCCAACATTGCTCCGTCACTGACTGATAGTGTCATGCTAAGTTTTCCGCATTTCTAGGCTTACCCTTATCACTTGAACGGAAGTAAGATAACGGGATACGAACAAACATTAGGGGGGGGGGACTATTTCTAATCTTACGTTTACCGAGCTGCATGTGCCGTCTCTTGATAAGGGTTAATAACTCCGTTGGTAGAGGTAAGCGATATCGAACATTTGGACATGAGCTGTGAAGCCGATGCGCTATTTTCGCAATGGGAAAATTATTTTCCGAATGAACGTCCCACTTAAACAATGAAAGGAAGAAAATCGAATACTGATGGTCTAGAAATGAAAGAGTAAGGATAAAACTTTGCCCAAGTTTGAAAGGTTCTCGCGTGGTTAAAAAAATTTGTCGCTTATGTACCTCGGGGCGTGATAGCGTAGTGGGTTGAATCTTTGGTTTCATCTCGGCAAACCCGGTGTCGATTCCCGTTGAATATGGACTTCTCCAGCCTCACTTGCACGTATCACACGCCGTAGGGCTTAGTACGAGTTGAGATCGACCGTCGGTCATCAAATGAACCTTCAGGTTGGTTCATTCAACGAGAATGGCTGGCATGATGGCCTAGTATGTAGATGGGATTCTGTTGTTGATAGAAAGTATTAGATGTGGTTGTGTCTCTGGGCACTCCCTAATCAGGATTAGCATAAGTGTCAGAACTTTCTGGGAAATTGCAGATGGAATCACAAAACACGACTGACATCTCTACCCATACGTGTGAATTCTTACTTTACTCTTCACATGCTATATTTCTCAGAACCCATATAGCTAAGCTCTCTTGCTATAGTTCTCAGTGTAGTGGACGTGGAAGTCATGTGGGTAGAGCAATAGGCTGCTGACTGAGAGCCCGGGTTCCACTCTCGGGGACGCCTTGAAAGGTAATGGTATTGTTAATGCCGTGATGTGAAGGAGAACGTTATGTTAGAAGAATGGAGAAAGTAAGAGAATGGGCCTTTTAGACATAATTGCAGGCAGAAGTTACGAAGGAATAATGATTAGATACAATACCTTGATTGATTTGATACGTGATCTAAGTGTGGTGATTGTAGGGTGTACTGATTATCCTCGCATGAGGATTAATGTGACCGATGCGAATGAGCCGTGTAATATTAAGACAGAGCAGTATGAAAGAAGTCAAAAACGGAGTTAGGTTTCCAGGAAAATATTAAAATCATGCTTTGCTGAATTTACCTTCCCTCCCTCCTTCGAGAGAACGGCTTGAAGTGAGCAGATAGGTCCGAAATGTACAAATGTGATGATAGCTCCGCGTTTGTTACACTTCTGCAAAGACTCTGGGATATTATATGTATTGATAGCATTTGGTGTTGACGGCGACAGTGCTTGTCTGTTTAATATACCTTAGGGATCCCTGTCGGATTGGCGCTTTTCCGGTGTCGGCTTATACGGTGCGGGTGTGTCTAGTCTTCCATAAATAACCCAGTGACACATTGGGAGCTGATCTTCGAGTGAGGCGAAGGCCTTCAGAGTATCATTGGCTGGAACGATGGCTCCTGGTTTATTTTTTGTATCAACATGCGACAAACTGCAATCCTTCTCTATCTTACATACATTCAAACACGAAAACCCACCAATTGGCGAACACGTTCACACATTTATCGTATTAATTCACATGGAAATAGATATAATAATTTTTTACACTTGAGATATTCTCGATTCCGCCATCCCCACCATTCCTGTGTTCGTCTTTTATGTGTGTTCTTTATCCCTCTTCCTTATATCTAGTTCCATGTAAATGAATTATATAAAAATATTGAAATATAATATATATAAAAATATGCATCTATATATACATACACACATGCATACATACATATAAACACACAAACTCACAGATAAAAAATATTCAAAAGACAGAGACTCCAAGGAAGGACACTTTGTCTCTCTGTGTTTTGAATATTTTTATCTGTGTTTGTGTGTCGCCAGAGTGCGGTCCATTTCAAAAATATATGTATTCATACATTTATAAGGTATGGAGGTTCAGGTTCAAATTTATCGTTAACCAGAAGAAAAATTATATTATTCCATTTATCGGGTGCGCTTTTCTCTTAGTATTTGCTGCATAGGCTTTTCTGATTGATTATCTGGTTTTAATCCTCCGTTCGTAATTCATTAGCCTCCCATTTTAGTTGGTTTTGCAAATAATTTACGGAAGCGAGGTCACTTATAAGTAATTAACTAGTTGCATTAAGCTTTAAATTTGGTTTTCGATCATCACTACATGTTCTGCGTTTTTTTCGAGAGGCCATACCACGGACCAAGTAGATAGAACGACAATTATATCCTCAACAAATATTTTTGGAAATAAAATAACCAGTTAGACCTCTGTTTTCCCCCGTTTTTCGGAAATCAATATATTTTTGATTTAGTGTTGCATTAAATATTTACTCTTTGCCTGGCATTAATTGAAAATGGTGGTCGAGTGCTTAAGTAAACTCAAATTTAATTATGTTAAGGTGCGTAAATTTAAGTGAGAGATTTTATTTACCTACCCTGTTAAATATGATAGCACATTCGGATATCGCTTGGAATACTTTAAACAGTCTGATGAAATGGCATTAGGTAGCCATCCAAACGTTGAAAAGATTTGCAATCCAAGAGTGTCATGACGCGTTTTAAGCTGGTAAACATAACGGAATGATGAATCTGTATTTGATTGCAGTATTAGCCTCTAATAGCTTTTGAAGAATGTTTTGAATGAAATATCTAATAAATTGAATTTAGCCTCCGTTGATTAATTCATTTGTGTTAAGCATATTGCTCCTTTTGTCACGTTTGGAGTAACGACCCGATAGTACGAGCATTTTGAAAGCGTGCATTTTTCAGTATACTGAACGTTAAAACGATTTGAAAGGTTCCTTGGATTAATTTGTTTCATATATCTATAATGGTAGGGACATATTTTTCCTATGATTTTCTACTGTGGGTGT
Source organism: Hetaerina titia (assembly GCA_037158775.1). NCBI lineage: Eukaryota > Metazoa > Arthropoda > Insecta > Odonata > Calopterygidae > Hetaerina > Hetaerina titia. The sequence goes on from CM073778.1 coordinate 50,159,536, forward strand.
AAGTTTTTTTTTCGTCATTGGAGTAATTTCCCGCCAGCCGAGATATTCATATTCTGAACTAAATATTCGCGATGTACACCGGGCGTGAAAAAAATCGCTCAACGCAGGGATATCTCTCACACCTTTCGAACCTTCCATCTGTTAGCCATTGGAAGAATTGAAGGTAAAAATACGATAAAGGAAATTCGAAGCGCAGTGCGTAACACCTCCCGTATCGGGAATACCTCTCTCTCTTCGTCCTACGTGCTCGCGACGTGGAATCAACCCTATCGAGCATCCTCACTCGTTCGGACAAGCTTATGAGGGTGTGAGGCCTTTAAAAAAATTAAAAAAAAATGTAAAGACACATAAACAAAAGAGATTGCTTCTTTCCCTGGCGGCGGTTGTTTTGCCGTAAAACTTTCCCGCCGTTTGGAAACGGATGGGATGGAGGGAAAACAAAAACGCTCGCCTCTCTCGTGAGATGGTTTTTCACTCTCTTGTGTGCTGCACAAGTGGTCCTCGGCATAAACAAAAGACCAAAACTATAATTTCCATCCCTCTCCCGTATTCTCCTCTCCAGCGACATCCAGGGACTCCCGATTCCCGCTTTAAAGGGATGACGGAATCGGACTCTGAAGCATGAGGGAATCGAGCTGAGTGGAGGAAAGGCGGAAAGAGGACGACAGATGAGGGGTGGGAGAGTTGGGTACGAGTATGTTTTAGATTGAGAGAGAGAGTGTGTGTGAGTGGTGGGAATGTGGTGCATGGAGTTCCCTGGATTAAGAGCCCTGAAGGAGGGTTGTCATGGATGTAGCTTTTAGCCCCAGTACGCTGCTGAAAAGTGAGGGAGGAGAGGAAGCGTAAATCTGCCAATTCCTTTTTTTGTTGTATCTTTTTCAACGCCTTTTTATTTTTTTATTCCGGTTCGTCCTGAAAGCGAAAGCTTTGCTTGAGTGGGTTTGAACCTTAATGAATGTAAAATACGAAAAGGGGGGGATTCTATCCCTTCCCACTCTCGTTCCCCATTCTCCTCCACCCGCCACAACTCCTGTGACTCTCATCGTGGCCCCCTTTCGTACAGCTTTTCGTGAAGGGAAGGGTGAGGAGTGATGTTTTTAATATCTGCTCGGTGCTAATGATTTCCTGGTGCTATCGGACAGTGACGTTGGGTGCACGGTATCCTCTTCGCCCTTTTGTCAATGCTGGTGCGAGATACTTACTCGGAATTGGCCTTCCCCGTGTTATCGTCGGGCAATGGAAAGCAATTAATTCTTCCTAAACGTTTTGGAAAATATGTTATTTGATGTTGGCGACAAGGAATCAAATTGCCGTGCGGACGAATTTTTTTTTAACGAGCGTGTTATAAATACTGTAATGAAATTTATTTCTTTTTTTACGCGAATATTCCTGCAAATGCATTTAAATGATGATAACACACCAGTGGCGATGGATATACAGGTAAATACATACCTGTAAATCGTGAAGCTGTTATGTAGTATTTGTCGGCACGCTTGCTTCTTGAAAACAATTATATAAGGCGCAGTGAAGGATAGGAAGGACCTAGTAACACGCTGCGCAAAAGAACCGATAGAGAACTTGAAATCGAAGAAATAGGAGCATGTGAAGGCATTTGGGGAATTTTAAAGTCCAGTAAAGAACAGCGCCAAAAAATCCTAAGATTAACCTATTTATAATTGTATGCGAGGTTTGTATAAAAACTGTCGTTAACAATTTTTCCTGATGTACGCGTAAAGTGCTGAATTCGGACCGTCGGTTAAGTGTGCGCATGCTCACAGATCGTATTGGCATTGATAATATGACAATGCACATTATTATCACTGAAATTTGGGTGATGCGAAAGATCTTCGCTAAACTCGTCCCGAAGGTCTTGACGGACGATCAAAAGTAGAGTCGAGTGTCTGCTTGCGAAGACCTTCTGCAAAGGTATCGCAACAATACCCCAACTCTCTCGTATCAGGGAGTATTCGATCCTAGGAAAAGCCGCTGGAAAAAGTGTGTCGACGCTTAAGGGATATACTTTGAAGAATTTTGATACATTGTAGCAATGTCTGAAATAAATTCACTTTTACGAAAAATTTCCCGATACTTTTCACACAAAACATAGGTTTATACAGGATAAAGTAGATGTTTGCGTGTTTGAATTTTTTTTAATGCACATTATAAGGTGTATACCATAGACGAAACGGATCGATAGAATGGGACGTCTAGGCTAAATTAATCTTGCTGGATAATTTTCCTGAAAATATAGTAGCTCACCCTCGCTTTCCTGGGGAACATTCGTCTCGATTCTTTTCCGTTTTTCCGCTATTAGTGGGAAGCAGTAATTTGTGGCTGACTAATCAAAGGGTTCATCTGCCCAATGATTTTTTTTGAGAGGAAAATTCTTAAATTCATTTCTGGAAGTTTTTTTGTGTTGCCTTTAAGGGATGGATGCTCACTTCTGCGTAAAGAAATAACTACGTTCTAATTTCCCGTGGTTTAGAATCTTCATGCATTAATTTTGAACAGGCATCAAAGTTGAAATGTTTTCTCTTGTTTTCACCATGTTTTGTGACGATTTCGTCTCAAATGTATCCAAACATTGTATGCGTTTTATTGTTTCCCATGCACAATACGGCTTCCTTTCAATGTTATTTCCATCTTTTTTATTTCTGGAATCACTTCTTTGCTTTAATACTGAAGGCAGTAATTCTTTAGGGCTTTATTTAATTGTATCTTTTTTTGTTCAATAACTTTCTTGTTTTCAAATTCAGTAGCGAAAATAATGCAAGAATATACGAGCGTTCGCCAAAGCCGTGAATACTGAAGGGATACATATAGGTCAGAGCCTACCAATCGGGGAATAAAAAACGGGGATTAAATTGTTTTTTTTGCTACTGATTTCAATTTTTTATTCTTCCTCATCCATGAAGTTAATTTTTTATTCATTTTTAGACGAAAATTTTTAGAAAAATTATTAATAAACTGAAATGTGTCTAAAAATTAAAGGTATTACAGAGTGTCTTGAGTTGTACAGAAGTAATAATATTGTTGTAATAAGATTGATAGGTTCAAGTAATTGCCAAGGCGAAAATTTCTGGAAGATTACCTCAATTATTTCGACTCTAGGGACAGGCCTGTACTGTGTATGTGACGGCAGATCATAACGACAGTACACCAGGGTCGCTAGTTATTTGCGACAAACATAAGGGAAAATGAACGGCGACACACATATCCTATTTCCGACACAATTAACTATTTATTTTTCGTTGTTTCGTTTATTTAAAAAAATAATGAATTTTTACGTTGGTTTAATAATAGCTTTTTCTCGTCTTCCAACGTTAACGATTGTGGAATAGTAATTTGATAGGTACGCTTAGTGTTGTAGTATTAAAAAAATCCAACGACATAGCTCTTCAAAAACAAAATGACGCATTACTAATAAAAATTCAATCGATTCGTTAGAATTTGCCCAAAAAAAGCCATTATAGATACATTTAGGTACATTTCGAAATAATTCATGTTCGCGCTCTGTTGAAACAAATGTTGATGCAATGTAATAATTATTTAAATAAATTGCTATTAATTTATAATTTTTAAATATTTAGCAATGAGTTTACAAAGTAAATTTATTACTACATGATTTTACAAATTTATTTCGTTTGACTCGACACATGTACGTATGGATGTGATCAAATGGAAACAATAGTGAAAAAGACGTGCAATTGAAAAAGTCGAGGACGATTGTTATCTCTTCAGAGACAAAGGATTACATTGTGCCCCACTGTTTTTGGAGTGAATTAATGTAAAATTGTGGAACATTGATGGTAATACGAGTGAAATACATGATCACAGAGAACCGAATCTCGTCACCATCTCGTATGTTTAAATCACGAGGCAAATGTCTTCGATTCTGGACTTAAATCATTCAGTTTTTGTTCATGAGTTGATGCAGATTTTTGGTAGGTGAGCGTTTAAGGTCGGCCTAGTGAAGTAGCAGTATATTAGCAGGGAGCGCTTTGGCGAGTGACAGGTGGGAAAATCGATTCGCCTTCCATTACGGGAGGCAACCCACCCATGCACTCGGGTCCCAAAGTTTTATCAACAGAAGTATACGATAAATGGAGCAAGATCTTTTTTATCGGCCGTGCTGTGAACGTGTTTGCATTTATCAAAATTTTTAAAGTTTAATAGGTGCGAACACGTTTTGTGGATGCACATATCAAAATTCTTACTATGATTGCTTGAAGAAGGTACGTAGTACTCCTAATTGTCACGATTATTGCCGTGCCTATTATAATATAATATAGAATCAACTTTTTGGACACATTAATCCCAAATCAACTCGAGAGGAAACCGAAGACTTTGGTGTCATCAGTACATCGCCCCGAAAAGCTTCGTTAACAGTCGTATGAAATATTTGTTTGTTTAATATGTTATAATGATCTTTAAGTACTACTGGGTTACCGTATTTTTTGAGTAATTTATTTTATATGGTAGTCCACTGTTAATGGTAGGTATTTGGCGGGCAAGTAGTTATCACAACTCCATTTTTTAGCTTATTCTAACAAGACACCCCCTGACACTCCACACTACCACCTGTAAATTTCACTACTCTTTAATGCTGCATACTTTTTACCTCCCATTATTTCCTCTAACATGTCTTTCCTCCCCATTTCTCGTCTGCCCAGCTCTATCTCCTCTGTATTACTGCTCTCAACATACCATCCCCATCTCATTTCTCCTTTGGATTTCTCCGTTAAGTCCCAGATTTAGAGGTTTTCCTTTCCGTATATTTAACTTTTTCCATCCTTCTCCTCACCTAAATCTGAAAAGCCTTCATCCAATTACCACTCTCAAATTACTTCAATGATCAAGTTTCTACGCTGTGCTATGTCACGATGCATGTCATAGTTTTCATTAATCTTGTCAAACCATCATTACTCAGTTACGTGTCATCAGCATTGCTCAGTTTCCTTGTCATTTTTGCCCTCCACCAAGTGAACGCTTCTTTGCCTAACCCAATTCTTCTTCTTATGTCCCAAGTACCTTTAACACCTTGGTACAAAACACTTCCAAGATAGGTAAACTGTTCTCTCTGCTCTAATTTTTGCCCTCCTACTTCACGCTCAATTGAAGTTAAAGTATTAATAGCGATAATGCGCATTTTCCTCTCTACTTTACGTGGACATGACCAAGTGTCTTCATCTCGAAGTCATCTGTGTATTGACAATCCGTAGAAGTGCACCGTATTGGTTTAAAATAATAAGGTATTGTAGTTAATTTAGTTTCCTGTTAAAACCATTTATGTTAAATCCATTTAAACTCATTTGTTAGCTTCTGTTTTTCATAAAAATAAACTGTGAAAAAGTTATGCGATTCAAACTCGCGATGTTACGTAAGAAATCATGTTCACTTAATGATTCCGAAACGTCCCAGCGGGATACACTTTTTGCTCCCCTGGGCTAGCAAAACAATAGGGAAAACGATGTCGGGTGAAGCAGGGCTCCTCTCCGTCAATTCAGTTCTCGCAGTGAATACCGTTCGTGTCTCGGTTCGCAGCCACTCCCATCCTAACGCCTGCTTGGGAGCCCTAGGTTTTGCTGGCGCCAGGCAAAGGACTTTCTGGTACTCCTTTGCGTCAGCCCCTCCCCCATATTGCATTCCAGGAGAGCACCGCAAACTATTTTAGCTCTTGTGGGAGCAAGCCGTCGAATTTACGCCCAAACTCGACTGCTTTTGACACAACATTTATTTCGCGAATGCACGCCTAAGAGAGGCTATTTTTTTCAAAAATATGCGTAAAATAGAAAGGCAAAAATTTGCATGCTTTTTTAGTTAATTGTTTTATTAAATGCGTGGCTTAACATTTCGTTAACTTACAATTAGATTCCCTTCTTGAAGTACTTTCGTGATTTTCAACTTGCATTTAAAGGTTTGAGAATTTCCCTGATGACCTAATTCTAATGTTAGCTGCGTGTGTCGTCAAAATATCTTTGCCAAGCCGTGTAAAAAATAATTAAAACATAATAAGTTAAACGTAATCATGGTACGCAGCAGGAATATTACTGGGGTTTTCTCGCGGTCATGGGGTGAATTTATTTAAACATATTTCTCATTTTTTGCCGTTTTTTAGTACGAATGCATTTTGCGGATGTAAACATTTAATTATATGCCGGTGATGGTTTCTTACTCGTAAGGTCATATTTCCATTTCTAGATTTGTCCTAGTAGTACATTCTAACAAACCTACAAAGAATGATATTTTGCTTACTAAAACCAATTTAACTATCTTTCTTTACACGTGTATTAGCATTTGCGAGCCATAATTAACTGGCGACGGGAAGTTTCTCCTCCCTAATTTTTCAAACGTAGAGGTTTTTCAATTTTAAATGTGACCGGATTTAAAAACAATGCTAACAACAAAACAACATTTTGGAGTTTCAATTCAAAACATAAATTTTCCTCAATTTTTCCCGTCGGCTAGATGGTGTGCATCTACGTATACCCTCAACTTTTCTGTTGAAGTGCTCTCAAGATTTCATCTTTCGTTTCATTAAATCCTCGCACAATAGCAATGAGAGCGCTTCATGTCTCTGTTCGTAAATATTTGATTGAACGCGTGGTTAAACTAGACAACCAATGGCCAGCTAGTACTGAACATTTTTCTCGTAAAAAGTTGATGTGCTTCATGTAGCTTAGGTGGCTTAGATGGGGCCAGGCTGTGTGTGACACGTACGTACATTTCGGAGCTGAAACGTGACCTCGATTAAAACATCACGTTGAGACAGTTGTGGACATGGGGCTAAAATTCTTGCGGAATATTTTTCCTTCATTGGTTACACACCTCGAGATACGCTGGATTTCTTAGGACTGCATCATTTTATTGACTGTATTAACGCTGAGTTTGATAATGATAAACTAGTCCTTAATTCGAGTGAAATTTGCTGATAATGACGGCCAATACCTTTCCAGCATCACCAATCATTTTGTAATGGAGTCCTGCCAACCAGATGATCGCATCCCTCAGATTCACAAGAATAGGTTGTGCCGAAAATCGAAATTAAACGGCAAGCAACTTTTCATAAAACTGGAATGCTTCGATTCTAGAATAAGTTACGAAAATTCAGTTAAAGATGAAGATGCCTTATGATGTATTGTCATGTCCGGATCTAATTGAAGTTATGTTAATTCTACTGTGGCAGTCGACGTTTCAGTAAGCGCCCACTGATAAATCGGAAACCAATCTCCGATCAATTCCTAAAGGTTTGATAAAAAATGTGAGAGTAGTTTCTTATTTCTACAAGTCTTCAAATCTCTAACTGTAGTTTACTGCCAAGTCTTTCAACTCACGTCGATCGTTTTTCTTCTTAAAGATTTCCATCAGTTTTATATCAAAAGATGATTATGTATACCCTTTCGGAAACTGTGCTGGTTTTTCTTCTGTAACTCTTGACTATCGTGTCTGACTATCGAAAACGTTACAAACTGTTCTTTATTTATATAATCTGCTGTGTAATCACTCCCTGTCGCACAGCCTAGCGGTGTCTTGCAGGGTACTGAAACAAACAAACCTTCTAAAATATTATTTTTTGATCATACTTGGCCAATGTTTCTGGAAACATTTACTCGTGATACTGTAGAACACTGTATCAAACTATTTGCCTCCTAACCCCGCAGTCGTAACTGAAGCCATAGCTACCCCAACCGTTATGTCAACTGATGTAACCGAAAACCGGGAAAGTGTGAACCGACAGCTCTTTACACGGCTTGAAGGTTTGTAAAAAGGAAGTCACGGCTTTCATTTGAAACTAAGTAAGCAATTTCTCTGTGTCATTGGGTAAAAAGTAAATTTAGGAGTTTCCTGTTAACTATGAAGTGACAAACCAGAGAGAATCATCAAGGTTTGTAAGTTGAACACTCCATAAAAGTGGATCTTAGCCGGTCGCCGGTTGAACCGTGCTAATTTAGCCGAATTTCAGAAAATTCCGGAATTTCGGGACAGTTGACAACCCCAGTCCCATTTCATTCGTGGGTAAAAGGACATCTTAAATCTGTTTGATCTACACTTGATCTCTCTAATCTTATTTTCATGATGTATCCTTCCGTAGTACGACGGGGCTAATAATACATTTACAGAATCATTTCTATCGGGATATGTATCCCATTGATTGGAGGAGTAATTGCAATGTGTAATTGAATTTTCGCTCCGTGAATGATTCACAAACTAGTATGATGATATGCTACTCAGTCTTGTCATAAGTTTTTACAAAACAAGCTCCTCTACTCGTAATCTATTTTAAAATGATATGCATTTCGTGTGGGTCGAGAAGTGTGGTTCATGCCCAGTTGCTTTAAACAAGATTGTGTCTGTAAGTATTGTGTTTCCTTACATTTGGAGGCGTCGTGAAATACTTGAGGTAAGTACTACGAGCGGGTGGAAAGTAGTTAACCGTAGAAAGTGAGAAGGAATACTGAAAGGTTGCCGGAATTCGTCAGTAGGTTTAAGATAGTTTGAATAGTACACCCAGTGGTCTCCGTTTACCTTTCTGTACGACCCTGCCACACTCCGACTCCATTGTGGACCCAAGTTAATCGTGCTGACTTTGAGTTGGAGTTCGCCAGATTTCTGAGTTCAGGATTTTGGGTGTGTTCGCCCCTCAGATAGTGGTGGATAAGGTTTCGGCAAATCTTCCCTTTCCCTAAGTCAAACACTGCGGGAGACCCTGAAAACCCGCAAGAGCGTCAATACAATAATCAAACAATCAGGGCCGAATTTCGAGGACTTCCGTCGGTAGGTGTAATCGGTATACGGAAAGGCGTTGAGGCGTTGCACAGGTTGTCGACAATTACTTAAAAATAACGGAGAAAAATTTGTTGGTTTTCTTTGAAATTCACCTTGTGGCGAATATATATATTTTTCTCACCCTATCTATTTTTTCATTTGTTTTATTATTTGCTTGCTATTTGTTTATATTTTCTAAAAAAATGGCTGGTTTGTCTTTGTCAAATTTTCCGGTTCGAATTACATAAATAGGTTATAGAAACTACGGCTATCTTAAGATAAACAACTGGAGGTAATTGAAGGACTAGCGCGGGGAAAAAGAGGATATATTCTTCAAAGTATTTAGAAATCAATAAGGATTTTAATAACTTATGTAGGCCATACTGAACATGCATATCTTTACACAGTTCATCTGTATTTTTAGAAATGTCATTTGAATTTTATTATTTTTAATGTTATTTGAAATACCTTCGTTCGAACTTTCGTTCTTCCATGATTTATATTTTTGTCATTAAACATAAAAATATCACACGTTACGCAATTGATGATATTAATTCGATTTGCCTGATGGTCAATATTTAATTTGATTTCATAGTCCTTAGTGGCATTGTTTTTCCTTAGTTTTATTTTCTTCAGCAATTTTTAAAAAATTGGAACGGTGTTGAATCTCTTCTACCAGTGGTGGGGTACTCTAGCTAATCCAGACATACTTGTGCGCAAGGAGAATAAAAGCAAGAAGTCGAGTCATCGTATAAATCTACAGTGACATGCTCATACCTCTTTCTTCCGAGAAAACATGTCTGGAGGCTGTATCATCTCCCAAGTATCCCAATATATTGACGAGGTACCAGGGGCTGCAAGAAATTACAAAGTCCTGACAGAGCTTAGCATTTACTGTAGGGCATTATCAGAAAGTCTAATGCCAATTTCTCAATTTCTAAACGCAAGAAACAGTAAGATTAAACAATTGAATTGCCAAATTAAACTTAGAAATTTAGACTTAATATTGATGTGATAGGTTGTTGGATTGGGTTTTGTTTGGAGTTACAAAATGTTTATTTGATAGTTGTGTCCATCCAAGAACCTACCTTAACCGATAGATTACCTAATAATAATTGATATGATATTTGATTTTTTATTACATTTATTTATATATTTAATGATTGCTGAAGCTCGTTTTAAATTAAAATTAAATATTATATTATTTCAGAAAAAGGAAGTGAAATTGGAGGAAGATATGTTGTTAGGTTTTTGCGAGAGAAATTCTAAGGTAAAAATGTTGGCTTGAGGTGATATAACAAATAGGGTTATGTTGTGTTCCATATTTATTTTTGGATTTTAGTGGAGAAATTAGATGAATTATTCGTATGTTCCTTATAAAATCATTAATTTTTCGGACGCTCTGGGAACATGCAAAGCCTTACAATTACCGGGAGAAAGGGGCTGATACATACTATACTGGATATTTTATAGTTTCATAGAGATGAGTTTCTAAATGCTTGACTTAAAAATTGCGAAATCGACTGCGAAATATCATTCTTGTCTTACTAAATTGACTTCGAAATGGCTTTTTTTTTTCTTTGAAGTACTCATAAAGAGCCCTAAACATCCAAAATTCTATCAAAATAGAATTTCGACAATCTCGTTTTCATTAGTAATTAACCGCTGTTGTTTACTAATGAGAAAATATTCCCATAATAATGATTCGAAAAGATTTTTCGATTTGAACTGCTTGAAAGAATAGATTTTTAATCGTTTTTATGATGAGTAGAACGCATACAATATTATTTGCTTCAGTACTATCAGAGCATTAATTCTGAATAAAACATTTGGAGCCTGAATCAGCCTCCTAAAGTCCTTTTTTTCCGTATTTGTGAAGCACGAATTTCCGTTTTGATTTTGTTTGGAGAAACTACGTTGAAATACACCCAATTCGAAATTTGTTTCTCTGTTGAATGATTTGATGATATCGTTTCCTTGGTTTGTTTAGGATAACACAATTACACTCCCTTAGCTCTAGATTTTTATTTCCTTTGTCATGTCTTGTTTACGCAGGGAATGATACCTTGGGTACTGCGTGAGTAGGTATCCCTTCACCAGAACCACTTGTTTTTTTTCGAGTTCAATATTGACCTTAGTCCTTGAATTTATTCAGTGTACAAAACCGTGTGATTCGAGAATTGCTATTTGCAGAACCCTTTGCCGCACGTTGGTTTGTGCTTCACAGTTAAAATGAACACTCTTGGCCAAATCAGTTTGAAAGAGCTAAATACCTGAATTTTCTAAGCCTTACAGTATCGCTGAAGAAGGAGTGCCTAGGCGTGATGCACTCCGAGAAGAAAATGTTTGGTATTGCTCCAGCTGGTAACACAAAAAGGTATCCTTTGATGATTCCTGAGCCATTGTGAACTGTTGCTAACTGACCTGATTTCTACCGATTCGGCTTCACATTACTTTTTAACGAGGTGCTTTATATTCAGAGTGTATGTCCTAGACCTCCGCGTCCTTTTATCTGTTTTTGAATTATTATAAGGCTCTATTCGCTTCTGTCTATATGAGAACTTTTGCGTTTTAACCCTAAAGTTATTGGAATAGTTTGACGGGTATATGGATGCAGTCATTAAAATTTTGATGGATGAATTGAAAATGGAGTATCAGGAGCAAAAAAGGATTTTGTTAATAGTGTGTTCGGAGAATGTTATTATAACGAGTGTCGTCGAACGATGTTAACTAATTCATATTTCTCGATTGAGATTATTTGCGACTACAGATTTGTGAATTCGGTAATAAGAAATGAAATCAAAGGTTTGAGAGATAGCTGTACTTCATTGAATTAAATTTTTAGTGCATTATATGTGCGTACACATTTTGTTTCTACTTGTTCAGAAAATTAATTTTATCGGGGAAACAAATAGTCTGCGAATGTTCAGGATCATGGAACGCCAGGGCAAGCCGCTCGGAATGGGGACAAGAAATGCTGCTTGCGGATTAAATTATTCGCCCGCTCAATTGCTCCATATCTATTGAGTGGGTGTGAATAAATTAACGAATTCATTGTTTTAATGAAATATCTGAATGAATGAACTCATTACCGCAAATAACTCGCGAAGCATATTGAAATATTTACTCCTCAGGTTAATGCATATAAATTCTAATAAATATATCCCAAAATTAGTGCCAGTTTATAATTAAATCACCAGCAATACTCGCGACGCATATAGGATAATCCTTTTTTGTTACAGCGCTCTTGTGATTCATGCCATTATTCTTTCTTCAGAAAAGTCGCGTTTTTGTTAATGAACCGTAATTTTTTCTAGTTGATCTTATTCATTTTACACAATTTCCTTCTGCAACGCATTTATTTGGGTATTTTTCTTCGTATTTATTGATAATAATAATAAAATAATAATTGATATAAAAGCCGCCACTGTTCTTTTCCAGAGTGATAACGGTGCATAATGAGTTATTTCAAATAAATGAAAAATGAGAAAACCCCTGGCCTTATATCGCATGCACTCACAATTCCGACGGAAGGATCATGTAAGCTGATTTTATTAGATTTGCCCTGTTCTGGTAAACCGCGGAATGCGTGAATCGTGATAATCGGGAACACCTCACATCTACGTGCTTATGGTCACAGTGTAACGCAAACTTTGCTACGTCCTCGCTAAATCACAATCGTGACAATTAGTTTTAAAGGAGAAGTAGTTCATGACAAGAAGTGTACCATATTTCCACATACACCTGGAGAATTGAGAATTGATTGAGAGTGTTGGGATTCATACCTCTTAAATGATATAATTTCTCGTTTTGATTGTAGTCTGGTGAAACGTAATTTGTGTGACAGTACACTTTCAAGTCCCATTAGATGTAGGTGTTAGGCGCGCGAATCCGTAGAGGCAATTTATTTCCACCCGGTGCAAATTAAGACTCTTTCCTCGGGGCTTTCCACTTGCATTATCGAGTGTGGTGTGGTTGGTTGTCTCTGGCAGGACGTGATTTTAGAGAATACTACTGATGGGGGTTAATCGACTCGGCGCTCCAAATTTATCACACGGATACTAGGGCAACCGTAGGCTACTTTTGATCATTAAGAGGTAGTTTCTCTTGATCCAATTAGTAGGTAATTATTATTAGGTAATCTACCGTTTAAGGTAGGTTTTTGGATGGACACAACTATCAAATAAACATTTTGTGATTCCCCACCTAGCAAACTAATCTATATCAGGTCCCTCTTCATCTCGGTAGTAGGTAAGTGAGAGTAAATGTGTTTTAGCCGTTGGGCTAGATGAAAAATTTCAGAACTATACAGCCCATAAAGTTGTATAAAATGTTTTACTCGTGTGAAATAATTTCTACTGAAGGTTTCAATTTTTATTGTCAATTGCTTCTTTTTATGTTTCCATATATCAGATTGCGTATCTAAGGAGCCTGCCACTCAAACTAGGATGAATCACGGTAAGACCGAGGCAATAGTCTAATTTAATTTTGACAAATTGACTCCTTTTTATGATTATTCTTATAAACTGAATGTTTACAGCTCAATGATGTTTATCTAAAGGAGCGTTAAAAATTGAAGGAATTACAATTATTAATTACTATCTTATCTACCGAAGAAGACGGAGTTCGAGTCCGTCGAAATTATCAAGATATTATATATATAAGAACAGTCATATAAATAAGAATCATATAAATGGAGTCAATTTTTAATTGTCTAAAAACCTAACAAAGATACAAGATATTTTTTTCTGAAATTTTCTGAGTCCGAAACTTTTCAGACCACCCACGTATATAATATTTGTGTGCGTGTGTGGTTTTGTGTGTATTGGAAATACAGTAGGGATCTGTTGATTTACATTTGTACCTTGAATATGACTTTTGGGTAAGCTATTGGTTGAATACTATTTTTTAACTTTACTGTGATATGTGTGTCCTAGGTAAATAATTAGGAAAATCTAATATGTTCCGATATATTTCTTATTTTTCATACTTTTTCGCTCAGGTTAGGCATTCGCCAGTTTAGTTTTGGCCCAGTAACATTGATTATGCCTTACCGAGAAATATGTTGGTGTTGAAAGTCTCGTTTTTCTCTTCAGTCGGACCATTTGAATTTAAGATACTACTTTTTTTTGTCTCGTTTTAAAAATTTATTCATATTTTCACTTTAAGCATTAGAAAAGTGAACGTCCTTTAAGTGTAATATTTTTTACGTACTTGAAATTGCACCGATGTCATTTAGTGCTGCTCGTCGGACGGGGTTATAAAACATCTGCGCGCCTTAGCCACTCTACTTGTTGCATACATTTTTTACGATGCACTTTCCTTGATTGCATGAACCTGTCGGTATAGTGTAGAGATCAATGATGGGGCCGATGAAGAAAGGTACAACTCCTTAGTCCTCGTAAATTTAATTTTAGGAAGCTAATGTATCTTTCACGATATTTCCTTAATCGATCCGTTGAAATTATTGATATTTATTCTTCGCTAAACGGAATTCAAATATAAGTATACATTTTACTCGATTGTATTAGTAGTTTTTGTGCTTGTATGTGACATATGCAGTTCGGTAACAATCTATTAGTGTTACCACTAGCAGCCGAAACGTGGCTAAATGTCCAAATTAATTGAAAATTGTGAGAGATGATGTTATGGAACAGCTGATAACAGAATATTAAGATGATGTGGGACAGTTCCGTGACACATTATTCCACGAATAATACGAATGCTATTGCTAAATTAGTATTCATTTGTGGAAATTGGAAGGTTTCAAAAACTAGGCGTCATCATCTGGTGAAAAACTTGCATTCATATCAAGTTCACCAAGCATACGCCAGTCAGCTCAGGTGTTCAACACCATTTACATAATTGGCGCATAAGCGCGAGCGTTGAAAAGGGCTTTGTTTCAAAAAAATAAATGAATGGATTGTGCCACCTGGGTTCTTCATTAGTTTTATACATACAGATCGTCGGTTTGTCAACTCAGCTGGATTAAAATGAAATGCAACTTGAATCTTTCTACCTCTTGCCTTGTTTAACTCATTCATTGATCAAGTTTACGGTAGGATTAGCCTATGTTCGACATGCGCACATCTCCAAAGCAGTGCTGTTTTGACATCTAATGGTGACGTTGTATCGGAGTATCGCCCAAGTTGTCAAGCCATTCGGTTTCAATTTTCTGTCTGAGTGAATTTAAAACAATGGTTATGCCATGTAAATTCTATGCTCTTTCTATTCTATCTCTCACAATTTTCAATGAATCTGGCCACGTTTCGGCTGCGAGTGGCAACAGTAATAACTTGTTACCGAACTGCAATGTCACATGTGAGCACAAAAACAGAAAATATGTATTTTAGATGTATTTTATATTGTTGTAAAATTTATCAATTCTCAAACTGTGCACAATAAGGATCTCCAGTATATTGCACTAAAACTCGCATCCTCGTGGTTTGATTTAGACTGTCGATTTCTGGTTTGGAGGCTAGTCCGTCGGTAATTGGTATGCTCTGCAAGGCGAGTAATTAATAGTAATAATAGGCTAAATAGGGAATTGATTTATTTTGAGAGATGGGACACTTACTCTTTTCTCAAAACCTTTCACTTTGTAAAGAATTTGAATTTAGTAAAAGTTTGTCAAGGCAAGTCATTTAGGAGGGTATTAATATTTCTTGAAAGACGGTTTACTTACTCATTTCTCAAAATCTTTCACACAGTATAGAGAGAATAGAGGGAGTGTTAAAGTTTCTCAAGGGAATTACGGTGTTCCCAGCATTGTTTTCCTACTCAACGATAAGCTCGAGCGATTGATATGAAGCACGAATGTGGATGATACGCCTCTTACACCCACTTACCACCTAACACTCGATCCCGAAAAGGTGTAGCTTTACCGATGAATTATTCTCGTGACGTATGCACAAGTTTTGTTTAGCGAGTCGAAGGCTGATGTCTTAAAGGATGAAGCCTCACTAAGACTTCTCGAAGAAGCTTGGTGCGACATTCAAACCTAAACTCCTCAGCTGAGGATACGGCGGGTCTAATTGCTCTATAATCCTTTAATTTGCATCTTATCACTCACTTTCTGGTAATATTTGCCGAAGGTTTATACGAAAGAAAGATAATTCTGCACTTAATTCTGGGACGACGAGTGATTTAGCCTTTCAAAGGATGAACTAGTTCCTCTGAGTTCATCTTTGAAAGTGTATGAAAGCGTTCCAGAAGTCTATGCAGAGGAAAGTCTCTGTATAAAGTTACTTAATTGCTCGAACATTAGACAAAATTAAAAAATTCCCTTTCCCTATCAGAGGAAAACGATCGATCGTTGTATCTAGAGAAAGCGAATAAAACTTAGCGATAAAATTTTGGTACAACATTTTTCATGACGGCAGTGAAAGTAAAATCAGATTGATCTCTCGCATTTTGTGGGGTGTTGATGTTGATGGGCACCATCTGCAGTATAGTACAGGGAATTGCCTTCCTTATGAAGTTTTTTTCGCAAAACGTCCACTCGAGCCTTATGTCTCAAGATTCTACAGATTTTTTTAAAATAAGCCCTTCTAACGTCAGTCCGAAGCGTGCGGAGTCCGAAATTTCGAGAGCGCAAAACGGTGTTCGGGCGAATAAACTATCCCAATTATCGTTACGCTTTAGCGTCCATTCGCTTTCTCCTCACTCCCACCAGATCCTCGTATCCCCCTTCTACCTTATGCTCCTACGTAACCATCCGGGCACCTTTTCCCAAAACCCCATCACGTCGCTGGTGTTACCGTTAACCTGAATTTGTCGCATGCTGCGTTGACGTCTTAACGACATCTCTCGCTCCGCGCAAGCGTGCCTTCTTATTTGGCTACGCATTGGTACCCTTAAAACGCGGGGACGAAGGACCCCAGGAGTTCCTGAAGTGTTCTTCTTTCCATCCTTTATTCCCTATCTCACCCTCTTTCCGTCGTTTTCTCGTCATCTCCCTCTCCCCGATCCTCTGGCCTCTCTTGTCTGCTCTCCTCCCTTGCCCTCAGAGCGTAGGAACTCCTCTCCTACGCTCTACCTACCAGGATTATATTAGGGAACACGTCTCAGCTGTCAGCAAGGATGGTCCCCGCCTGGTGCCGCGGCTACGCCAGGGGATGCGGCGCAAAAAACGATACCTCCAACCTCCCTGAAACCCATCCCCCTACCCCTGCTTCGTCCCCTTGTGTCGGCCAAGGCAAGAAACGTGCCTCTCCGGTGTGACTCAAATATTTCGATCACGTACATACTCCTTCCATGCAATTAAGGTTGGCGTCTTCCCCGAGGCGTTTTTATTCTGGGTGTTTACATGAATTTGAAAGGGTTCGGGAGGAGAGGCCAACGCAAAGGGAATAAGGGTACTTCCGAACGGACGGGTTCAGATGCGTCTCCATGACACTCGCTCGATTTCCGAGTTTGCCAACTTTTTTTCTTTGATCTTCCTTCAGAGGTGTGCTTCGAGTGGCTATAAATTCTCGTGGAGAAGTTCGTACTTTGGGATAAAAATAGTTCTTATTTAAAACGGGATAACCAGCATATTTATGCATGAAAGAATCTAAAATAAGTTGGTTTTCTTGTTTTTCTTGTTGAAAGTTGATAGTCTATGGCTCCTTGGGTGTGAGAGCCACCATTGACACAAGGGACCTTCTTTCGTGATTTTGAATTGCTTGATTTCGATATTTTCATATTATAATACGGCGTGTGCACCTAACTTTTTCCAATATTTACTTTGAAGCCACTGTTCGAACGTTTCGCTTGTATATAGTTCATCTCCATTATATCTCACCTTCTAAATTACGGCGATGACATAAAAAGAAGCCGAGAATGAAAACTAAAATTCGTATTTATAAAGGATGATTTAATTAATGTTTTAATCATTTCCTCAAATTTAAAGTGGAATAATTAATATTCTTGTTGTGCTTTTCTTTCCACTAGATGGTTGTGGTGAATAATTCTATTTGTTTCACTATTATCAATTCTAAATGTTGTGCTGTCTGTTTGGTACGAGAGAATATTATATTTGCTATTAAATCCTGAATTGTTATCTCTGGAATAAGGGAGATGTGAAAGAGAAGAGCTGTGGGGGATTTATATCCATGACATTAAGGACACCGTCATAAGAAATTGTGAACCATGAATCGTATAAGAATCGCTTCTGGTTTCGGAAGATCGATGGTATGTATGGGATAGTGGGATCGTACAGATTGTGAAAAAGATTCCTCCCTCCCTCCGAGCCCTCCAATCGACAGCCCCAGCAAGTTCAGTGGCGGTCGCTGTATGGCGACGACAAATTTCTCAAGGAACAAACTTGAAAAACGACGTAAAAATATTATTTCCGTTTTTCAGTGTGCGTACAAAACATATTAACTGATTCCAAGAAACTGCGGGAGATTTCTGCGACACTAACTTTTATCGGAGTCATCCGCTAAATGTGCATTACAACGCAACAATTTCAGGGTTTAAAAATCATTCCAATCCCGGTCAAGACGAATAATTTTTACACACTCAAATTGTTGCATTGTATCAACCGATTATTTATGATGAAATGCATTTCTTTTCTTACCCCTACCACGGTGACCGGGATCCTAAAAATATTAGAACTGGGGTGCAGAAAGCAGCAATAAGATCCATTCCGTCCCCACCCCACATTCCTCTGATATCTAAGATATTTAAAAAAAATAATATCACCAATTCCTCTTATTGTGTATGAAATATTCTCGTTAATATTAAGGATTCGGCTTGCAGGCGTTATGGCGGATATTTTTCTTTTTTGAGGACTGGGATTGACGTCGTGGTAAGAAGAGAGATTTCCCCGGCGTGTAACAATTTAAGGACTGGATTTTAAACTGCACGGTTCCCCAGATACTGCGACTGTCTAATTAATGAGTAGCTAAACGGTCGTTGCCCCCAAGTGAAGCGAGTACTTGCCTCTTGGGACGAAAGCAACTTCCTCCATCGCCTGCCCTGAGTTGTTAGCTTCCTGTGAATAATTACTCCCTTTGGTTAGCAGAAGGCACTGCACGCACAAGTGCATCAGGTGCTATCTCAAAAAAGTTGTAGAAACTAATGATTTTCCAGGGACCTTAATCTGGGATCTGTGTTCCGTAATATTGCAGAATCTTCCAAATTTCCTCCAGCAGCTGCGAGTTTTTGCAATCCATTAAAGAACCGCCATGCAATGACGTAGCCAATGCTGTGCTGCAATTATATGTTCATTCATATACAGTTTAATTTTAACTTAAAGGAGACGGGTAAAATTGGTTTTGAATCTTACTGTAAGAGAGCTTGTTAAACAACCACACTATTCCACTATAAGTATTGGTATTTTACTGTTTAAGGTAAGTTTAGACGCACGCAGACTATGCATTGATTCTTTCTTTGGCTCTTCTAACAAAACATGATCTGACATCCGGCCGACAATACCCCCCTCCAACATGCCTATTTTATTCTTACCCCTTGATCGTTTGACTGATGTCCCCTCTATCCCAGTCTTCATCATTCCAATCAAAATGCTCTGATCCATTTGCTTGCCTCCTTTGGACTTGCCCAGTCACTCCATTGTCCTCTACCACCAAGCCTAGCACTTCCTCGTGGGTTTTCTGTTCTGTTAATTTCACAATATCATTCCTTCTCCACACCCACATTTCCAAAACATCCAATCTAAGGCTATCCTCTTGCTTCAACGAACATGGTTCCGCGCCGTACACAATCACGCTGCATGTAAAAGTTTTGACGGGCCGTTTCTTAACATCCTTAATGGATTTAACAACCTAATTCAATTATTCTCATTTTTACCATTTAGGTTCAAAAGAGTTCCGAAATAGGTATACCATGTTACCCCTTCTAATTTATGGATGCGTGGAACAGGTTTAGGGATGTTGCACGGGATGAAGTGAGTACCCAGAGATGAAGAGTGACTTGATGTAGTGTAGGTTGCTGGATTGTGTTTTGCTGGGAGTCACAAAATATTTATTCGGTAGTTGTGTCCATTCAAAAACCTACTTTAACCGGAATATCACCTTATAAAAAGTATTTAATATTTCGTTCGTCCTTTCTCTTTCGCAAAAACCCTATAACCTTTAAAAAAGAAAATTCAAAATTTATGTTCGAATTCCACCACATCACGCCTGAAAGTACTCAATTTTTTCGTATAACCTTTGTTTTGTTTACATTTATTCCTATACCATATCTACCGCACGGACTATCCAATGCCTTAGCAATGCGTGCAGCCCCTTGGCTGGCTGGATAGCTCAAGCTTGATCTTCTCCATCGAACGCCTTCTCGAAATCTACAAAACAAACAAGCAACCAGATTGTATCCCATGTTCCTCTCTATTGGTTACCTCATTACTGCTATGGCGTCAAGCTTGCCTCTCCACATCCTCAACCCAAATTGATCCATCCCTAAGTAATCATTTGCCCTCCTCTCCATCTTCTTATCGATGATCCAAAGGACCACTAAGCTGCCTGCTAAATCTATCTTGATGTTCTATAGTCATCACTTAAGGCTGCCTTTCCCTTTTTTGAGATGGGAGCTAATTCTGATCTGGCGAAGTCTTCCGTCCAAGTTCCTCCCTTAAAGATGTTACAAAATAGCCCGTGATGATTCTTCCTTTGACGTTTTCCTAAACTCTGACATGGTTACACGGGATACCATTTACTCCTACGGTGTTATTTGATTTCAATGATTTTATACCAACCCATTTTTCCGGTATTTCAATTCATTAACGCATTTTACAGACCGCCGGACGACAAAGTTAGTTCAATACTAGAATTAGATTAGCTAATAAAAGGTTTCTTATCACAACAAAATGATCGCGACGTTATAATCAGTGGAGATTTGAATGTCCCATCAGTTGACTAGAGATTAAATCTCTTGCATAAATTTTAAGGACGACTATTTAGCAGTGATGTTGAAAGTATATTATTACCCCCATCGTACTACGATAGTAGAGATGATGTCAACAAAATTAGAGAGATTAAGTGTAGAATAGATAGATTTTAGATGCCATTTTTTCCAGATATGAGACGAGATCAAAATATCATTGTACGACCGCGGTAGGGTCATATTCGGGTCAATATTAGTCTGGTGGATATTCAAACCCTGCTATACACCCAAAAGGTGGTTTGCAGGGTTCTAAAATATTAACTGAAATATCAATAAAGATCAATTTTTCATCGTTACTCATCTTCTGGTGTATAACGGTCGTAGGTACCAGCTTATGGGAAATTTTTTCAAGCTAGGGGTGGATATTAGGTATTATTTGAAGGTTTGAGGAAAAAAGAAGAGGTAAATGGGGTGAAAGGATTAAGGTGAGGGTTGAACTGTTTTTAGTCGGTTCTTTTACTATTTATTCACCTGAAGATGATGAAGATACGTAGAAACCGTAGTCGTAGTGAATGTCACAGGTTGAAATCTTGTAAGGGCTCATTTAGAATATGCATGTAGTGCATGTTAAGTTATTATCGGGAAGTAAGAAGGTGCTCTTTGGAGATATGTGCTAACAGTTAAAGATAAGTGGGGTAAGATAATAGTTGAACCAGGAAAAATCCAAGAGAGATGGAAGGAATATATAGAAACACTGTATGGTAAAGAGCTTAGGCCGACAAGGTTAGACATAGGAAAGGAACATGACGTAGAAGAAGATAGCTTAGGTCCAGGCATACTCGACGATGAAATAGAAAGGGCATTAAAGGAGATGAAAGCAAATAAGGCCGTGGGGGTGGACAACATACCTGTGGAACTGTTGAAATGTTTAGGAAAATGCGGGAAGAAGGCCCTATATGGACCGATATCTATGAAGAAGGAATCTGGCCGGAAGATTTTGTGAGATCGGTGTTAGTTCCTATTCCAAAAAAGGCAAAGTCTCTATCATGTGAGGATTACAGAACAATAAGTTTGATATCCCACGTAGCTAAAGTTATTCTCAGGATCATCAACAAAAGGATAGAGAGTAAGGCAAATGATTACTTAGGGGATGATCAGTTTGGGTTTAGGAAGGGAAGAGGTACGCGTGATGCCATTGCAGTAATGAGATCACTAATTGAGAGGAATATAGAATACAACCAGGACGTTTTTGCCTGTTTTGTAGATTTCGAAAAAGCGTTTGATAGAGTGAATTGGGAAAAATTAATGCGTGTATTGCAGAAAATAGGAATGGATTGGAGGGACAGGAGACTGATCCGCAACCTGTACATGTCTCAGACTGTTCAGGTGCGAGTGGGGAACGGAGAGTCCGGATGGGCAGTGTTAGGAAGAGGGGTGAGGCAGGGTTGCCCATTGTCACCGGTGCTGTTCAACGTATATGTGGAGGAAATGATTAAAGGGGCATGGGAAGAACTGGAGGTAGGAATGAAAGTCGGAGGGGAATTCGTAAAATCGGTTAGGTTTGCTGATGACCAAGCATTAGTTGCTCAGTCAGCCAAGGGGTTGCAAGTATTCCTGAGTGAATTGGAGGTTCAGTGAGATAAATATGGGATGAGAATCAGTATTAATAAAACAAAGGTTATGCGACTTTCCGGAAAGAAAAGGGCTAACCTAAATATTAAAATAGGTGGGGAAAAAATAGAGCAGGTAGAACAGTTTACATATCTCGGAAGTGTTTTGGACCAATACGGTCAAAGTAGTAGGGACGTAAGGAGAAGAATTAAGCTAGGCAAGGAGGCTTTCTCAAGGAGGAGGGAGTTGATGACGGGGACGTTGAGTAGGGATGTTAAGACAAGACTCGTAAAAACTCTGATATGGAGCGTAGCTATGCACGGCGCGGAAACATCGTCGCTGAAGCAGGAGGATAGACTTAGATCGGAGGATTTTGAAATGTGGATGTGGAGAAGAATGGAGAAGGTGAAATGGACCGAAAGGAAAACAAATCAGGGAGTACTGGAGATGGTGGGGGAGGAGAGGGGTTTGTTGAGAGAAATCCTATGGAGGCAGGAAAATTGGATGAAAGGCGTATTGAGCGGTAGTGGAATGTTGAAGAAGGTAATAGAAGGGAGAATGTTGGGCAAGCGAGGTAAGGGCAGGAACAGGATAGGGATGTTGGACGGGATGAAGGGAGGAAAGAAGTACACCGAGATGAAGAGGGACCTGATATAGATTAGTTTGATAGGTAGGGAATCATAAAATATTTATTTGATAGTTGTGTCCATCCAAAAACCTACCTTAAACGGTAGATTACCTAATAATAATAAATAATGTAGTGCATGAGATCCGACTGGAATACGTCTCATTTGGAAAATTGAGAAGATTCATTTCATTTTATTTATTTCTTTTACTACTTTGCCAGCCACCGCTGGGTGGGTGGCAGAGGGGGAATACACACTAGACTAATTTTAACCCGAATATGACCCTACCGCGGTCAGATTATGTTATTCGCAGGGCAGCCCGTTTCGTTAAAAACTGTTACGATAAAACGAAAAGTGTCACAGAAATGCTTCTGGGGTTGGCTTGGGAATCATTAGAATAAATTTCATTCAATGCTAGGTTGAATTTACAAAATAAATTCAGAGCCGCATGTTTCAGCCCCGAGGTTTCGCAAATTATTCGCTCTCCAACATACTTTGGTCGCTTGGATCATGAATATAAAATTCGGGAAATAGATGCCAGAACTTGCAGACTCAAGGACTCCTTCCCACTGACAACACTGGATAGCAACTGTAAGGTTAGAGATAGCAAAAATCTCACTTGGCAGCCACAACGTCTAAGCAATAATTAGTTTTACCCAAATACATGCGCTCTCACTATTCTAATGTATTTTGTTGTCATACGCCTTCCCGCTTGACCGTATGGGACTGCCACTAAATGACTGTGGTGCTCGGTACAATGTTGCCTGTCTTTCTTTGTTCCCTGTTGTTTTAAGGCTTCTCTTTCCATCCGTCATCTCTATCTGTGGGGAAGGGGATGCCTCACTCCGTCCGCAACCAACAGCGGTGTCTCTCACTCCCTTCCTATGAATTATGAGGAGAAACTATGAGTTACATGTCCATGTGATAGCAGACTTAATTTTCAATTCTACATGACCTGTCTTGTTATGTTAGAGGCCTGTCGTGTAAATGGTTGTGGTTCTTTTTTATTGCCACTTTTTCTAAAAGAAATAACTAATTAATTAGGTGAATTAACCCATTTTTTGAATTTATTCTCAATTTAACAAACATAGAAATTTACACGTTATTTGATAGATTTTTACTAAATTTTCCCCTTCCTCTCCCATATTCTCCCTTATCACCTAGCCTTACCACCTGGTGTTTGGACCCCCTGCGACACCGCTTTTTGGTGGTATTTATGTCGGTGTCGAATAGTTTTCATTATTCAAAAGGTAACATGTCCTCCTTCCATAACATCAAGTCTAGTCAATTCAATTTCACCAAGAATTCAACAAGTATGAACGCATTACAGAATAATCTAATTGTTTTTATGTGCCAAATCAATCGAGATAAAGCATTCGGGTCAACTATTACTGTATTTGAATAAGGTTATATTTGTGTAGAAATATCGGCGGCGTGGAAATATAGTGGATAGAGAAAACTGCCAAATACAGGATACGGGGGTGGAATGTTGGTGATAAGCGTGGACTTTGCGTGTTCGCCACTTGAACGGTTTACAGTGGGCTTTTGTAATCACCCAACCCACGAAGCTTTTGTTGTCATTTGAGTAACAATAACGAAGGCAGGGAATGAACCCGCCATGCCCTTTAGCATTGAATGCGCGTATTTTACGCTCCTAAGGTCTTGGTTCGTGTCGAGTACAGCGCTAACTATCCAACTGATCGCTTCAAATAGCATTCGAATGATGTGTTGTGGCTTGTAGATAGGGAAATGGATGCATATGCTTTTATTATTTTTCTTTGGATATTAAATTTAAACCCTGATTGTAAATACACCCCCTAGTATACAAATGAAATCGAAAATTTAAATTCACGAGCAAGACCTCTTTTATTCTCTAATTGGATTTTAAATATTTATAAAAAAAAATCTGTATGAATTTAATTTCCAATTTCATTTATTTGTATGTGTGTCCAGATCAATTTGACCCCCATGAATTCGACGCAGAGAGCCCAAACTGGGGAAGGTGGGGGGGGAGTAGCAATTGGTTAGTCATGATTTTGTTCATCAGAAGTGCGAATGCCATACTATTTACTATATATGGGTGTGCCCATAGCCGTTAAATTTCGAAGTTTAAAACTAATTATGCCCAGCATATTTTTGTGTCCCCACGGGTGAAATGTATGAGATAATATTTCGTTTAAATGGATATGACAGGCCAAATAAATGAGGCACAGAAGCAATTTTGTTGGCGTAGCTTAAAAGTGTGTTAATTTGATCAGCATATGTTTTGAAAGTTCAGAACGTTTTATGTAACTGGATACACGTATCATTGCAGCTCAAGCGAATTGCTCCAAAACTATTTTGATTTCAAAGGTGCCACATAACAGCAGCAATCATCTACCTTTAAAGGGAGTTGCATACCAGCCGACCGTTTATTACAATGGTAATATTTGTTATGTTCCCTGCGTAAACGGACTTGAAATCGCTGCTGAAATGATGACCTGTCACTCAGAAACTCTTAATTCGATTTTAGGATGAGGCAAGATATTTCTGTGTGGGATTCCATGAAGCAGCCTGTCAGTTTTTAAACCCATTAAAAAAAATTCGTTATCGAAGCATTTCGTATCGTACATGCACAAATGTACTATTTTTTAGACATGACAATTAGAATCCTCGTTGCGTGAAGAAATTAATATCATGGTGTGCCATGAAATATTTCTGCGGTTAAGTCGTTTAAATATCCTTTTTGTCACCCTTTCAGTCCTATGGTGTGAGTTTGACTTCGCCTTGATCTCCTCGTTTCGCTTTCACATTGACGCGCAAGCCATAGCCATCAGAACTCTCCACACACGCACCCTAACATCCCAATACGCTCCCGTGGTCACCTCTCCCTCGAATTCGCCAGGCGTGGCGCGCCCTCCCGCCTGCCGTCTTCGTACGTCTCTTGGGCGCTGGGATCCGAACACGCCTTCTCGTTATGTGAAAGCTTTTCTGATTCTGCGGTTTGCGGTTTCCGTCGCGCTGCTTCTCTGGTCCACGCGAAAAATTTCGTCGGCACGTTCGGGAGAATCGGAATGCATTCATAACTCTAAAGCCTGTCCAATCTTCCACATTCTCTCCAGGCCTGTATCATCCTTTTGGCATTCGTAACGACACTCTGCGGGTCAGCGGGTCTGAACTTTCTCGTCTCGCTTTCCTCCCCTCCCCAACCTCTCTTTGCTTCCCTTTCTTCAGAAAAATGTTGAAAAAAAAGAACTCCCCACCCATCCACTTTTCCCTCCGGTGAAAAAATTTGTTTTTGTTTTTGAAAGGTTCTGGCGGA
Source organism: Hetaerina titia (assembly GCA_037158775.1). Classification (NCBI taxonomy): domain Eukaryota; kingdom Metazoa; phylum Arthropoda; class Insecta; order Odonata; family Calopterygidae; genus Hetaerina; species Hetaerina titia. Next base: position 50,185,666 of record CM073778.1, read on the forward strand.
ATTATTTTTTTCTTCGAAAGCTGGTATTGCTTTTCATGCTAACGATCCTTGTGTCTTTTTTGCTCTGGTGAAGTGAGCATCCGCTTCCCTACGGTAAAAAAAAACTCTCACATGACCCCTAAAAGGGAAGTACAGTATTTCCCAAAAATCTTTCCTATGAAAGAATGTACCCGAATAAAATGAAAACCACAGCTGGCTTATCATACCCTAATTCTTCGGGTATTTTCTCATTTTCAAGCTGTTGAATATTTGTAGTAATATTTTTTGCGTAGTATTTCACAGTATTCATAATATTTGTTTTCAATGTTCCATTGTAAAATTTTTCGGAGTTGTTGCTTACAATCAGTGTAATATCCTTTAAACCGTAATTTTTCAGAGGGATTGGAGATAAATGGGGATAAAAGCGATAAAAATTTTAAAGTAGAGAAGGTGTACCATCTGCTCGTACTTAAATATATTCTTGCCCCACTAATACGTGTGAAGAAGAAATTAACTGTGACCCGGTCAAGGCATAAGTGAAATGAAAAATGATAATTATACAACTAGTAAAGTTATTGCCTGTTTGCACCTGGTTGCTCATGCGTAAAGGTTGCTGGATGGGCTACGCATGAAAAAAATAAATTGGGAAATATATAGAATTAGACAGGGCGTGTGAGTATATACGTCTAGTAAGCAGGTGAGTCAAGCGTACTGCGGTGTGCATACACTTAGAGGAAAACGATTGCCACCCCGCAAGCAGTGTCGAGTTATAATTTTTGTGATGTGTGTGACACCCACTTTGTGTTTTAGCATTTTGTGACTCACGCTTATTGTTATGCCTGGAGATACCGTTGCTGGTGGAACTAGTTGCAAAATAAAAGCTTGTCCAAAGCACCTGAGCGCTGATTTGTGGAAATTACAAAACGTGTTTCATTTGGTCAACATTTCGAGATACCTTTGTACGATGTCATAAATTATTACGGCCGTTTCCGACCTGTGGGCTTCAATTTTCCCACCTTTGATTTAAAGAGTAACCTCCAATATTTTTCTCGAAATATTTTAACGACTAAAAATATATTACCAGTACAGGTAAACGTAATGAATTCGGGTGAACCACTAACATTATCAAAGCACAGAACTCATAGCGTGTTATATGGTTAGCTGACCATCTGATGAACCGTTGTAATTAGCGGGATTTTGCTCGAATACATCCAGCGGTAACAACTGAGCGTCGGCGATGGAATTCTGAAAAATTGTAATTTACATTAAAAAAATGGCCAATTAAGTTGAAATGTGACTACGCCCTCGAAAATTGTTCGTGATCACTCGTTATTTTCTTCCTTCAGCATATCATTCCTTTTTTGGCTGAAATAACAACCGCGCAGGTGAGAATGCCAAGTGAAAGTGTTTTTTTATTTGGCACGAAATTCGTTTTTTTTTATTTGGCGCTTAGGGTTTATTTTTAAAAGATTCTCATTAATGATTCAATATTAATTTTTTTTCATGGCTGTTCAGAAATGGCTCTGAACCATCTTGATGAAGCACCGGCCCGACGTTTAATTACGACGCCGATTATTGTTAGAGAGAAAACAGTAGCTGATGATCAGGAAATTCAAATTCTTTTGCCCAAGTTATGTCGTTTTTATCCATTTTCACTTGATTTCATTTGTTTTACTAATAGATACATAGAAATAATGTTCCCGGGAAATTGACCTGGGGGAGTATGCGGTAATTTCATGAGAAACTGGTTATATAAGGTGGGGCAGAATGAACACCCGAGTTTCAAAAAAATCATTGAAGAGCGCACAGGTAAATTAGCGGATTGGGAGCAGTAGTATTAGCTGGGGGAAACAACGCCATTTTTGGTAGTTACCATGCAATGGTCTGGTGATCCTTAAGTCTTTGTCGCAGAAACGTTCTTTAAGAACAACAATAGTGTGGTGGCGACCCAGACGGCGCTGTGATCTAGCGGCGAAACGTATTTTCATCTCTAGGGCTCATTAAATAAGCAAAATTTTCGTTACTGGACGACGTATAACACTTGCAAACTTCACTCAAGATCGTCATAGCTCCATGGCGACATTTTGGTGCGCTGTGTCCTCCATAGGCATTATTGGGCCTTATTTTTTTGAATCTCGACGTTCAACTGTTACTGTGAACTTTGTGCGCTGTTGTGAGATGCTGGAGAACATTTTATTTCCCAAAATGGGAGAGCATGGTGAGGAGGAATATGACACAGAAGCCTTTTGGTTTCGACAGGATGGTGCCACGGCTCATACCGCCCGTCATTCACGCCAAATCCTACGAAAACAATATCCCGGTCGCCTGATCTTACGAGGGGATGCTCCATGATCCCCTCGCTCCCTGGATTTGGGCCAATGTGATTTTTTTCTTAGGGAATATCTCAAAGTTGAAGTTAACAAAGTTCGACGAAGGACCTTGGATGCTCTAAATGTGGTAATTACAGATGTCATCGCTGGAATACCGCAGGATATGATGAGAAGAGTTTTCGAAAACGTTTTTGAACTACAAAACATGTGTATCGATCACCAAGGTCGTACCCTGGATGAAATAATTTTCAAAACCTAATAAAAATTGGCATTGGATACAGTTTTCAGAAATGAAAACCTTTTTTGATTATCTTGTTTGGTTATTTTACAATTTCCCCGTCAAATCAAGGAGTCCATTCTGCTTCACCCTGTGCATTATTTATAATAACGCATAACACGAGCTGATGTAATCATATTAGCAACTTGATGATGTCAATAACGCGGGAGCATGCAGATCGAGCGCTTGGTAACGTTTCGACCGAAAGGGTGTACGAAACTAATTTCTCACCTTAGGAACTTTGATTCGAGGTGTATATCGGCGTTTACAATATGATTTCGGTAAAATGGTCGTCGTTTTAACTATTACCAAATTTAAGAATTGCCCCGCGATAAACAAACGTCCGAGTGTAGTGCGGAGCGTTGCCGTTACGAGGCCGGCACCAAATTATTGGTGGATTAATGAAGGAATAATTACTCTCTTCGTCAGGCATTTGTTGAGTGGTTCAATGAAGATGCTAAAGAATTCGAAGATAAGCGCTAGTATTTAGCCTCTGCTGGTCCCCACCCATTCATATTCTTTAAGCGAAGTGGTTCAGTTCGAGCAAGAGCGGTTCAGATCCATGTAGGAAAGTTCGGTTCTGTGATTCGCCTCACGTCTTGCATGCGCGTAACGTTATCACGCAACAATACACGCTTTGATATAGCCGGGTTCTGTCCGCACAAAGGTGACAAAGTTAGGCCAGGGGCCATCCTTTGTGGGGATTTAGTTACAAGTTTGTTCGTGGCTCTGGTGGGAAACTGCAACGCAGGTCTCCCGTACCAGGAAATTAGGCTCAACAACTCAGCTTTGGGCTACTATCACGGAATGAGTAGTAGCCTAGTTGGTGTAGTGCTCGGTTACCGATCGAAATGTTACACGTACGAAATCAGAGTGATAGTCATAATTGTGATCAAGAGAGGTAACCGGTAGCTGAAGTAATTTTCGCCATTAGGGATAGGTGGGTAATTTGGGAGAGTGAAGAGTGAAGGAAGGGTGAAGAGAAACCCTGTGTAAGCATTTACCTACTCTATTAACAAAAGACACCGAGGGGTCACACAGTTTAACGTCCCATCCGACGGCTGGCTTACTCCGAAGTTCTCTCCACAAGGTATCTCAAGCAGGGTTTGGGATACTAGTGACATTTTCTGCCTCCTCCGGGATTCCAAACTGGACTCTCTGGGGCCAGGATAAAATAGCATTGGTGAATTTGAAGCAGATTTGTGGTAAACCAAAGGGACGTGGTATTCCAGTGGGTTGAGCGTAAGGATTCTGTCCAGGATATCAAGTTCATTTTTGGGTGACGCCCTAGGCACCGTCAGGTTCAACCAAACTTAGATTTTTCAGATATCAGATCTTTCTCGGAAACCGTAGGTAGCATAGGAAAAGGACCTGGGGTTCCTGCCAAAATATATGGATACTATACGGCGTCGGGATACATTTTTTGCTACATTAACGCTCACAGTATAAACCAGCCTTCAAGGTGAATACTTTTCTCCCCATGAGATCCGCCACTCTGTATGTCATAAATATTTGTACGTTATGAATGAGTTAAGCTCCTCTCTAACCTATCAAGACCAAACTTAAAGGAGGTTACTGAAGTGATAAACATTTTATTACTATAATCTTTACGTCCAAGGTTATCCCTTTATAATAAACCTTACCCTTATACTATGTCCGTCGGAATTTTTTTTCTTTTAAGAAATTAATTTGTCATTTGAGCTATCCGAAATTATCATTTATTTGTTCTTGGAAAATAAAATAGAAAAGCAATTAGTTGAAAAAAAATATGGGTAGGAAAGAGATATTTGCTTAACGATCAAAGTGCTATTTTCGGCGAGGTCTGTACCTTAATTACCCAAAAGAAAAAATTTGAGCGGAGCCTGACCCGGATAATATTATTTTTTCGTCCCTTCCCAAATACAATGACATTTCTCATTGAAGGTAGAGAAAAGAGGTTTAATCAAGAAAACCTCCAAGATAATAGAGCGTAAAGCAAGATTAATTTCAGAGTGCTTCATAGTTTCCCTGGTACCTCTTGCCCTCAATTTCATCCTTGAGTTCTAAATTAAACCCTGAAAGTTAGCGTTCACCATGAGGCTAAACAAATCACGTAACTTGTGATTCTTTTTTAAACCCTGCGATAGTATTTTTATTAGGTAATCTACTGGCTAAGGTAGGTTTTTGGATGGACAAAACTATCAAATAAACATTTTGTAATTCCAAACCAAAACCAATCCAGCAACCTACTCTACATCAGGTCCCTCTTCATCTCTGTGTGCTTCTTTCCTCCCTTCATCCCGTCCAACATCCCTATCCTGTTCCTGCCCTTTCCTCGCTTGCCCAACATTCTCCCCTCTATTACCTTCTTCAACATTCCACTACCGCTCAATACGCCCTTCATCCATTTTTCCTGCCTCCATAGGATTTCTCTCAACTAACCCCTCTCCTCAACCACCATCTCCAGTACTTCCTCATTTGTTTTCCTTTCAGTCCATTTCACCTTCTCCATTCTTCTCCACACCCATATTTCAAAAGCCTCCAATCTACGTCTATCCTCCTGCTTCAGTGACCACGTTTCCGCGCCGTACATAGCTACGCTCCATATCAGAGTTTGTACGAATCTGGTCTTAATATCCCTACTCAACGTCCCCGTCATCAACTCCCTTCTTCTTGAGAAAGCGTCCTTGCCTAGCGCAAATCTTCTCCTTACGTCCCTACCACTTTGACCGTATTGGTCCAAAACACTTCCGAGATTTGTAAACTGTTCTACCTCCTGCGATAGTAACTTAAAAAAATTAACTTTTGATGATTTGAAAGATGTGTAAGAAACTTAACTTAAATTTGAAGTCATCACCACGTAATTTTTTCAAGTGGACTGGCATGTCTTAGCTTTTTATGATATCTCAATATCATATCCAATGACGAAGAGGTGGGAAAACCCAGTATAAAGTCCTGTTAATCGCTTCCTTTTGAAATTATGGTCATGCTGAATAAGAAATTAATTATAATTTTACTCTTCCAACCATTTTTTATTTTTTCCGTTATTTCCTTGATTTTATGATGTCAACGATGCCTTCTGATCGCAGAGTAGAGTGAGTTTTAATTTAAGGCTAGTAAAAAAATGTTGTTAGATATCATTGATATGAGATGCCCAGAAAATTACTTTGGAGTGTATGTTCTCAATTTAAGGCAGGCGGTGATAGCTTGTAAAATTTCATTGATATAAAGTTCAACATTATGAAATAGCAATTTAAAGAATTAGAGAAACTGTAGATTTTATCAAACTTAAATGTGAATCGACCGGCTTCATCGCGGTTTTTACATTTTCGGGTGGCGTGCTTTACACATCCAGCGCATTAAATTTTGATGAAACCTACAAAATTTTTTCATTTTTCCATAGCTAGGGAAAGGTGTAATTTTGGAAATTTCTTTCCGTTGGATAAAACGGGAAATCATTTCGATAAGCGTATCATTTGTAACGAGCACAAAATTGTGCACTAAATTTTCCTCCTACGGCCAATCCGATTGCACTCTGCTACATCGTTGCAAGATACAATTCTCCGATGCGTTCAGTATCAAAGTGGAATTTGGTTGTGTGTAACTCGACCAGTACGTAGAATTCTTCTGTGGACTTGTCTAAATTTAGCCATATAGTGTCTCGCCGTAAATGAAAGTCAGAGTTTCGAAGGATTCCGCAGCTTTACATCCCATTGTGTGGGCTGGAATATTTTGCACACCGGATTTTTCTTCACACGAGAATCAAGGTGAGAGCGCGGTATCGTTGAAAAAAATCTCTAACCCACAGATATCCATCTCAATCCTTCGGAGTGTGAAATGAACAACTGCCTCTACAGATAGAATCGGATCAATGGATTTTCGCTGATATTAAGTTGCGCCTTTTGTGTAAAAGTATACACTTGTTGGCATTTCGTCAGGCAAGAATCAATTTGGATTACCAATGAGGTAGCAATGGATGACAGTCCTCTCCAACATCATCAGTATTTTAATCCTAAGATTGGTTTACTGCAGCCATCCATTCTTTTCTGTTCAACGATAATTCCCTAATCCCCTCATAGTTTCTCTGTTTTACGTCCTTCTTAAATGGTCCCATTGACTTGCCTCTTGGTCAGCCCCGCGGGTCTCTTCCTTCAATATTTCGTTCTATTATGTTTCTAACCAATCCATTGTGTCTGACGGTGTGTCCAATCTATCTACCTCTTCGTTATAATAGAGTTTTTTCTATATGTTCGTTCGTCTTCTTCTCTTCTATGTTCACCGTTCTCTCCGTCGATAGAGAAATTGTTTCCGGGACGTGTTTTATAATTCGTCGGATACACTTTGAGTGGTATCGTGATTGAATGGATTGCTTGAAAATAAGCGAAACATGAGGTCGAATTCCTCCAGTTGCTATTTTGAAAACGATTCTGTGGCCGTGATTCAATCAGGGTTGCCCTTTTGCGATTCAGGGGACTAAGCGACTCGATCAACCGACATTGCCCACAAGTGACGAGGCTGCCAGTCAATTCAGCTTTTATCCGTAGTGATGTCCTTTGGGCGAAAAAATGAGTAAATTGATTGGAGGATTTGGGCGGTTAATTCCCTTTTATGACTGAAATGAATAAGCCGACTCTTTTGATGCGATCAAAAACCTGCGGGAGAGAAGGGCATTTCTTCCTCTGGCACGCATCGCAAAATCCCAGCCCACGGTCAAACGAGAAGATCCAAAGTAGGTGGATAATTTTATTTCATGTTCGATCAGTTCGATCTCTCTCGGGAAATTTTGCCTTGTTGCATAACTTTAGGGAATATTTTGCTTCTACGTACTCTCTCTAAGATACGTCATGTTTTGCGCATGAATACACTAGTGTGATGCTTTAGCTCTAATCACAAATTTATTTTTAAGTTTTTTTGTTGCACTCTTTTCTTAAAAAATGAAATAAATTTCTTACTCTGCCACAGGGGACGTGCTAGTCTAGTAGGGCTAAGGGCTTGGCTACTGACCTGGACTCGGGTTCGATTTCGAGTGACGCCTCTGGGCACCGTCGCATGTGATTTTATAGATAACAAATGTTACTGGTAAACCAGATGCGGTACCGGGAAATGAACTTTCCCCCACACTGATTGCGTGCGTCTAAGTGAAAGAGGTTTTTCCATGAATTTATATGTCACTATGGGTGTAGGTTTACTTAACTCTTTTGACTTTACATGTGGTTTCGTTCTACTTAATGGGTGATGACCTAACACCCCTCGCCACACGCCCTTGAAGCGGGTCTGCGCGGTATTGTGTTGATGTAGAGGTGTGTGAATTTCGCACTCTTGTGAGCTTACTACTAGGTGAGCTTGTACAAGCTAACCTAGTACTATATACTTGCTCAAACTGTACTAGCTACAAGCTCAGCTAGTTCTCCTAGCTCTCCTATTAAGCCAAACTTCGTCTTGAATTATTTCTTTCTCCTTGCTAAGATGAGATACATCGCGTTGAAACACCAACGGTGTTCCAACGCGATGTATCTTCTCCTAGATGCGTGAACCAATGGCCAAAGAAGTGACGTATTCGAAACTAGATTTTTTCCAACGTTAGGAAGGAAAGGATGGAGAAATATTAGCACTAGCAAAATATATCTGAGTGTCCATTCATACCTTCCGGCGGCCTTCCCTTTTCTTTTTTGTTACTTGCGCCTCTCTACCATGCCCCTCTTCCATTCTCCTCCAACGTCATTGGTAACGGGGGGGGTGGGGCGAGCGGGGGGAAGGACGCGAGTCTTAGGGACACGACACCAACTCTCCCTCCCCCGCACGAATGCCGTCGAGTTTCTTTTGATCTCTTTTGGGCTCCTTTCACCCCACCCACCTGCCTCCCCTCCCCAGCCTTCCGAAAAACCTCGCTGCTATGCCCTTCTTCCTTCATTTTTTTCCTGCCCAGAATTCCCCCTTTGTCCGGATCCCCACGGCCTCTCCCCTTTCCCCACCCTCTCTCTATTCACCCCTTTCTCATCCCCTTCTGTCCCCATATATTTCAATATCTCATCCTCGGCCTGCTTTATGCTCCCTTTGGCTCTTTCTCTCCGACTCTCTCTCTCGCTCAGACTCTTTATTTTTCTTACTCGCCACACTCATCCACTTCCCCTCATTCTCCCACTCTATCCCCACTCGATGACATTTGCCGAGGCTCTTTACGTTTATCGTTCACATTCCTCCACTTCCGACCGGTCCCCATCTTCAGTGGCTGAAAGCTGATTCGTATATCGGCAAAGCTCGCAGATTCAGCTGTTTTCCCATTGCTTCACTGACGCCGTCGTCTATTTTCGTAGGGTTGTCGGAATATTTGTTACGTTTATTTTTTAATTTCCAGATGTCCTCAGCCAAATCTCGCCAGTCTTAGTTTTATTTATGTTTTCAGCGTATGTTGGAGGGAATCAATTCAGTCATTCGCGTAAATCATGCTCCTTGCATGTTTCTGGAAAACAATGGAAAAATCAAACCATGCGAAACAATGAAACATCCTTTATTTTAAGGTTTCTGCCTAGGCCTCTGCCTGAAATCTTTCACTTACACTGAATAGGTACACTGGACAAGATTTGATTATTGCAAGAATTAGCATGAATTTCCTCTAATATTACGAGGAATGTAACAAGAGAAATTTACATTGGAGCGGGGCATCATTCCGCATGTATTAGAAAGATTCCAGGATAGTAGTACTAAAATTTGAAGTACGTAAGTTATGAATCTTTAAGTAGCTACAATTTCAAAGAGATTTAAATTTTTTAAAGAAAGTTTTCGTTGATAATTTTAAAAATGGACAAAAAGGGAGCGCTGTGCAAAAGTGCAACTCTACGTTATACGATCCATTTGGCAAAATTGATCATTACATACCTGACTGGACCTCTTGAGTCCCAGGGGAATATTGACATTAAATATACAAATTAGTAATAGGAAAAATCCTGTCAGCCTTAAAAAAAAGCTGATGGAATGAAGTATTCCGAGTATAATGTAAAAATGCAAACCTAACCCGAAAATTAATTAATTTTTAAACTTAGAAGACGCTACAAAGACAACATTAATTACATTCAATTTTGATTGAGGTATCTGATTATCTGAACATTCGCGGGCTTACAGCCATAAATGAATATGTACCAATAAGGATTAATTTTTGTACCAGTTGAGAATTAATTGAATGGAAAACAAGAAGGATTCGTTGCGATTATTAATAACAAATTGACAATATAATCCTGGATACTTAAAAGTTCATTTAGCGAACAAAGGGGACACAACGCATCTCTTATTCCTCTGGAATGAGAGTTGCGTTCAATTTCATTCTCTTCTGCACTTGAGGACCTAATGAAACCGTTTTTCTCTCACTTTATCATAATAATATTTATCTTAACAATATTTATCATAGTCACTTCATCATAATTTTAGGAGGAAATATAAATCATACCCCAATACAAAATTTCAATTTCAAATGATAAAAACGGGCGGATGCCAGGACAAAAGACTTTCAATTTTGTTTTCTGAAGGTAAACGTAACCACGACAAATGTTTCTGTTTTCTATTTCACCTAATAAAATGACTATGTGCGTGAACAATTCTCTGGAATTAAATATTCAAGAATAGGTATTAATGGTTGGATCTTAGATTGCTTCCCCCTTGGTGTCCATTTCATTATCGACGCTAAGGAATCCCAGCAAACACTACTGGCAGAAAACTTATCGGTGGGGAGCACTTTAATCCTTTTACTACCTTTGTTGTGGATATGTGGTCTGAGGTGCTTCCGAGAAAAGCTTGATTTTCAGGATTTCAGAGGAAAAGGGTACAGAGGAAACTGGATCACCGTAAGGTTTTGCACCGTTTGGTCTTCCATTGTACGCTCAACTCAACTGCTAATAACGCTGACCGAGCTTCCACAGAGTTGCACTTTCGTGCATGAGTCAAAGAGTTGCTAGGTATGGATACCAGCAGATCATCATCTAACTCTATATTGTATCCTGCTGGCTACAGCTAGGGTGTATGGCAGGGGATGATTTAACGTCAGGAGGTTAAAATGAAAATTGAATTTTTTCTTAATGCGAGTAACCAATTTTTTTAAATAAGGTAATCTACTGGTTAAGATAGGTTTTCGGATGGACAAAACCGCCATCAAACTCTCTGTGGCTCCCATCGAAACACAATCCAGCAACCTACTCTACATCATGTCCCTCTTCATCTCTGTGTACTTCCTTCCTCCCTTCATCCCGTCAAACATCCCTATCCTGTTCCTACCCTTTTCTCGTTCGCCTAACATTCTCCCCTCTATTGCAGGCTTCAACATCCCAGTGCCGATCAATACGCCCTTCATCCATTTTTCCTGCCTCCATAGGATTTCTCTCAACAAACCCCTCTCCTCACCCACCATCTCCAGTACTTCCTCATTTGTTTTCCTTTCAGTCCATTTCACCTTCTCCATTCTTCTCCACACCCACATTTCAAAAGCCTCCAATCTACGTCTATCCTCCTGCTTCAATTACCACGTTTCCGCACCGTACAGAGCTACGCTTCTTACCAGTAACCAATAGGTATGCAAAATAAATCAAATAATGGAATTAGTATTAACTGCATGTACATGCACCAGGATATCAGAGTAAAATACTTCGCTTCATATGTCAGACGACCTGCTAGTAGCAAGAATTGCAGTAAAATAAAAAGCTATTTGAAATAATGACATACTATGCTGGTCAAAATGAAAAAAAGAACAACTTGTCCCTTCTAGCCCGGTCGTGTATAGTTATTCTGATCCATTGTTATTCGTGGGAAAAAAGCCATCTTAAATCTGTAGGTTCTGTTATTCATCTCTCTTACCTTCTTTTCATTATAACTCCTCATTGATCTTCAGTACTACAATGGGGCTAATTTACATTTTATATATTATCGCTAAAGAAAACTCCTACCAATTTATGAAATAGATTTAATCTGTAATTTAAACTAAGTAACCTAGACTCATATGTAAACATTTACGCTCAGATCAGCAGTTGCGATCAACAATTGTTGGGAAACATTGAACATATTATGGATTTTTGTTGGTTGGAATGAAGTAGGTAGAAAGTTCGTGCAGTAAAGAGTAAGATATTTTAAAGTGTGGTGGTGTTACTAATATAGCCTCGCGAGGTGATTGTAGCCGTAATTGATCCATGGATCCATTAAAATATAACTTCTCAGGCAGATTTTCTCTTTAATGATGAACCTCGTCATTCAACATAAATTTTCGACCAATGCCACGACGGTATGTAGTCAATGTACTGTGATGAAGGTCAATTAATGTACTTGGCTATGGTTTAAACAATAATAAATTAATTGAAATGTTCAAGTGCCCATCGCAAATAGTTTTGTCGAACCTAACAGAAGTTTTGTGAATCTGCGTACTTCTGCAATTGAATTCAAATGACCACTGTCGATCGATCTAATTCCGGCGAATTCGCTCCCAAATGCCCGCCGTTTTCGAAGGGCGGATTCAAATCCAACCTTTTCCCTCCTCTTCGTGAATACGAACCCAAAGAGTGGTAAAGAAGGGCAAATGACGATGGAAGAATTGCGAAAGTGAAGCTTACCAAGCACGCCCACACTATTGAACGGACTCGGAATAATTTCGATCGTGGCTCGTTGGTTTATCACCTACCAGCGAATGAGCGTCAGGCAAGCACGAGTGAATGCAAATTCGCCCCTTGTCACTTCCCATTGCAAAGTGAAGAAGCGGGCGTATTTGGTACTCGTAAAATTAGTTAGGTACTCGTTTACCCCGTTTATGACGGATTTACGTGTACTGTCAGGGAAGTTCATACTCTTCCATTGATACTAAGCACCTTTTATATGTTAGGGATGACAAGATTCTCTGTCTGAGCCGTTTCGTAATACTTCTGTTAAATATTCATCTGTACCTTCACACTACCCTGCCAGCCCCCGTATGGGAGTGTGGCAGGGGGTGTTAGGGCACCAGCCAATACATACAGAAGTATTAGTTCATTTAATGCACTTGAGTATGTTTTAACTTTTATGCAAACAAACTCTTGCGCGTGTATTACGAAAAAATACATCTTGAAATAATTGGTGTATTTGATTAAATCAATAAATTTTAACCGTCAAGTTGGAATTCGGGTGATTGAGTTCGATTTTGTCCTGATTACAACTCGTGTGAGGGAAGAACGAATACTTGAATCTGTCAGTGTTGTTATATTCTTTTATTTTATCTCTATGGTCGATGAAAGCCGCATAATGTGATGCAAAAATAATTCTGTCCGTGTCGCAAGAGAACTCGCGTATCCTGTACTTATCTAAGTCTCGTTAATGAATAGGCTCACAACCTAATTCTCCCAAAAACACACCATGCTATCTTTATACAGCAATAATTTACAAAGACATAGATGATTTTTACTATTTTATTAGGATTTTACTATCGGTACAATTAGTTATTAGTTTTATGGATGCCTCATTCTTGTTAGCCCATTCGTCGAGGCGACTTCTGAAAATTAGATTACACATTTTTAATTTATGCAAAAACCGTCGGGGAGGGCAAGCAATTTCGTCGCGGCATGGAGATGCCATAATTTCAGTTTTATTCGGAGCGTTTTCGATTAGTCCTCCTGCGTTAAGCTGCTATTCTGGAATCTGTGAAACCATTAGTGCGTTGACGATGGCGTGATGCCTCGCGCGAGCATCTGCCAACAGCAGGGTGCCATATTTTCTACCTGAGGCGCGTCAGGGGTGGATCCGAAGTTGCATTGTCGTGGTTTAATAGAATTTTCTTCTTCTTCCTTTCAAATTCTGCATGACCTGTGTAAGATGGTGGTCTATCGTGTAAGTGGTTAAGGTTCAGCCAGTTTTATTCCCTCCTAATATTACGCGAGAATTTATGTAGTGGGTATAATTAACACTTATTTAAGACTAAGTATTTCGCTAGCATGTATGCATGTATGTACACACCACCATGCACATCTGATGTTTTTTTCCCTTTTCCTAACCATATAAACCCATTTCTCCCTTGTCCCTTACCCATCTCACCCAATGCTTGCACCCCCTGCCACGTACCTTCATGGTGAATTACAGGGAATTTTTGGGTATGTAGACCAATTGCACTTGTGCTTTATCATCTAACCAGGATGGGTTCTTTATTCCTGGCATATTCACTCATTGTCGCTATTCTGTCGTTGTGGGGTTGTGGAGGAAAATGTTGATGTCTTGATCCTGGGAAGAGGTGATCGAAGTCATGAAAACACGTGTGGCACTTCGAAGATATTCATTCCAAATGATATGCATCTCATAATTCTGGCGAGTGTGGAAGACACTATATAAAACTCTCTATGATGGCAAATAGCCTGGTGATATTTCATATCTCCTCCCTATCTCGATTAGTGAAGCCAGTTTGTCCAATCAAAAGTGTCATTAAATTGCCATCTCCATTTAACCTTTTTGTGCGCATCCTAAGTGACATCGTTGTTATCCCATTTTCCCCTGATATTTGAAATCTGTTCAAGTAAATATTTAGTTATATTATCTTGTAATTGGAAGTATATGTGATAAGAATATTTTATATCTCCGGATGCGTAATTATTAATGCCCTAGAATAATTTGATGTACCACGGGTCTCCAATCCTGGAAATCAAGTAAACACATCGAAATCACGAATTTAAGCAATTAGAGTGTTTAAACAAAACGCTGTTTCAGATTCTTAAACGAAAAATTAGGAGTAATATATCACGAAAAACACGAAATATTTAGATATAGCTAAATCTCATCACTGACAGCATTTAAAAAATGCCCTTCCTCCTTAGAAATTGCCCAAATTATCAGACAAAAAGATTAAAATTTACCTTCGATGACATGATCAAAACTTTTGTTTCTTAACGTGAATTAATTAGCTATTACTGTTCATTTGCTCTAATTCTTTGTTATCTCATGACAAGAGAAAATACGAAACCATTCCATCCCGTCTCTGACTTTCTCTGATAAGGCTGACTCCTTTTTCGTGTGTGCTTTAATTCAGTTGGCACTAATTGCTGCTGGGGGGACGCTAGAAAGATAAGCACGTTTTCACCATTTGGGAGTCCTCGATGTTGACTCCATCAATGCATTAGTAGAGAGGACGGGTGATATGTAGCCAGTTATCTTAGAAGTATACACAGTTATGTTGTCACAAATGAAGATTTTGTTCCACGTATATGATGATAACTTTAATGCACGGACTTAATTTATCATGTCTAAAATTGAAACTTAGATATTCCAAAATCTTAGTTTGAAAATGTTGAAGGTACTAACCTTTAAGAAAAATCAACATTTGTACGTGAAACATTTATATCCAGATAGAGTCGGTTTAATTTAATGTAACTTTTGATGATGTTTTACAAAGTAGTTCATTACCCTCATTAGCAGTAAAATAATAAGGCCAAAAAACTCACTGCTGTTTGTTGACAATATTAAGTCAATGCTAGTCAGGAGTCCTGTCTCCTGAGTACTAGTCATAAGTCCTGTCGACTTTGTTCTGTTTTTAGCAAATAAATAACTAACATCGAAATGATATTGACATAATTTAATTCAAGCTCCTTCGATTAAACAGGAAAGGATTTCCAAGAAACTGCGAGAGATGCCAGTACAGTAATTTTAAACGGAGTCATCCGCTAAATGTTAATTACAATACAAGAATGTCAGTGTGTAGAAGCGGACCGATATCGAGGTTTCTGGGTTCGAATCTCGGTCAAGGTGAATGATTTTTACACCCAGAAAAAGGATCTTTTCGAGTGCTTAAAATTCATTCAATTACTTCTTCGTTGATTACACAATGGAGGGATTTTTCATTGGGTCTCGACCCATTACTTCCGAGATATGCTACTGACGACAGCGAGGCCATTAAGAACAATCTGTGAACGTAAACTTATAAATAATTTGGGTTCTCTCCGGATTAGTAACTCATACTGGTCTATATTCTCACTTATTGACTTAGTGAAATTATTTGTTGGAGTTTACTAACCCTCATTACAATCTATATAAAGCTGAAGTAACTAAAACTCTGCTAATAATGCTACTATGTGCGGTGGATAACAGTATCTAAAGTTTTGAGGTTGAAGGTAGCTGCTAGAATCGAACCGTATTACCGCTCTAATACTTATTATTAAAAAAAACCGACTTGCATGTATAATCTGAGTCCTTATAAAAATTTAGCACGCGGATATAAACGGCTAGGGTGAAATTTCAATCGAGAGTGATAACGAGATTTCTAAGGGGTCATTGTAACCGAGGAAAGCGCTCGGTTTGGCGTCATGAGCGTTTTCAAAGAAGAAAGAAAATTAATGGACGAGTTCCACTGCTGGAATGGAATTAACTCATTCACTCTATCTATCCAGGTCACTTGCGGAGAGGGAAGAGGCGAGGCAGAGCTGGGGGTCAATAAAAAGTGCGAACTCAGGAAGTTCCTCCCATGAATTTCCATGCCTCTTCTCGTATATTCTGAAAGTCTACTTCATTCTTGCGGCAATCGCTGCCGCATTTGTCGATATCTGGGAATTATTGGGCGTTAACTTTTGCTGTAAATGTGGTAAGAAAATTCAATAGGACATGCTTAAATTATTACGATTTCTTTCATTTTTTTATCGATATACGAGAAATACGTATAACATGCCAAGTCTAAGGCTAAGTGAAGCTAAATATTCAACGAGTCAACATTTATTTCTTAAAATTACCTTTTCGTGATACCTGATTAATTGCAAAGAAAGTTTTTCGTTTTGACGTATTAAAAAAAAACAAACGAAGCGTGTACAAAGCCCGTAAACCGGTACGTAGCTACGAGCTTTTGAAGAAATTGTACTTATTACTTTCGGTTAATGGTAAAAACAATTAAACAAAGAAAAATCCAAGAAACTGCTGAAAATACCGCGACAGTAGCTTTTAAAGGAGTCATCTACTAGGTGTGCATTACATTTTATTAAAAAAGTGAGAATTGCATTACATGAAAAAAATTGAAATCGAGATAAATCCAGTCTATTTTGTTTACTACAGGTAGGTAAGCTAAAGTAAAGTAAAAGTAGGTACTAAAGGTAGCAAAATTATTCCCTCTTTGGTGATAACAAAATTATCAGATCTGAAGTGAGCGGGACTAGTAATATATATATATATATATATAATTTCACGCCGTCAGGCTTAGTACTGGGTGAACTCTACCGTCACCTTCCCAAACCGACCTTCAGGTTGAATAACCATAACCACAATATTCAACCCGAAGGTCGGTTATGTAGTTGATGGTAGAGTTCACCCAGTACTAAGTCCGACGGCGTGTGAAATTCACACATCAGGGTAGGGGGGCCTGTACCGGTTATGGTTTCCCAGAAAGATCTGGTACCCGAAAAATTACATACCTTGGGTGGATTTGCAGGTGCCCGGAGTGCCTTTGGGAATCGAACCTGGGTCTTCCGGTCAGTAGTCCAACGCTCTACCCCCTGGACCACCGCGACCCACCTGTATATATACGTACATACACACACACGTACACATTCAAATGGAAGTATATATATAAGTAAGAAAAAGGGATAGAAAAAAGGACAAACAGGAATGGTGGAGAAGGTGGAATCGAAAAAATGACAAGCGTAGAAAGGTTTCCTTGACTGGGATTTTAACCACGGATGTTCGACTTACCGGACCTATGCTCTAGCCATGTGTCTTTATGTTTTTTGTGTTCGTAATTCTTTTCCTTATATCTATTACCCCTTGAATGAATTAATATATTTCCGCCATTTGTCGTGTATTCGTGTTTGAATATACCTGTATAACATATAGTATAAAATACAAACCAGCCTTTTATATATGTGTGTGTGAATAAATAAATAAATATATATGTAAAGTCTGACCTGAAGAAGGCCTCGGAGTAGGCCGAAAGCTCAAATAATCTACAATGTGAGTGTCCTTTTACGTGTTATCTGTTTTATTCTGTGTTCTATTGTGCCGTCCAAAAGTTATATATCTCTCGTGAGTACTTCCGCATCATCGATATATATATATGCGGGTCGTGGTGGTCTAGCGGGTAGAGCTGACCAGAGGGTCCCGGGTTCGATTCCCGGGCAAGGCACTTTGGGCACCTGCATCTCCACCCAAGCTAGTTGATTTTTCGGGTACCAGATCTTCCTGGGAACCAGGCACAGGGAAAGAAACTGGCCCCCCTACCCTGATGTGTGAATATTCATACGCCGTCGGGCTTGGTACATGGGTGACCTCTACCATCACCTACTAAACCGACCTTCGGGTTGATTACTGTGTTTATGGTTATATGTTTTAACACACGATATATACGAATACATAAATGCACACTCACATAAAAACATACAGATACGTATAGCCGGCCCGGGTGGTGGCGGGGTAAATTTCGCACCAACTAACCCAGAGGTCGCGAGTTCGATTCCTGCCTAGGGGGGGATATTTGTATTCAATCTATGCATTCAATGCATAGGGGTTAGGTGGAAGAAGGAACCTGTATAGTTTTTATCTCACCCTTTAAATTTTAATTTAATCTAACCCTTTATAATATTCTTCTTGTTACTAGAAACTCGTCTCGCCTATATTTTGTTGGTATCTAATCGTAAAGAAAACTTAATGTTGGCGTTTAATGGCTGGAATTGAATCACTCCGTCCACACACCCTAGTTGTGACTTGCAGGATACCATGTTGATGTTGAATACACCAGGGGTGGGTCTAGAAAAATCTCCAATTGGGGTAATTGGGGATTTGGGAAATTCATTTATCTGATTATCATTAGTTTTTGTAAGTTTTAACTGTATGCACTATCTTTGTTGAAAGAGGACTTTTAGGCCATGAGCATAACTGGCCTTTTACCTAGCCGATTAACACCTGTCCTATGCATCCAAAGGCGTGATTTCCTCAGTTCCTTTGGCTACGCCCATAGCTTGCGCCTTTCGGAGTCGGTGGTTCATGAAAAAAAGACGGAATTTCGAACTGAGATATTTGGGAATTCTTTTTGCTCTGTTGCCATTGAAGCTCGAAATCGGGAAAGCATTCATCAAAGAAATTATTCAAGTGGTGCCGAGTTGATGCTCTTTCTGAAGTGGGAAAACACGATGAAAGAACTTTGATGAAAAATGTCCATTGCCAGGCTGTTTGCGTTTGTTTACGTTTCCTTGGGTCTTCCTTTGAGAGGGATTTTCTTTATTTATTTCGTTTGGCACGTGCCCTCTTCCCGAAAGTCCGAATACTGTTCCACAATTCAATGGAAGGACGATCATTGTGTTCGAAGCGGCCGTCATTGGGCAATTAGTTTCTTAAAGGAAAAGTGTATTTTCTAGGATATCTTCCTTCTTCTTCGCAACAATAGAAATATTGTGACGCTGAAGCTGTTATAATTTTCATAAATGATTAACTTTTTCATGAGAGTCAGTCATGCTGTCCTGATTTTCGCCTTGTGTATGCATAATATTGAATGTTTCCCTTGTGTTTCAGCGAACACGTAGGGAATCAAGCTAAGTGCTGCTGCTTGTAATACTGAATCATGCGTACATTTCTCTCCATCTCGTTTTGACCCTTTGGCTTAGGCAGCCGTTGTTGTATATGTTGCAGTAGGAATCATTTTCCTCCTAAAAACGTTCACAGCAACGTGAGAGAGACGTTGTGCCACAAAATGCTTCAGGTGCCCCAAAACACCAAAGTCACTTCAGCATCTATTCTTACTATTTTGAAGTCCACGCAACCGTGACTTCATTTTTATTTATGTCCGGAAAAATACTTACCGCATGCATAATTTTAGGGACGCATGTCATATAGCAAATATTTTGTCGTTTGTTATTTCCCTTGCATCACAAATTTCCGAGCAGTAGTGGTTCACTCTCATACGTAACTTCCCACCTTGTCCCGTGCTTATTTCCCTCCCCCGTATTTCCCTCGTATCCCACACTACTAACTCCCTTCATCCTTTTTCCCTCCTTACATAAGAAAATCTCCCCGTCTCAGTTCCTCTAGTTTTGCCCTTCCCTCCACCCCCCCCGTCACATCACGTTCCCCTAGCTCCCGTCCTCCGCCCACCCATCTCCGCGCGGATGCATCTTTAAAGCCTTTTCACGCTTCACGAGAGGAAGACGCACTGCCACTCCTTCGCCCTCCCGTTGTCTTTTGTTTTCCCGAAGACCCTTTTTCCATGGCTACCACCCCTCTCCTTCCTCCCCTATGAGCCGTTGCCCTCTCCTACCCCCTTCATCCCTTCCCCTGTTCCCTTTTGCCCCATCAACTATGCGGATCCCCTTTTCTGAGACTGGGAAGACGGGCAAGGGAGGGGGATGAGAGAAAGGGCCCTCTCTCCCCCTCCAGGAATTCCCACCGCCTCCACCTCATTCCTTGGCCTTCCCCGTCCCATCTTTTTCTCAAAGCCTTGCACACGCCAACCATTCTCCCTTTCTCCATCTCTGTCTCTACACACACTCACACACACACCACACGTCTAGTGTGTGAGTGAGCACACATAAGAACTCAGACACGCACGCCTTTCCACGGTTAAAGAGCTCTCCTGTCGTTTTCTTGCAATTCCCTTACTCTAACCCTCCGCTCTCTCTCTCCTCCTATTCCTTTTTCCTCCCTCTCTTTCCTCTTGCAAACTTCTCCGGGTATATCGTTTCGCTCCAGTTTCGACCATTGTCTTTTTCCATTTGAATCTTCCGCGTTGCCTTCCGTAACGATCGCGATTGTTATCATTGTCTGCGATTTGGTCTTTTCCTTTTGTCGAATTCTCTCTTTTCTTTTAGAACCGGAGACGGCTGTTTCAGCAATTTTCCTCTTGTTTTTTGCGGCCGCCCTGGATCTTTCAACGGATATATGATAGAAAAGTAGTAGTAGAAGTATGAAAGGACAATTGTTGAATGGTTTGAATCTCCAAATTGTTTGATGGGAATGGTTGTGTGTCATACTATTAAAGTTTCCGCCATGTAGGAAATCAAAGGTGGAAGGCATCTATTTGATTATATGAAGTGGTTCCTTTATTTATACTTTGAAACTAAACATTTCTGTAATAATTGTACGATGTATGTTTGCAAAATATTCGTATTAATTATTTGCTGTATTTCTCACCTAGGATTATTCGCACTATCCACTGCTTCCTCGAAGAAGATATTCAGTATGACGCGCACGATGCAAGGATTATTGATGATGAATTATTTAATAAGTACATATAAATAATTACTGAACCCCATATTTTCCAACAGCATTTATTCATGAGCTTAATTTACTTATATTGATACCATAGAGAGAGCAATTTCCAAAAGTGCGTAATTAAATTAAATTAAGGCAAATCTTGTAGAAATATTTACTGGGTAAATTAACTTTCAACTCAATGTCTGGAACAGAAGCAGTTGATGATACAAGAGATAGATGTTGTAATACATCTGAGATTGCACGGAAATTACACAAATATCAGAAAAATATAAAAAATAACAATTCGAGATTATATAGTGAATACCGTAAACAGTATTGGGTTTTGTCACTTAGGAATAATTAAAAAAACAGCCAAAAGTGTTAGTGATAAACGAGCGTCGCGGTAACATTTCAGAGACGGCAGATGGCAGTAGTAAAGTTCTATGTGCTTTTATGATTAATATTTAAACTAAGTCTTCCAAATCACAAGGAAGAATTATTTACTTTGTAACGTAAAAGAAGAGAGAGGGAAAACATTATGTACTAATGATCGTAGTGTTTTAACTAGCGAATCATCTATCGGATGCCATTATCGACGGAAATGTAAATTACATGGTGTAAGATTTATTGCAAATAATAAATTAACATGTGGAAGGAGATTATATGAATTTTATATGGTGAGTCTTGGAGAGCATTAGGTTTTTTGACATCAAAATCACGCAAGCTTAATGGAAGGCAATTAGTTTGACAGAGAAAAGGACGGCGCAGTTACTCGTTCAAGTAGGGAAACAAAACGTTAGTGTAAGCCGTAAAATTCACATAATTGGGCAAGTTCTTAAGTAAGGGTGAAAAGAGCAATAGGAACATTGGGGGAAATTAGAATGACTAAGAAGCATTGCCGCGAAGTAAGAAATTAATTGTGTCCTAAGCAGCAAAGTTAAAGTAAAGCACGACTCTGAAACCTGGGAGCCATGGAGGAACGACATATGGCTAGAAGTTTTGAGATGTGAGTCTGGGAAGGATGAGGGAAGTGAGTTGGAGTGGCAGGAAGACAAATGAAAGTGCTGGATTTGGTACAAGGGGAAAGGAGGCTGGTCGGTGAAATATGGAGACGTCATAAAAGGTAGATCGGTGAGAACGTGAAAGGCGAGGGCGTTTGGTCGAAGCGAAGGAAAATACAATGTTGACATAGCCTAAAATCCAGCCTAAATTTTAATTCGCGTAAAAGCGCAAAGCATTAGTCATATTACTGGTTATTTTTATGAACATTATTTATTTTCTTAGTTAATCGAGAATGGGGAAGATATATAATAATTATATTCGACTGCCGCCAATTAGGGGAGGATGGAAAATATTTACCTGTAGAGCGTAATGATGGCGATTGCGGGCAATGCATTATTATTTTTTCCTTACATATTTTGGGTAAATATTACATTAACAAAAATAAAAATAAATTGTTACTGCTCAAAACCTGAAGTTCGTTCGTGGAACATTAAATCAATACATTTTCCTTATAAGAGAATCAGTGATTCGGTTTTAATGTTCTTGGGCGTACCTGTCACTTCATTGTTGATTGAGGAAGTTTATTTTTTTTGCAATTACTCACTTTTGAAAGTGACTTGGGAGCAAAACCAAGGAACTTTCCCTAGAGTTAGCATTGCTCCTGGAAGGAGCTGTGCATCACAAGAGTTTTTATTGGGGATATTCTTGTGTCATTGGGTGGTTTATAAACTATGCAGCCTTAGAGGACTTTTCGATTCACTTTGCGTATTCGGTTAGGCTGCAGTGACCCTTGCTCTCTTCAAATTGATAACTAACTTGTCATTTATTTTTCTATTTCTGGAGAGTGCTCGACAGGGAATATGTACTCAACTATTCTTATAGGGGGACACAAAAGCCTCCCTTTCTTCTTACGCACTTAGCATTTAACGCTCTCCCTTTTTGCCCTGTCCTCCTCCATTGCCCCACGACCCACTCTCCCATTCCCTTTGTCAGGCTTCTGTCCTAATCCCATACCACCTCTCCCTCCCCGCTCCCTTCTCGTGCGTTACAGCTCACCTCCCTCGTCACCCCCACACTCCTCCGACCCCAGGTTCCTTCCCCCCCCCTCCCGCCCGACCTCTCTCATACTTCCTCGGCTAGCTTTCTGTCTCCCTCTCATCTTTCTCTTTTTATTCCGTCGGACTTTTCCATCCTCTCGATTTTTTGGCTTCCCTAAACTTTTTCGACTCGCAGAAAGATGCCCTCATCTTGTGCGTCCACCCAAATAAAAATATAAAAGGATGGCAAGGGGAGGAGAAGGGGAAACTACGACGGATTTTCTCCCTTTAGGTTGGCGCCCTTTCTTGTGTCAACTTTCCCTCTCCTACACGACCCCATCCCCATATGCTCTGTCCGATTCACATAAATACGACGGAGGGCAAGGGTTTGCGGGAGCAGTGAAGACAAAAGCAATGCGAGCGGCCCCAACAACGGGCGCCTTCGCTAAATATTCACCGCCAATTGGGAGAGAAGGCATGAAAGAATTATCGGACCACTTTGCTGGAATCCGGTCCTGTTGAAGATTGTGTGGCAGATATTTGTTTAGCTGTGGCAATGCGGCGGATTGAGCCAGGCGTAAGGGACCGGGTTCAATTTTTAGGCAATTAGAAGGGCTTTACCGATGTTTCTCGTTCTGCTTTGCAGAATTTTTGTCTATTGCATGGTTTATTGGAAAAGTAATCTTAGCATGTAACGGAGACCCATGGGAATTTCGATTTAGCAACCGATTTTATCCTGTTCCAACAAATTGGTTTTCACTGTTCAGCATTACCAGGAACATAATGAAAATGATTTCGTTCATGAACCTGGTTGTGACAATCAAGGTAAAATCAGTTTTAAAAATATAAATTATGCTTGTCAATAATATTTTACATTCACGAATGCTTAATATATTGCATAATTTGGAGAATATTACTATTTGTAAGTTTAATGTATTTAAATTTCATCTTAAAAGGCAAGTTTTTTTGCTTTTATTGTCTATTTAATTGATACTATCGGCTATTAAATTTGACATTAAGAATTAGATGAAGCCCAGAGAAAATCTACCAGATTCGTTAAAAATTGTTATAATAAGAAGACATGTGTGACAGGTCTCTTAGGGGATTTAGGCTGAGGGCCATAAATACGAAGAGAACAAGCTAGAAATAGACTTTTAGAAAGGTTCAGAAAAAACGAGTTTAACGATGACACTAAAGGAATTATAATGGCCCCACTCTAAGTATGTAGAACAAACCACAAAGATGAACTAAGGGAGATAGATTCCAGTGTAGATAGATACAAATATTCTTTCCCAGAACAATCAGAAATCATTATGGTAAGAAAACGAAGTAACTTTAGATATGTTAAAAACATCAAATTTACGAGTCGGATCAAAATTAAACAAAGACATCATGTATATTGGTAGGTGAATGTGTATGTTAGTTGGTAGTTTGTGTGTTTGCATGTATGAGGGGTGTAAGGGTTTTTGCACGAATGCATACCATGTTTTGTTTGTTGATTGTATAAATTTGTGGCTTTTGCATACGGTTTTTTTCTTAATTACGGGTGGTACCCTAACGTTCCCCGCCGCACGCGGATTTCAGGGTATTAAAAAGATGTGGATGGATGTACTATTATTCTTCTTCTGCTACTGAATATGTGACGCTAAAGCAAGTTTCCCGAATATTGCAAGGCTTTTTCCCCTTTTCTTGCAGCTCCAGTAGGATTGGGTTAGCTAATTCAACTAGTCAGTCTCAGGTGCAACTTTCTCCTTGTAGAGAGACTTCACTCCTCGGAACATTTGCTCTTAAAATACATGCTATATGTAAACATGTATCCAATATTTTTTCTTTCCCGTTCTTGTTCACCTTAAAATCCCTCTCTCTCTGTCCTTTCCACCTGTGCTTGATCCCCCTGCCACACACCTTCGTAGTGGATCGCGGGGTATTTACGTAGATGTTTTTGTGTCTAGAATATTGACCATTTTGTTCAATCTAGGGACGTTCGTAATGAGTTATTCATCAGTCATACTCCTGAAACGAAAAAAATCTAATTTACAATTTTGTCAAAGGGTCAAATTTGTCGAAAAATAATTTAAATGTGTTTTTCATTTCTCATACATTTGATTTTTGTTTTTTAGTGCATTTGATTCTGGGTTAGCGGGAGCAAACACAATTTCCGTTCCTCAATAAAAAAATAATTTATTTGAATATAGTCTACAGTAGTCACTGTTGAGCTGAGGATTGTCACAGTATGATATTATTTATCAATCTCACTGCCACTCGAATTGAATTTATTTGGGCTTTTTTCTTTTTGAATTCTGACATATCGGAACGCCGGAACGGTTAAAAAGCTCATGTGAATCTTTTCCTCCTTGTCTTCACCATTTCAGTCCTTTTCTTGAACTTTCGGCCCTTGCTTTCAATCTCATTCACTTCTATTTTTCAACGTATGTTATCCATTCGGTTGCTTCCTCTATTGAATATCTTCATGATTTATAGAGAAAAAGGCTTACCTAGTGTCAGCGTCGATGTTGGAGGATTTACCACTTTTCTCTATTGAAGAGGGAATCTTTGGGCAATATTCTGTTCTTTGGTCGGAATCGATTTCGGCAGTGGTCGTGAGTTTGTTTGCATGTATAATATGCTTTCCAGGACTATTCAATACTTTCTGTTGGCATTGGAAGATGGAAAAACTCTCGGAGTTCCCGTACATGGGATATTTAACTCGGTAAATTTGATTAAATTAGTCCGTTACTTTTTCAAAGTAACGGTTTCATTTAGATGTTTTCAAATTTAGATTCATTGATGGACCAGTCATTCGGAAGAAAGTTTCAACAATAGTTCGTCTGGTAAATTTGCTTATTTCAAAGTGGAGAAATTATTTATGGATTTTTTTGTAAATAACCGTTGTCTCCCGCATTATATGAGCAGACATCTCAAAGGACACGATATATAAATCTCCGCATGGTATATGTTTACGTAATGCACTGAATGCTATGTAAAATAACAATAACAAAAACCCAGTTTTAATAATGTTATTTCATCAAGTTATCGAAAATTCCGCTAAACAAGCATGCATTTCGAATATCTCTGAAGGGATAGCATATTGAACAGCAGTATAAAACAGTTTGAGATTTAACTAAAGTAAACTTTTCGTTGTCCCATATTTTTAAGTTAATTGCTCTTTATTGATACCAGGGAGAGAAGGAAATAGATTTAACTGGGATAGTAACACAACCAGATAGAAGACTCATTTTTTGATGCCTAGAAATGGCTGTAACTTGCAGTGATAAGTAAGAGTATTTCACATCATTGGACTAAGTTTGGTTGTACAAGTATTTTAATATATGACGATTTTGTAAAAAAATAAGAAGAAGATTCCTATCGCCTAAACTCTTATCATTACGGTTATAGGAGTTTTCTTTTTATTTTATTAATTTACGAGGACGTAGAGTTTAATTTCTTTTATTTCACGATTTTGTAGTCATTTTTGTCGTTCTGCAAGCTAACATTTTGAAATAGGGATTCTGTAATTTCGATGATAAATATTGACCCAACGATTTATGAAATGTTCAAAAATAAATCTGTAAATTTGTCATTTCAATATTTCCTCACGAGATCCAACAATTATTTTTTAATTACCATGCAATCACTGCCACCATAGTAAAACTGTCTCAGCATGGTGACTAATGTTTGAAATTTCATATCTATCTTGATTGGGGAATCGTTACTGAAATCATTTGGTTCCGATTTCGTAGAACTAGCTTTCTGCTTCAGTGAAACGGGGCCGTAAACGAGCGTAGTGGTTGCCGTAAGAGCAATCTTCCGTTACACGGAAAGATAACCTAATTTCACCCTCTCTGTTGCCTGCCTTGAGTTTTTATTATCAGTATCAGCTTTGCCTGTTGGAATTAGCAAAGCGTTTTACCCCTCAGCTTACCATAAATATCCATACAGTAGTCCAAAGTAATGGATCCAATACTAATGGTATCAGGCAATTGTAGTCACCGATGATATGGACAGTAACTGCTAAAAGGAAATAAAAAATGTTTATTTGCTATTCACAATAAATGTAATATACGCAACCATCCTTTGATACAAGTCTCGCTTGGTCAGTTAATCATCATTATGAATCCGCATTCTACAGATTTATCAAGCGCAACTTTTTCTTTGCTCGCTTGTTATTTGGCATTTTTTTTAAATTCATGTATCGTGAATGACATACACTAGATTCCCTTTGGGTGCGTTTGGTGAAATATTTGCGGTGTTATCCTGGATTTATATTTATGTAAGTACATCTTTAATAACATTAATTAAAAAAGTGAACGCATTAGTTTGGAATATAGTATAATTTTGGAAGTCAGAATGAATGTATTTTAAAGTTATAATACGTAAATGGAGGTATTTATATTCTAATGTTTATGAAAGAAATTAAATAATTGACAACTCCCAAAAGGCAAGTTTCAAATTTACCGGAAGCATTTCAGTAATTGATTGACTCTCATGATTGAAAATGATTTTTCTGTTTACCGAGCGTAGAGGGAGGTTAGCTTATCCTTGTCAGTCATATATCATTATTTTATAATGATATGTTATAAATGTATAGAATGTAAATGGAATTAACACTAGTAGACACAAACACAGAAACATATAAAAGAGGACTCAGAACTCGAGTTCTGTCCCTCCCTCCTCTTGAGAAAGGTGGATGTTCCACCGAAAATTCGAGCCCCAGTGAGTTCCTTTTTTATGTATTTCTGTGTTTGTGACAACTAGTGTTTTTTCCATTGACATTATTTTTCACGTCTGTGAGATTTTCACAAAAGTGTTATATATATATATATATATATATATATATATATATATATATATATATATATATATATATATATACACAAACACACACACACACATATATATATATGTAATTGTATATTTGAGTTTCGTTTCGTGAAATTTACACATCCATATCAGACAATTAGTCTAAAAACGGATTGAGGTTAGATGTGCCATCAACCGAGCGGATTTTTAAAATAAACTCACTTCAAAATTCCACAAAAAATTACTTAATTACTACGTGAAGGTATTTAACTTTATGGGAGGCCCTAAAAATTCTTATTAGGTGGTTTTCGCGCTGAAATATTGACAGGCCGGGTCTACCAGCCCTAAACACAGAGGATTCAATCAGATTATTGGACATTTTACATTGTTATAGATGAGTTCATTGAGTAATTCAAAATGAAACAAGGTTTTTCTAATTTTATAATGCTTAATGTTAACAAATCAGGTTTCTTTTACTTTCATATGGATTGTTCTAATTTACGAGAGCCAGACTGATTGGAAATGGAAATTTGGTCTGCTTTATCAGCACTGGTGGACGAATGTTTTATTGACAATTTACCGTTTTATATTCTGAGTACATAAAACGGTAAAATAGGTTTTTTCGTAATTCAAATGGCACACAATAGAGATTTTATTTTATTTTCTCAGAAATATATTCGGTAAGTTTTATTGACGGTCGTCTGATTAATTTTTATCGCAAAGAAGGAATAATTTTAGAGAAGGAACATTTTAAAAGAGTCTATAAACCTTTACATTTCACTAACTTTATTCCTTATGAAAAATAATTTTCAATATTTATAAATGGACGCTCTGGTCTCTACTTTTTGCCTTTCATCTATTAATGACATCCATAAGAATATCAAAGAATTCATCTTGGGGACTGGCGGTGATGGACTTAGAACTCATACTCTACTATCTGAAAAGCATTTTATCCATTAAAATCTTACTTTGCGGATCTTACGATTTCATTTCAATGAAATGAATAACTCTTTCCTGGAAATGTGACGATCGATATTATATTTTGGGGAGCGTGCCGTATCGCAGTTTACACTCGTATAGGTAGCTATATGTTGATGCTAAAGAGTCCATTTTTCGCCAGGAGCAGTTGAACAAGAATGCAATAATGTATATACACACACACACACGCATACATAAGGAATGTTTTTTTGGCCTTGCCCATTCATATGAAGATAATTTCTTTCAGAAACAAAAGGCTGTGAAGATAAGGGCCGACTATTTTCCTTTTTGAGCAGAGGGGAATATGAGTGAGAAAGAGAGAGATGTTGAAAAAAAACAAGGACCTAACGCTAAGCAGAAAAGACACTAAACGCCTACCCGAGACTCATTCGCGAAAAAAAGTATTATTTTTCCGGAGCAAATTCACAGATAAAGTACACTCCTTATTTGTGGGTTGCGGCGGATGTGCGAATCGAAAATGAAAAAGAAAACAGGAAGAGATGTTCCTCTTACGCGCTCGTTTGCATAAAAGCACATATTTATAAGGAGGAAAAACGAGAAAGGGATGGGGGAACCGGGAAGGAAATAGGCGGGATAAAGGGTATGGCAAAATTCCGTGGTAGTGGCGGAATTGCGGGTCGAAATATGAAAGCGCGATGGTAAATGCGCAGATGCAACCGTCGTGGAAAGAAGGAGTCCCTTTATTCGGATCCCCTTCTCGCTCACACACTCAACACCCTTCCCCCTCCCACGCGGTCTTGTTTTTTCGTCATCTCTCGCCTCCCCTCCCCTCCGCACACACACCCACACCCTCCAACCCGATGCCCTTCGCTCACTTTACTGTCCCTTGGGGCCGAGAAAATTTACGCGAAAGATGCAAATCCATTTGTTTTTTCCTCTTAAGGGCGACTCTCTTCCCTTGCTGCTATATACGATATATATATATATATATATATATATATACATATATATATATATATATATATATATATATATATATATATATATATATATATATATACATACGATCTGAATTGCTTTTCTTCATGAGGAAAGGGGCTTGGTATGTGTACATACATGTATATGTATGTATATATATATCTATATAAGTGCATTCATATTATATGTGGGGCATTGTTACTCACCGGGCTGGTTGTATAAGACCAAGACGGAGTGGAGGGGGTACGTGAGAAGCAAAGGGAGACGTTCGGTTGAGAGGGGGGTGGGTTTGGCAAAGTCCTCCTGTACCCCTCTAAACTCGCTCTATATCTCCACCCTGGGCGGGAAGGGAGACCTAAAATCACCCTGCTCGTTCTCATGGGCTCTGCGGAGGGGCGATTACACAGACGTCACACTAAGTTATTGCCGAAAGCACTCGGTAACGACCTGCCTTCCCGCGCTGTGTAGTAGCGAGCGAGCTTTTCAAGAGTCGAGGGAGGATGCGCTAAGCGTGTTACAGGTAGTAGTGGGAATGGGCGGCGCCGTTATTGTCGGGTGGGATAATTTTATTATTTATTTTTTAAGATTCTTCATCTCCCGTAGATTTTTTCGTGGCAGGGGACTTATATTTTCCTTCCATCCAGTGCGCTTTATAAAATCGTCGGAGGATAACGGTCTACTACGGCGGAGGTGTAAGGTGGCCGTTTGTCTTGCGAAAACGTGCGACTGTTGCCATTGCCATGGCGCGGGATTCATTTACTCATCAGCGGAATATATGTCGCCATTTCAGAGCCTTGACGCAAATTATTTTAGTGAAATATTGCCCCGGCTTTTCAGGAAATGTTTGAATTGCATTCCTCGGTGATTCGTTCTACGTGATTTGTCTTTTGTATTTGGTCAACAAAGTGCATTCATGGGTTAAAAAAGGTACATTTTGCGAAAATTGAAATTGGTTAGAATTTTCCTTGGATTACCAACTAAGTTAGTTAACATTTTGGATTGAATTGAGCAATGTCATTAAAATATTAAGTCTTTCGAGCTTACTTGCCTGAGCGAAGATGCTCGCAACGGTTATTTTACAAGCCAACATTTCAGGTTGAAAGCTCTGTGCGACAAAATTTATCACGTATGATCCTGTGTTTGTGACTATTAATGAAAAATAATGTAACACCCATTCATGCGTAGTCTGTAGAACATATGTCGTGAATATACGATACAAGTTTTAAACACTACAAGAGGTACATGTTAATTATTGAAAAGTTCATAGAAACTAATTATGGACAGTTTTTCTGGCCCGGATTTTTTAAGCTGTGAAATTTTGGCTGTTGTTTCCTACAAATTAATTAATATCATGTAAACGATTTCGAGTAATTACTGTGCTGTTAGCAGTTAAACAAGTATTGCATAATTGAGCACAATATATAAGTTTTTTGTGAGAACGACAGGTGTTTTCAAATTACATGCAAACGACTTCTATCCTCACTATTAATCACAATTCACTCACAATTCACAATGGTAGTCCTCCATATCCCCAAGGGTATCTGTGCAATCTTGAAGTTTTGATGTCAATTTCCATGAAAACTAGCCGAAAAGACTGGCATTTGATGGAATACGTTTCAGACTACAAATTCAGACTACAGAAAAATTTTATCAAAATGGCATATTCCTGGTATTACGAAGAAACATCATTAAAAATGTACTCCTTGTTAAGTAAAATGATAGAGTAATCAGATGTCGCCTTATTCCAAAGCCGCAGAATCGAACCCGCGCCCTTCGGCTAAAAATGCCAAATCAGCTTGAATAATTTTTGTATACAAGAGACTTCTGAGTGGTGTAATGTGACCGTAGTTGTCGACGCAGGCAACTCAATATAGTGCAACTACTAAATATAATAAACCGATTATTTATCGTGCTTCATTGTAAATCAAAACATCCCCAGCAGGTGTATTAAGATGGCATTTTGCTAGCTCGCTGATTTCCTGCAGGATATTTTTTCTTTTATAACTATTTTAACAGAGGAATAACACAAAGAAAAGAAGATCAAAATGCGCATATTGTTTTACATAAGTTAATCATAGGCTTCTCTTAACCACTCTCCCACCAACCCTCACCCACATATGGCCCAACAAAGCCCTCTGTTAATAATTTTTTCGAGCAAAGCATATTACGCCACACCCGTGGAAAACAGTGGAATTTACTAAAACCTTGAAAAAATTGTGAATTCTCCTTGATTTGAAAATATTTTTGGAATTTCTCTAGCATTTTTCTCTTTCTCTCTTTTTTTTGAAGCCACGAAGTGATGAGTTGGTCATTTTCAAAAATTGTCAACTCGGTAACTTTCGTGAAGAGTTGTCGGGGGATCACAGGTATTGGTGGATGTAGGATGTTTTGGATTTGGAAAACGGGCTCCATGTTTTCAGCCGTGAAGGCATTCGTTCACTATTGGATTACATGCTGCGTGGACATAGTGTGACGCTTTCCCCGACACCAACCGGCTGCTGTGAATCCGTTCTCCGGCAGGCCTGCATCCGAATTCTCCTTTTTGTTTCTAAGCTTGAACCCGGCTAGACGCGGTGGGAAACATAAAATAAGAGAGCCGTGTTTCTCCTGGAAAAATTCAACTCAAGAAGGAGTCGAACCCATGCATCTTGCATGGCCACACTCCTAAATACACGCAAGTGGTTCTTAACCGCGAGTGCGCCTACATGATTTGGAGTTTTTGCTGGAACGAGCAGGGCTTTTAATTTTTCTTTGAGGGTGAGAAATGGTAAATGCGACGTAATTGGAGGCACAATAGTTATTTGTCTTCGCTCTTAAAGGGGACCATTACACGTTTTTGAAATATTACTGTTATTATTCGAAAGTTGGAAAATATGTTCGAGTGTTTAGTGCTGTGTGTTTGAATGTGGAGTGAAGATTTCTTTGCGTGCAGAGTAGAATGTACTCGTGGTGATGTTTGTAACATTAACTCGAAGAAAAAATGGCGCCCGGCAAAACTCACAGAAATTTCTCGTAAATGTTGCAGCCACACCACGAGAATATTTTTCGTAGTTTCTCAACCTGCAGATGGAGTTTGGGTGCCGAATATGACCTAAATTTGTTAAGCATTCTGTGACGTAACTAGGTGTTTCTACTAAAACACAACATTTTTACGCCAAAATATATAAACACAGGTGTTTTTGCACTCGATATTTGCCGTTAGCTAGCAGTACTCCTTACCAAAAATTTGTCAGGGTCATGGTTGATTATAAAATGGCGAAAAATATGTTGATTTTACTTATACTTTTTGGCAAATTTTCTTCGTGAAGGGAATTTAGTCCTGAAAATAGTTCAATTTTTTGCAAAGATACATTCCCTCAAATGAATACGTAAAAGCCATTCATTTGTACAATTGGTAATTGTTAGTGATTTTATTTTTGTCTATGGTATGCCAATATTTAGTATATCGAACGTTTCGACCATATTTTTCCTTGTGTTCATAATTTCATCATTTTCATTGTTGCTCACTCAACAGTGCCTAAGCAGCAGTTAGAAAGTACTTTTCCCGCCAAAACTTCCTTCCACAAGCTGGGAAAATTTTCCTTCCAAGTAGTTAGCCAAAGAAGTTTTCATGGTGACAAAACTAAGGAATCGTAAGTGAAATCGCAGGGGGGTTATTTCAGCTACATGATTTGAGTGTTAAAATGGTCCCTCATTTGCAAATTTCCAAATTTGTTCACTACATTATAGTTTGAATTGAAATAGAATCGCACATGGGATATTTCGGTAGGTTGTCAAAGAAATCAGAAAATAATTCGGATAAGCGAACGATGACGTAACCCGGACAGATTAAAAACCCTCTTGCAATCGTAATGTATCTCCTGGAGATCTCATTGAGTTGTGGATATAATCAGATGGCGCTCCTGTTCATTTTGTTTCATTCATCTTGTCCGAAATTTTCCACTTTTTTCATCTCCGATTGTGATCTGCACTCCATATTTGTTTTCCAGGAATCACGTATAGTTACGAAAATAATAATACTGCTATATAATTCAATCTTAACAGGAAAATCAGAAAGTGGGATGATCGGAAATGAAGCCGCTAGACATTTCCCTTGCTTTTGCCATATGATCATAGCAGAAACGGTAAGTGATCGTGTTAAAGGCGAATGGGAATCGCTTTGTTGACGAGGGAGAGAGATTTCTCCGACCGTGATGAGCCCAATGGGGAGACTGGAGGATGAATGTACAGAGGTGGAGGAGATATGATCTTAACAACGGTGATAGATGTGCGTAATGTTCTTTTTTGGCAATCGCAGCGCTGTGTAAATTGAATATCATAACAGTATCGATGTATTGACTTGGAATTTCCTATCTCACATTCATTACCACCAGTACTTCCCTATCAGAGTTTTTTTGTGATACCCTCTGAAATTCCCCGTTCTCCTGTGTAGACAAGGAAAAAATAC
This sequence comes from Hetaerina titia, assembly GCA_037158775.1. Classification (NCBI taxonomy): domain Eukaryota; kingdom Metazoa; phylum Arthropoda; class Insecta; order Odonata; family Calopterygidae; genus Hetaerina; species Hetaerina titia. The sequence goes on from CM073778.1 coordinate 50,219,575, forward strand.
ACTTGATCGATATCTCCGACATGAAAGTCGATCTAAAATTTCAATGAATGCTATTTTTCTTAAATTTTCGCGTGTCGTTATTTTAGAATATCGCTAAACCCTAAATTAGCATCGTAATTTGTGATTTATTTATCGAAGTCCGATGCATCGACATATCTCAATTCGATGCATCGCATGAGAATCCCACGTCATAGTCGATAAACCTCATCATCGCACACGTTCCCCTCACACAGCCCAGTTTTTCGAGGGTGGAGGGAAGAGCGGGCGAGGGGAAATCCACCGGGGGAAAGGGGGAAGGACGTGGGAGTGGGGGTGGATTCAGATACGTGGGGAGGATGAGATTTAGTGTCCCCCGCCTCTTGCACGCAATGCAGCAGTCGAGACTTTCTCTCCCGGACGTAAAGTTATGTCATGGAGATGAGCAAGTTGAGCGGGCAGGCGGGGAAGGAGCTGTTGGGTGGAGAGGGGTTTGGGGGAGATGGGGGGAGTGGGCGAGGGGGAGAAAAGTGGGAGCCGACGGAATTTGGTTCGTGCAGGGTGGGAGTAAGAATAGAGAACGGGGATCTGACGATTTCTGCAGAACAGTTTGCTGCTCGGAGGCTGACTTGTTATCCACTGGCATCCATGAACGTGTATAGCCTAAGTTTCTTAGGAATGGAATTAGAATATCATTAGGGAAGGAAATGAAACTAAGCATTTGGTCTGATTTTCATTCTGCTCCGGAGGGTCTTCCGTTTAGTTTCGTTTTGCGGTAGCTTGAGAGCTATTGAGAGAATATTATGTGCATATTGTGGAATAAATATTTTGGAAAATTTCTTATCCGGAGATTGGAGGGACTTCATCATGTTTCCAGAAAATAATGCTTTAAATAAAGTTGGGAGTTTTTTTTCATGGGAAATATATTGAGGTTTGTGATCACTAATTCATCATTTGTTTACTTTTAATTTACCTTTATTTCGGGTTTGTTTTAATAGGTGTAATCTCACGAAATTGTTGCTGAATTTCATATCTTATGCATGGAGTTCAAGGTGGGATTCCTCGGTGTCGTGCAACAGTGTCTCGGACTGATGGTGGAGTTGTAATTACGAAAGAACTTCAAGTTTAACGTTCTGTATTCTCTAGGTCTGGGAGAAAGTGTAAAATTTCGTAATAACTTGTGAGGATATGGCTAAAAGTCCTTAAAGTTACGATGCACTCGTACTGGTAGGGTTAATTCAGCAACCGAAAAAAGTAAAGAATATGCATTTAAAAATCTTTGTCGGTGGATTTGTCTACATTTTTTATGTGTTGGTGAAATAAAGAACATTATCTATTACCCTATTATGAAATAGTCGTAATGGTTGCACTTGCTTGAAAACACACTCTTGTATTTGACTTAGCGAAATACTTAAAGAGATGGAAAGCCTATATTGGGAATGAATTTATATCTTCGGAATAATTTTAGGGTTCTAAACAAATAATCAATGCTTCAGTCATTTTACTAGTTTTATTGTAATTCTTCCAGTCTCAATCCAAAATTATTCATTCACAATCTCAATTTAATTTCAGTCACATTACGTAATACCTGATAACTTTTTCTCTATAAAGGCTGAACATTGGTTTTTCACGAGGCTTCCGCATCTTTCCCTTTGGAGTTAAATAGACTTTATGATGGAGGGATAGCAATTTATGTGATCTTTTATTGATCTCAATGAATAAGCATGTAATTTAATCGTTCGGAAGTAAAATTTTAACATTTATATTATTGTCGGAACAAGTATTAAATTAGTCAAATTTTATTGGTATCTCACTTTTACTGGCAGTAGAAAACGACCAATTCCTTGGAAAACCTAGACATGGACTAAAATGGGTGACGTTAAATGAGATTCTTGCAGAAGTACCCACTTTAATTTGGCCTGAAAAAGTCTTAGACCATTTTTATTGAGTCGATTTCGCTGAATAGGTAATATAAGTTTCATCAAATGATTTAAGGATATGTCCATAGCTTATATCAGGTTTGGGATGCTTATATTAGGTTTAAGAAACCTGTTATAATTTCATTGGTATTGATATGGTAGATTTGGGACACATTTTAGGCCGCGAAATTGTGTGGGATTGTTTATTTTAACGGCAAGAGTGATGAAAAATTTAATTCAGTGTAGTCTCAAGAAATTGAGAGTATCGATTTTAATATTTTTTAAAACGTTGCACTCTCGAGAAAAAAATTACCTCCTTCACCCAAAATCCTTATTCAAATATGTTTTCAAGATCCCTCTACTCATCAGCATTTCATCATTCCACATATTCAGAACAACTGTTGTAAGTTCAGTTTTCTTCCAATATCTCTCGCTCTTATTCGTTTGTTTTCTACTTATTTTTGCTTATCATAAAAAATTTATCTGATTCACATTGAAAAAGATAGGCACACACATTACTCTTGTCCTGTAATTGTGAGAAGTATTCATATTTTTAGGAGCTTTTTTGTACGTAGGAACAATTAAACATCCTTGGTTCATAGTGTACCTGTGTATAGGTAGTGTACTTGTGAAAGATTGGTTTCCCGTTACCATTACCGTCTTTATATGTCATACATCCAATGTTATGTTCTTATTAATTTCTTCATACTTTGTTGCCGATTTTATGCTTTCGGAAAAAGTCCCATTTTCTTCTTATCAGTCACTCACTTAAAATTCTCATTTCGATCGCGGATTTCAACAGTTCCCTACTGCTCAATTTTTCCTTCGCTCTTTTTTCTGCTTCGAATTTCACCGAAAAACTTCTTATCTTCTCCCAAGATATGTAAAATGTCGTCGTTTGTCTTTCTTTCTGTCCAACTCATTCTCTGAGATTTTTGCCTCAAAGGCCTCTAAATTTATGCTCTTCTTCTTGATTCAAAGACCAGCCTTCTGATCCAAAAAGGAAACCCTTTAGACATATGTGCTACTCTTTTCTTCGCCTTTTTACGTATGGTATTTGTCATGAATTCCCTCATGGAAAACGCTTCTTACTCAAACGCAATCCTTCTCCTCATGTCCCTCCTAGTACTGTAGGTTTACTGAGCAATAATGGCCAATTGTGGGTATCGTTCCACCTTCTCTGGGATTTTTCCGTTTTTACAACTGTAATATTGATTTTTTTCTTATCTGTTTTTGAGAATCTCCAAATATTGCTTTTAATATAATGGGCCTTCATTGTACATCTTTTGCATTGACCCTGCAACATACTCGAAAATGAATGCAATTCCATGGCTAACTTGCTCATTATTTTCAAATTTTATTGTCTAAATTTGGCCCTGATTCACCTTCATTCCCACTTCAAGCCCTCTCATGCCACTGTTAACATTTCTTCAGCGCGGAAGTACTTAAATATTACTGGGGCAAGGGGAACCTGAAATTATTTAATTTTTAACGTTGTTAAAATAGCATCCCTCTCCTCCGTAACTCTACTTTTGAGATGTGATTCATATAAAGGTTTCGAAAAAGCCACCAACCAATCCATTATATTCCTATTTTTGTAAAGCCTTGACTATCTTACCTCACTTCATTTTTGGAAATTATTCTGTAAAACCAGGGAGGGATTATCAAAATTTCAATTATGATAAATCCGAGGTTAAAAATTTAAGATAATAGACAGACACGATGCACGAAAGAGAAAAGAAACTCACATTCATGACACTTGAAAAAAATTACATTCCATTTGGGCAGTCGTATAATAAAATGAATTGTTTATTATTCCCCTGAACCTTTCACTCCTTTTGATTTAAATCTTTTTGAAATTACTTCAGTAAAATTTACTATTGAGACGAGATGGAACAGTTTGTTTTAAAGAGGAGAAACTACATAACTACGTTTTATAGTTTCTTATATTTTTCCGCTTAGAAAAACCAAAAACTGCTGACATTATCTCAGTTCACTGCTTTAAATTACTTCCGTAAATTGTGACTCTTGTCAGCTATCTCTTTATTCTCTAGCTCCATTTGTTAGATTTTACGAATTCATTTTTCTTGCCATTTCCTAAGTTTCTTGAATGCGCCTTTCTCTCATAATAGGATATTATTTCCGTTTAGCTCATTTGATAAGGTTCTAGGTACTTCCATTCACCATTCACCATGTTATGGGACAATATTTTCTACAAGACAGATTTGTTGAACTGTACAGCATACTCTTAACAATTAATTCAACGGATAATGGAGTTTCTGGTTTATAGATTACATGTTGTTTGTGTATTCACACGGAAAAAATCTTCGCTGATAAGGTGCTAATATCTTAAATCTGCTTGTAAAATTTTAGCATTAAGGATCGAAAAAAATTTGTTTGTTCTCTGTAAAATTTTTGGTTTCCCATTGAACGCTAATTCCCATAAAACCACCCATTAATTGGAGATGTGGTTTTTTGGAACCTTATTATGATTGAAATCCTATACAATCGAGTTTCACGGTCGCCTAGCTATCCGTATAGGCATAAAATACCAAACTTTTTTCCAGTTTTGTTTAATGCTCTTAAATTCGTCTTTCTTTAAAAGCTGATTCCGTCTTCTGGGGAATTCTGTGACCAGCGAGGACTGGCTTATATTTAACCAACCATTTGCACTCAAGCTTGACCTTCAAGGACTGGAAACAATGAACGTAAACCAATAATTTTTGGCATGTGTTTTTATATATGTGAAATATGTATTTATATTATGTTTGAGTGAATTTGACATAAAATACTGGTGTACTTACGCTTCCCGCCGCATGCTCTTGCAATTATTTGCAGTGTGTTGTGGAGATGGACGTATAGTCCTGGATATCATCAAACAAGGCTCATGGTTCTCAGGGACCACTCGGTTAAAATTATATTGAGCGCTGCTAAGCTTCCACGGGGAGAGGGGGTTGTCCCAGCAATTGCTCTTTATTCCAAAATGAAAAGGCAGTCAATTACGGTCGGACAATATGATTAATATATATAATTCAGAATCCAACGAGATTTCCACGCTTCAGAGTTTTGCACGCTCACAGGCCATACGCTGTGCGAGATTATTCTGGTTTCATTTTTTTTAAATCTGGCCGCCATCTTCTGGGGAGGGGGAGATGGTGGGAGATATGGGGGGGGGGAGCACGAGGAGTCGTGAGGGGCGAAGGGCGAGGGAAAATTAAATGCGCCCTGTCATCTACCGAGGATTTCGAAGATTAACGAGGAGTGTGAAAGCAAAAATTTGCGGATTTGGCGAAAAAGAGGAGCACAAGGGATTGGTGCGAAAAAATGGAGACCCGTCGAGGGAAGAGGGGGAGGAAATCAGAGTAAAAGAAATCCTGCAATTGAGTTCCCTTGAAATTATTGAACTAATGTGGTTGGCAATTAAATCACGCGATCTCCCTCTCCATCCATTCTTCCTCATGTTTCTGACTGAATCGTAATTAAAGAGGCATTTTTTTTTACGTCTGGCGATCATTTCAATTTTTTTCTCATCCGGGCATGCGCTCTTCTCCTCATTTAGTTCTTTTTGGCGTTGGGATATCGTAATTTATGCTGCTACGATGTGCGATTACGGGGATGATTTTTTTTAAATCGAGCGTCCTGTGTCGCAGGATGTGAAGGCTGGATGAAAATAGCCACCTCCCCACCCACACGACTGGCCATTTTGTTGGAGGTATGATGAAAATTTTTGTCCATTAACGAAATCCGGCAATTTCCAAGAGAATTTATACTTTTCCTTATCATTGTTCATCGACTGGTGGAATGCACGTTAAGGGTTTGGTTCCGTATAAAAGATTTTTTTGGCAATTTTAGTTAAAGGGAAATTTTTTGTTCTCAATGCAGTTCGCGTTAGGTAATGCCAATTAAAACTATTGATAGGTATGAGGATAGCCTTCTGGGTTCAACTCGCCGAGAAATTTACAGTTTTTGGTATTGTATGATTTTACGTTTGCAATGACGATTCTGTCATCATTTAATGGTAGAGAGAATTCAAGAGTTAAATACTAAATCCTATTTTCTCTTTGGTTGTTTTAGATTTATAAAATATCCATGATATCAGCGATAAATCCATGATATCGGCCGTGTTCTTAAAATAAAATCACTGAATTATGAGATAATATTGAATAAAAGGCATCTAATTCTCTCCCCATGTTATCATCTTTATAGTTTAATTGTGTATGCATTTCCGTTGCACCATATTACCGGATTCCTAAACATATTTGGTGGAATTTTTCCTCACCTATACTTGTACTGTCATCAGGTACTAATTTAGGATAGACTAGCGGAGCAACTGTGGTTCATAATGAAGTGTGAAAACGGGAGTCAATAATATTAATTGCGTAATCGAACCGAATCATGTAATATTATACTACTTACGTACTAATAAATAGTTTGATATGAAAGTAAAGATGAATAATTGTTTGAATCTGTAATAATGAAAGTCAAATTACTGGGCTTTGACTAACTGATTTGAAAAAATAGTCAACAAGTAAAACTCCTTCAACACCAATCAATAACTTCGTCACATATTTATATTTTAATAAATGCGTAAATATTTAGGAGCTCTTTGTTTCGCATGATCCTGTACTATTCCGAGGAAAGTTTAATATGTGATTCACGACTCTTTTCATTCTTTTCCAACATTGGGTTTGTCTAACGTCCTACCATCTTTAATAAGTTATGAATGGGCGGCAAGGCGTTTTCCGTGGTACTTTTCCTGACGGACCAAATTATTAATAAATGGTATACTATTTAATAATAATAATTGATTCTGTAGGAAAGAATACCCAAAGTACAGCAAACGACTTGCCGCTCAATCAGAACTTATGGAAGAGTATTGGACTTTGGAAAACACTAATGCTGTAAAAGAATGAAAAGAGTAGTGAATCACATTTCAAATTTACTCGGTATAGTACAGGGATATGAGGTACTTAGACGTCCAAATTACCTAATTGTTATTATTCAATAGTCTACCATTTTGAAGTGAACTGAAAGATCAACAAATGAGGATGAGCTGGACATAGTGAGGAGGGGAGAGAGGATTGTTGGGAGAAGTGAAAAGGAGGAAGGAAAGAGGGATCCAGAGCATTTTGATTGGTGGTCAGGTGTTGAAGACTGTGATAAAGGGGAGTGCGTTAGGAAAATAAAGAAGGAGAAGGAATAGGATAGGGATGGAACGGAATGGATAGAGAAATGAAGCATGGAATTAAAGAGAGATTCACTGTAGTACCCGGTTTCAGGTTGTATTTTTGGTTAGGCGAAATTGTATAGGCTGTGTCCGTCCAATACGCACCTTAACCGGTAGAATAAAAACATCTATCGTAGATGGTAGGTTTTGGATGGACAGAGGTTGAGCATGGTAATATTTCTTAGCCTCGTATAATAAGAGACAAACTGACATTCTAAAGTAAACACTACTTTGATTCCATGCAAGCGATCTACTTACCTTTATTCAATCCTACATTCCTATTCATTTTCTTCCCCTACTTCGCTTGCCTTAGGTTATCCCCTCTATTACGTTCTTCAAAATTCCACGGTTCGTAACAAAGTTTTCGCTAGCCTTTTCTTAACATTCTTACTCAACGTCCTTGTTCTTAATAAGGAATAAATGAACATATTTATTTTTCAGTAGATTATGTAATTAAAATATTCGATGCTCCCAATATGATAGCAACTGAACTCAAAATATTGCTCTTTTTCCTAATTTAATTCATTCAACTCTTTCTTGGATCTATTTCTTCTTCAATTTTAACGATTGTTTGAATTTTTTATGTTAAATTAATTTTCTTCAACTTGTATCATCCCTAAGAGCACGATGACCTTTGCTGTACGTTCGCTGTTATGTGTGATCTACATAGTTTATAATACCGTCACAAAGTAGTATGTAAAGGCCATGAGCATCTTTACGCTCGGAATGTATCGACTACTTAATATCATAATTTAATTTTGCCGAATGCGCGGTCGAAGAATCAACTCATCAATTTACAATTTTTAATCATCTTTCCTCGGCGCTAAGCTTGTAACGGTTGCATTAGTCTACGCATCTGAACTCCACCTACAATCGTTATCATTGCGAGTGCCATGGCTTTTAACTGGTCTGAACAGTATTACAAAAAAGTCTTAATGTTTGCGTGGTCTTAGATTGATAGATCGTGGGAGATTGAAAAGTTAAAAAAATTTACTTTGGGCTCGAGTTATCTGTAAATGGGCGGATAAGATTTCGTACGGCTACGAGTCTCGATCGGAGTTCTATTAAAATTCTCACGAGGAAGTAATTGAAGAATCAGAATTTTAGCGCTGTTTCTTCAGTTCCATCTGCAAAATCCTGCAAACTCCCAAGGAGCACCTCATTGTTATGCCCCAAGTTGCATGGCTAGATTTCTCCACTAATTGCTCCAGTTTATGACTCCTTTTTCAGTTTGCTGGTGAAGTTATAGAATTCTGAGAGTTCGCTGCTCCAAGACTTCATTCGTAATTTTCTCTAGCAAGGACTCCTCCTGAGAAGGTGGGTATTTCGCTCTAATTCACAGGAGTTCTAGTCAAGATTGAGTCCATAGTTCTTAATTGGCTAAATAACTTGAAGCAGTCCGGCGACTAAGATGACTTCTGAGTTAATTGTATAGTCTAGCAGTGTATCAATGCCACGGAGTCCGCATTCGTAGCCATGGCGGAAAACTATTAAGCGCTTATACCATGCACGTTTTTCATGTGATGATAACTCGGGGACTGCTTGGCTGAAAATCCTCTACGTTAAATCAAAATTCGTTTCATGAAGTCAAAAATAAATGCATACATTTCTACTAATTATTCAGATTAATTACAAATTTATTATTTTAAGAAATGATTGCTTTATTGAATTATTATATCAATTAAAGCAATATGTTTTGGAATAATTTAAAAATGAAAAGTATTAGGTCAACAAAAAATAATTATTTCATTAAGAATTAGATGAATCTCCATTAATTAGTTATTAATTATATGAAGAATACCTTTAAAATTAAGAAAAATATAACTTCCTGTTTTTTTGCATTTATCGTTCATTTTTTATTATTAATGCGCATAGTCGGAGTCAAAATTGATACATATATATTTAATGCAATCATGATACATAATGTGGAATGAATTACATTATATAGCACATAATTTGAAGAGTACTCTTTTATTTTCTAATTATTAAAGGGATTAATGAAAGTTCCGCCTCAAGAGAAAGTTAAGTTAATTATTATCAAAAAATGGACTTGAATTATTTTATCTGTTTATTAATTTCGTCATATGTGTTTCATTAAAGTGCTCTGTGTCATTTCTTTGAAATATTGATATAATTTAATGAAATTAACTACTTTTTTAGATTGCAGTCTACACCTCACTCGAAACCGATCTAATTAATCTTTGTTTTTTATTTATATAAATAAAAGCAGGGGTAACATTTTAATACTAAACCCATTATCCAGGAGGGATCATCAAAGGTTATTAATAGTTGATGTGTTATGGTAGATAAACTAAAGATTCTTAACAGAGTCAAAGTTGATCAGAAACATTCTCATACTTATTAATGATTTAGCCTGACGTTTCATTACGCTTTGACTAAATGATGCCACAGAAAAACGTAATCTAAATCAAACATATATACTGCATAATATTTACCTATGTTACGAATTTGCAAGGAAAACTATTATAATAACTCAAATGTTATAGCATCACCATGAAGAATTCTCGGAGTACAGTGAGGAGAAATAAATATGCTAACGGCATCCAGAATATTTTTGGGTGAATAAATATGATGAAGGGTTGCGGTAGTCCAGGGGGTAGAGCGTTGGACTACTGACCGGAGGGTCCCGGGTTCGATTCACGTGCAAGGCACTCTGGGCACCTTCAGCTCCACGCAAGCTATGTGATTTTTCGGGGTACCAGATCTTTCTGGGAAACCATAACTGGCACAGGGAAAGGAACTGGTCCTTTACCCTGATGTGTGAATATTCACACGCCATCTGGCTTAGTACTGGGTGAACTCGACCATCACCTACTAAACCGACCTTCGGGTTGATTACTGTGTTTATGGTTTAAGTATGATCAAGTATTAAATGAGAGATGCTGTGATATTAAGTACTCAAAGATTTAAATATGGAAGTCTGTATATTCGCAGACATTCATGGAGCATTGCATCACATTAAAATAATTACTTTGACACACGATGCCTATTATAGGGTTGGTTTCATGTTCTCTATATCCTTTTTGTTATTTCATTCATTTATCTAACTTAAGATTGACACCACTTGAAGACGATTTGGTTTTGTGTTTTTACCAAAGTGGATTAGTTGTTTGATAAAACAAGTATTATTATGTATTTTGCTGTATATTCCGTAGCGGGTTACTGAGAGGAGTATAAAAATTACTTAAGAAGTTAGTATTGCCATGCTAACATGCAAGCAACATCGCAGCACTGGCGAATCACGGAAAGTTCTCGCCATTCTGGGCACTAAAAGAGCACAATATCTTTCTAAAACGAAGAAGATTGCAAATAAATTAAATCTATTAAAAATTAGCATAAGAATTTGTTGATATCCTGAGGGAAGTTAAATAATGTTTTGCATTAGATCATTCACTACTTATGAATAGTGATGGCGGATCCTCACGATACAATATAAATTTAAGCTCGTATTTCCTAATGGTGACACAAGCTAAAATACTGATCCATTTTATCAAAACTCGTGGTAATATTAACTTTTTCAAGTGTAGAAATTATACAATGACGTTCACCACTCATAACTGTTGACTTTTTCGTAGGTACTTTTTTGTTGATTCGTTTTCGTGACTACTAGTGCAAAGTGAGATTCCTATTATTGGTTATAAAATTGATCGCGAATTTAATTATCATTTTTCAATAGGAAGATTCTGAAATCTCGAGCCAAGAATACCGCTGAGGGGCGGTCGACCCGACCAGAGACGTTTAGTCAAGATGGAGAGGGTTAGTTATCCCTCTGGGAACGTCTTTGAATAAGGTCATAGGAAACGTTGCAGTCGCACTGTTCCTGTAAACCCAGGCATGATCATCTAGTCTAAGGTCATTTTACATAATTCGTAATTCCGTTACTGAAATCTGGATGTTCAATATTGGATGGCGCCTTGGCCCTTTCTCGGGTGAACCCGTCTACCCTTCTATGAACGTTCCAACTCTTCTTAAGAGTTTCGATTTTGCGCATGCGCCTACGCTTTTCTGTTTCCGTTCGATGCGTGTGTACGCTTCATTTCAAACAATCAGTTAGTAGTTGTCGTGTCAGATTCCATCTATACATCTATCGAAGAAAAGATTGTGATACTAGGAGCAATGCTAATCTCTATTCGTAAACAATTCCGAATATGGAAAGGATAAACCGGGGAAAATGAAATATATATACTGGGGAACATCAGGGGTTTTGACGTTACTGTACTATGAACTGTTGAATTAAGTCTTTGGCAGTTCTAGAGGTTATTTGAAAATGTCTACCAAAGTGCATTGCTAGATATTCCAATGTACCTCCTTTGACTAAGGATACATATTTACCATCGGATAGCGGGTCATGATAACTGGCTTGCTAAAAATATAATATGGATTACAGCGACACAACCGGAAGACTTGAAACGGCTCTGCACATCTGTGACTGGTATTTCAATTCAGGAACCTTAAGAATCTGGTCATTTTTTTCTGTTTTCAGTTCTGTAAATCAAATTCCACTCATTCATCGAAAGTGATTCCTTCTTTTAAACGGTACGATTATAAGTATCCTAAATTAAGGACTAAGTGTCGTGTAAATCGGCTTTCAGACCTTGTAGGAAGGTTGGGAATTTCAAAAATTAATGGAACACTGATATTTCACCAATGAAACTCTCATCACACAACCTCCTATGGTCACTTATGCTGGGCGAAATGTCAATGGGGTTTCAAAGTTCCTGTTTGATTTAAGATGAAGCACCTTCCTGTATTTTACAACAGCAAGCTAAAGCTTTCGCTTCAATTAGGCTGTGAATTTTGAAATTTATCAGTAGCAGTGAACACTCTGAACGCAGTCATGGAAACATTACGTGATAGAAATTTTCCTTTATGTATGCATAACAGTGGAAGGAGAAGTTTTGAGAAGTAATTTTTTGTGCAGTATTTTGAACGTATTCCACGTATTGGTTGCGTTAATCCCTGAAATTTTGTGCTTATAAACAGACAGGGGCAGGCATTCTTATACCCATTCTTTCCAGTGTAAATGCCGCCACGCTTATCTTTATAAATATTCTTAGAATAGCTCAACTGATGCCTTATGTTTTAACGAGCCATCTTCCGTTTGACTGGAATTTTTTCGTCATATTTCATATCTATGCTACTCAGGGCATGGTAACGACGCTATTGCTTGTGATAATGTCTATCGATGCAATGTGGCTTTGCGGAAATAAGCGGAAATTCCATGTTTGAGGTGATATCGGGAGGATAGAAAGAGGGAAATATCGACTTTATTGGGCTCCTCGGAAAATCTGCAAAAAAGAGCGAGAGAGAGAGATGGATTTAAAGAGATGGAGCTGAAGGAGGAGGAGATGAGAGGAGGGCTAGTTAAATATACTGATTTTATGACGAAATTTCCAGATAGCCTCATTTTGCGTGCGACACTAATCGAGGATTGTAACCAAGGGAGAAGCGGAGAAGTAATGTGGGCGTGCGAGCCTAAAGAATATGGTGACCGTCCTAACGTTGTGGGTGAAAGATAACATGTATGGGTATAAAAACCGGAAAAATACCTATTTATGCCTTAGCCAGTCCGTTTTCATGCATTATGGTATGGTATGGTACCCCCCCGCCACACGCCCTTGCGGCGGCTTGCGGGGTATTATGTAGATGTAGACGTATAAGTGGTGGCAACCGCTGGTTTTATAGCTACCGACAATTGTATGAGATTCTCTATGTATCTTTTTCACAATCGTGTGATAACAATCAGCCTTCGTCTGGATATTGCCATAGTTATCAGCCCGTGAAAACTAAAAAAAAAACTCTGAACAAAATGAATGAGAAGTCAAGAAGAAGAAGTATTTAATCGTCACATTTCCTCACTATTTCTTCTTTAATGTACTGAATTACTGACTAATAAAATTTTTAAATGCTTCTGCAATTGGGTTTTAGATCATTTATGCTACATATTTTCTTTTTTATTTTGCAATAGTGAATTTGAACTCGGGTCATATAATTATAATCGATGGTTTCCGGAGTAACTTTATTGAATCGATTCATATTGGAAATGAAAAAGTAATAAGTGGAATCACAAAGCTACTATTTTTTCATTTTCAGTGCATATTTGTAAACAAGGTTGATTGCAGTATGGGATCAACATATTTAAGTTTCAGGATAACTCATGGATTCCTCAAAAATACGATTTCGTATCAATGGGATAATATCCAGAATATAATACAGCGTTGGTTGGTGGGCGAATTCAATAGACAGAACAGTCGAACCGAATACGTTGTGACACTAAGGAAGTAGAACGCGTGTTTCTTATGACGACTAATACGTATGGGAGCAACTGAAATTATGTTATTCTGTTTTCGAATTCATTTAGGCATCGCACGTTCTAAGAAACAATCTACACCTCAATCCTCAATCAATGAGCAATGGATTTTGGACCTTTACGTATCTCATGTGGTAAAAGAGAGGAAAGTAATATTATTTGGTAGTCTATTGTTTAAGGTAGGTTTTGAATAGACACGAAATGAACATTTTAACATTTTTTCATATTATTTATTCATGTCTGCGCGCTTTTTTCCTCCCTAAATGTTGTCCACCATACCTATCCATTTCCTCCCCCTACCTTGCTTGGCTTGCTTGTTCTCCTCTTTAATACAAACCCTAGCATCCCATTGCCAATCAGAATTGTATGCACCCTCCCTTCTCGCCTCCTATAGATATCCCCCAACAATTTTCTCTCCTCACCAACCATGCCTGGTATTTTTTCGTTCATTTCATCTTTTCCATACTTGACTTTTACCACTTCTCAAAAGAATCCCAGCCATGTCTCTCATTTTGTTTTAATGAACATCTTCCGCGTCGTATGAAACCACACTCCGTATCAATGTTTTCATTAGTGTTTTCTTAAAATCCTTATTCGCCATCCCTCTCCTCAACTATCTTCTCTTTTGTTAAAACTCCTCAAGAAACCGTAAACCATATTCTTATGTCCCTAATATTGCCCAACCAATCCAAAAATGTCCGACCATTATAACATTTTCCGATCGCAATAGGGTCATGTTCGGGTAAACATTATTATGGTGTGTATTCACCCCCTGCCGCAAAACCTAGTGATGGTTTTCAGGGTACATAAATAGAAGTCAATAAATAACATAAAAAAAATTTGATCATCTCCATCCAAAACACTTCCTACGGGAGATAGGTACAGGGTTCATCCGGAAAATAAGTGTCATTATCTCATTGTCTTTTTTGACAAAAGGGTAGTCGTCCACTACGAATTTGTACCTGAACGACAGACTGTAAATGCTGCATTTTACGTCCAAGTGCTCGACAGGCTTCGAAAACGAGTCGCCCGCGTCGGGCCAGCGATCAAAAACATCTGGCGGCTGCATCACGGCAATGCGCCGTCTCACACCGCGCTTGTCGTGTCGGACTTCTTGGCCAAGCACGGCGTGGCAACGCTGCGGCACCCGCCCTACAGCCCGGACTTGGCACCACCGGACTTCTTTCTGTTCCCGAAGATAAAGAGGAGTTTGAAAGGAACGCGATACGGGACTTTGGACGACGTCAAAGAGGCCGTGACGACGTGTCTTCGAGAGGTTCCCGATGGTGCCTTCGCGGGAGCGTTCCAGGAATGGGAACGCCGCTGGAACAAGTGTATCGACTCACAAGGGTCCTATTTTGAGGAATATTAGCTTAAGATATGTAAAAGTGTAATTAATTTTTTTCCTGAGCTCAGTACACTTTTTTTCCGGACGAACCTTGTAAACTGGTCTGCCTATTCTAGTTTCTGCACTTATATTTTAATGCGTAACTTAGCCTTGAGCCTTCACGAAAACCTCATAGCCTTGGTTTTTTGCGGAAACTGTATTGCCAAATAACTTGCGAAATTCTAATCGGTGGCCAAATTCTGCCTCCCACTTTACGTTTATAACTTAAGTCGCATCATCTAGCTCTCCTGTGTGGTAACAGAAATTCATCCTATTTTTACGAATCTCAAAATCGCAATCAGGAAACAGCTCCAATTATATTTCGAATTTAAAGACCAAACCAATAGAAGAAATACTGGTTGCTCCCTTGTATCGCGACTCAATAAAGTTGGCAGCGAAATATTTCGGAGCTTTTTCCTCAAATTTAGCTACGGGTATCAGGAAATAAAAATTTATCATTTCTCGTCACGCCTACCATTGACCATATTCCGCGTTCGTCCACAGTCATTTGGGGAATGAATTATTCACCTTACATGGTGGGAGTGACTTTTAAAATATGCTGATCTGAGAAATTAAAGCCAACCAACATTTTTCCCCGAGTTTTAATTAAATGGGGCACGACGCATTTAATAAGCGAGTTTAGATTAGCTTTTGGGATGTTTTTTTTAAAAAAAGTTATTTTTCTCCACCAAAGTGAGTTCTACGAACGGAGTTCTTTAGATTGGATGGCTTAAGTGCTTCGTCAAAGGAGGAAAAAAAAACTTTGAAAACAAGATCAAAGTGTCAAAAATTTTGCTGTGCCTAAATTTGTATCTGTTATCATTGCGAATTCAGCTAGAAAAAATACAGGCATTTTGTTTGGTGATTTCACGAGTTAGTTATAGTTTTTCCTTGGTTATTTAATGTGCTCGATTAATCCGGAATATTTATAGTTTTGCTGTCGGGAAGTAAAACCGGTTATCCTGAACAGTAAAAATAAAATATATAGCACGTAGTTAATATAGGTTTGGTTCTCTTTTACTCTCTGATTTTCTTTACATGACTACAGGACATTCAAAACAGGCATCAGGAATAACTCTTGTGACATACAGTATATCTTGACACGTAATGTAGGGTAATGGCGGATAAAAAAGGCTTTCTTTCTGTGAATAATGTTTAATTGAATAATTTAGCTAATTTGATGTACGTGCTTACGCGAATTAGAGATGAAATAAATATTGTTTTAGGACCAAGTTGAATGGAATAAACGATGTCGGGAGATGGAGGTTGCGGTTTAGTAGAAAAATAATTAGAATTGTTCGTGTTGTAAATGAGATCTCGGAGGGTGGGAGGGGTGTGGAATATAACATACCTACTCCATACCAGCAGTGTATTTCGCTAGGTTTTTAGCCATTTTTTTATTTTTCATTTGTTTTTAGCCAGCTAGCCAAATCATTTTCTTAAGCGTGACGATTTACTCTAACGGATTGGCTCTTGGTGTTTAACTTTCGCATTCCAGTCTATATTTCCATTTCAAATATTATTTTGACTATCAATGTTTGAAAAATTTATAAGGGTTTTAATGAGAACGTTTTACGTGCCCAATATGAGATTCAATACTTGACACGTACTTCCTTACTATCAGATATACGAACTATTCCTATGTATTACTCACACATACGAAAATGTAAAATCAATACAAGGAATGCGACAGATTGACTTTCCTGTTTTCACCCCTGGCAAGTTTGAACTACAGCGCAGTGGCCTCGTTGTCGCGTTTGCAGTGTTTCGTTGAGATCACACGACGGGGAGTCAATATTGCCATTAGTGGTCGGTAATTAGAATTTAAAAAAAATGGGCGATGCTGAAGAAAATTAACGGGAAGAAGTTTTCTGCAATCTTAAGTCTTTCTTGAAAATAATGAATAAATAGCTACGACAATAAAAACTACCGCTTTCTGATTTCCTTGATAAACCAGAGTCCCAGTGTCATTGTAAATTAATTACCTTTTGTAAGTTTCGATAGTTATAAATGCAGGAAGGGCTTTGATTCTGGGACGCCTGCGGAGAGATCATTAGTCTAAACACTCGTCGCGGAAATGTATAATCAATGAA
Organism: Hetaerina titia; assembly: GCA_037158775.1. Taxonomy (NCBI): domain Eukaryota; kingdom Metazoa; phylum Arthropoda; class Insecta; order Odonata; family Calopterygidae; genus Hetaerina; species Hetaerina titia. The sequence continues at coordinate 50,236,508 of CM073778.1, forward strand.
GCAAGTCAATTCAGATAATGCCAGCATGTAAGCTTTCTATTATCAACTATTTTGTAGGTTAAATTAAGTGACAGCTTAACTAAATTAATTTAGTCTTTCTATACATGCTCCTTACAGGATTCAATTTAATTTAGGCGTAACCATTAATGAAACGTTATCTTGGACTGATCATGCAATTGATATCTGCAGAAAAATAAACTCATCCCTGCATTCACTGAAAAGGTGAAAGCACATTGCCCCCCCTCTTTAAAGATGTTTCTTGTGTCCTCTCTTCTCACACATCATTTTGTTTACAGTGATGTAGTGTTCCAAGACCTTTCAAGCGAACTGAAACCAAATTTCATATTTCTTGTGTGCCATCAAACCAGATTAAATATTTCTAAATACTGTGAGGATAGCTTATATTAAGAAAGCCTATCATTTTTAGTTTCTCTACCTTTATTTATTGCCATGATCTATGCACACCCTAAAGGGAGCACAGCGTTTTGATTTGCTTATAGACCTTATGAAAGTCATAAGAAAGTATGCGTAATTGAACGAGGTGTTTATTCTAGTGTCTGATGTCAGGTATTGTTTTGTTAGGAGAGGCAAGGGAATTAGTCATTGTACCGTTGTGTAGGCATAAAACCAATAACAATACACTGCTTATGATTGTACACGAATACATTCTAATGCCTTCGTGGAAAACTTCACTCACTTATGATTTAATTGAAAATTTTGTGTAAAAATTATACGTATTTTAAATTAAAATAAATTTCATCGAATTCTGCCATGAAATTCATCCTCGAACTCACCTTACATTGTTACGCCTGACTTAATAAAATGCATAATTTAATTTATTTGCATATATTTGAGTGAAGTTTTTTTCATTGGATAATGGTTATGATAAATATTGTAACCCGCGTTGACAGTTGAACGTACGTACGGACAAATGGATAACAGACTGACTGACTGACTGACTGCTTGACAGCTGGGAAAATTCAGTGACAGATGGAGAGACATTTAGTAACATTCTCGCAAACAAGCTCCCTTCCGTGGAAAGCACCTTTGAAAAATATTTTTCCCTTGATATCTTGACTGGAAATTATTTTCAACTTAATGTTATAATCAAGCTACCGGTATGACATTGGCTGAATGTCGAACAACTTTCAAATCAAATGAGTGAGTGATTATCACAAACGGATTATAAATCTCAGAGAAATTTCTGAAATGAAAATTTTTGTAAATGAAAGTAACAATATTACTTTAAAAATCAGGATTATAGGAAATTTCGTGAACAAATAATTAAAACACTAATGAAAACTTTAGGAAATGGAAGTTTTGTTTAGTCTGACACAAACGCTCACATAAAATGGTGGGTGACTTGATTTACTCGTACTAGCGTTTATTCCCACGGATTAAAAAAATGGCCTTTGTTTATAACTTTAGAGTATTTCATGATGCTTTACCTTTTATTAATCATCCATTCTTTTGTTATTATTTTTTTTTGATAAACCAATTTGAGGTCTCATATGTCATATCATTCCACGAATGCCTTGAGCGACTGCATTGAAAAATATATCATTTCGAGACGGCATCCACGAATTCTTTTCGATCGTATCGTGATTGGCAAAATTCAAAATATCAGCATTGCTGTGTTATTTGCGCATGAAAATAAATACCTGTCATGTTTTTCCGACTCCAGTGGTCGGAGCTCTTAATGATTATCAAATTGGGAAACTAATTAATGGGGATAGCTTCCTCTTGCGGAAAACAGGCTTGCTAAATTTCAGGTTGTTTACCCGTTTTCTCATTTCTTTGTGTATAGTCGTGCTGTGGTTGTACATTTCTCTAGAATTAGTCCTTGAACGGATCTAATAAATAAAAAAATAATTGTAACTCTATCTGCGGAATTTAATTTAAATCGACTTAGGTTTCGATGGTACTTCGTCGTTTTTATGTGATCTGAAGATGACGCACTAACATTGAACATAGGCCCAGATAAATTAAATTTTGCTAAGTGGGCAATGGAAAGGCCATTCATTATGTTCAATTTCCACCGCATAGAGCTTGAATCTTCACAAAACACTTGAATTGGCTACGTTCATTCTATATTTACACTTGGATTGAGACATAATCGATATCTTAAGCTTTAAATTCATTGTTAGAATTAATTTCAATACAAAAATATCTCCGTGCTTCTGCGAATAGGTTCAATTATAGCAAAAAACTCTTTTTTCTCCGAATAAGGTTAAGCAAAGGACGCATTTTGGCCTAGCTGGTTTGCAGTATGTGATAATTTTATCTCTGGCGCTCAAAATTGAGTGAGGGGTTTCGATGTGGATAGGAAGTTAGAAAATGAGTAAAAGAAATCATTTAGTTTATTTTGTGAGAGTTTCTTGAAGGACGTCGAATGAATACTTACGGTGAAGTTTGATTTGCGAGTGAAAATTTTTTGTAGGAAATGACAGGAGAGATAGATTGTTTTGAACCATAAATTGAATGATTGATGAGAACAATAAATTCTTGTGGCGGAAATTGTGTGGGTTATATCTTAGGGTACGGTTTAAACGAGGATAGGAACGGTAACGGTGAGCAACGGAATAATTTGGGCGGATAAGGAAAAGGAGTACTACTATAGTCGCGATGCGAATGAATCGCTTGGAGTGAGGTCAACTCTATAAAATGCAGGAATTCCAAGGTGAAAATATAATTTGCTTCGAGTGGGACTCGAACCGGGGTCTAAAGAGCAAAGAGGGATTCATGTTTAAAGGCAAATTATTATTAATCCACGAAATACCTTAACTTTCAATGAAGATTAGCTGATTACTCTGATGAAGTGATTGTCGCACCATCTCACCACATTACTTTGAAATAATACTATATGACGTTTCTCTAGTTAAACCTCTTAGTTCTCGATTTAAAACCATTGAGACATTAGGATTTGCCGATTCGTCAGGTTGTATAGAATTGGTGGTGTCCAGTGTTGCGGTTAACAACCTTGACGATCTACAGTCCTGATGTCGAATCTAATATCCTGTATGTTACACAACGAAGGAACACAAACCATGAAAGCAAGAATTCTCTTATTGGGCAATATAGCTTCCTTCTGTTTATTTTTGTACCTGAATGTATAGTACTCTTTAAGTCCAACCATTGCCTTCATTTCTTCAGGAAATCAAGGTAGGCAAATACTAATGGACAGATACTAAATTCTATATATTTAAAAAAGTTTTTTCTAAAAATCCTAGTGCTAGGGTGAATGGCATTTTCCCCTGAGTATTCCAGTGTCCAAGTTTTATTTTAATTTTTCCTGTGAATTTTAATTTGTCGTTGTAAAACTGGGTTCTGACGGCGATAGAGTTTATTTTTTGAAAAAGGAAACATTTATTTTACCATCTGTGCCCGCTCTGGTGTGTCTTTGATGACATGACAACGAGCATACTATAGGTCTAATAGTTTTTCCTTTTTTAGTTTTAAAACAATGGGGACGGTAAACTACCGCGAATATATGATCGTTAGTTGCTGGCTTTCCTCGACCTTTTGTTTCTCTTGCTTCCACGGTCACCGGAGCCAAGGCTAAAAATGACGAATCTGATTTTGTCGGAGACTTTTCATTTTTTTTTGGTGAAAAGTTTTTCTCCCTCATGTGTTAGGCTAGGAGTTTCAACAAGAGGGAGCAACGGGATGGGGCATGACGAACGACAGCGGCACTTACGATCCCGGTAAAAAAAAATAATATAGACAAAAGAGTGCGCCACGTCTTTGTTATTTTTTACTTTCGCGCGACATGGGCTGAAGAGTTTAAAAGACCGATTATTTGAAACGCAGCGTAAATCTACGACGGCTAAAATATCGGTTGTTTTGTTGTAAGCGATCGGAAGGGGGTACATGCATTTGAAATAATTAGAGACAAAAAGAGAATAAATACCTTGCTCCGATATCTTTCAATACACCTTTCAGGTGCGCTGCATTAGGCGAAATTAATAAGAAAAATGTTTCTCGCATTGAATTAATTAACGATAACTGCACTCAAACGATTAATTTCGGAGTACATAGGTACTTCGCCACTACTCATTACAGTAGTTTAGTAAGAAGGCATTTTCTCTTCGTGTTCCAGTATGCTAAAAGTTATGTTATTTCATTCTTCTTGAATTTCCTGGGTTTAAATCTTCCCGTAGTTATATTTTTTCTGACAATCGTGTAATTAAAACTCTTCAGTTATTCATATAATTAATGGAAGAATCATAATTTATTTATAAAAATCACTAATATTCGTATTTATAGCAATGAAATTTTCACGAGTGAGCAACTTTTTGTCAACAATAGTAAGTGTTATTAATTTTCAATTTATAAGTTGTGAAGCAGAATATAATTCGATCTAGTTAGGATAATTCGAAACTTGTACAGGTCTCACAGGTAAATGCCTTTGAAAATAATATATGCGCTAAACTAAGGTCTATACAGCGAAACTGCAAAATACGGGTAAGAATTTTATTTTAAGTATTGCATCTTAAAAATACAAGTTGTATTCAACGCAAGACAATAACTTGTAACGCTAGTTTCGATTGCCAATCTGAGCCCGGAGTATGCGAAATTATGATCTCCAGCCAATGCGTGGATCCACATTCTACCCTACGAGTCCATAATTTGAGGTTGAACTTCGGAAACTATTTGCTCGTGGAAAATCACTCACGATATGTAGAGATGGTTGGTCTGTGTGTATCCAAAAGCTACCTTAACTGGTTGACTACCAGTATTATTATTAACACATTTTTGTAATTATCGCACTCGTACAATGTTTTAACAAGTACCTAAGTTCAGGACAAAATTTAATAATCGAAGGCTTTGCGGACATATCGATACCACTTATCTCGAATTGGGCGGTATTAATTCATAATTCAAGCAGTCATAGTATAACTACGGTATTTCTTTGTTTACCTTGAAATTTTCTTCGGCTTGCATACGTTTGCTTTCTCATCAAAGGTCGTCGAAATGTGACTAAAGGCTCGTGCCGCTTTTGTTTTTTTGCCACTTTTGCATAGTTTTTCTTGGTTATAGCCGTTACAATGAAATTTTCGTAAATATATCTGTGATATATGTTTAGCACATACCTGAAAACTTCAGTATATTCTATAGTTAACCAGTTGATACGGTAGATATCAAACTAGCACACTTTAAATTCCAATGTTCTATCATTTTGAATCCGATAGGAAAAAGATATTTAGGCATTCATTTATATGTGGGTAGTGCGTATTTTGTATTTTGAGTCTTTTTGGAGAATTTATAATATTTTTCAGGGAAAACTTATGTAATTGGAATTGATTCCTTTTTACCCTTGGTGTGACTATTTTACAGTAATATAACATCAGTCATCTGGTAAACTATGATTGATGTTGGTTGACTGTTGGTAGCTGTTTAAGATTTGATCGTTGGGTTAAATAATTTTATGATTTCATGTCGGATTTGGTAAACACCTATTAAATGATAAGCGAATGATGTTGGTGAATATTAAATCAATTTTTTTATATCTTCTGGTTTATTTTCGTCCATTACTGTTTAGTACAAAAAAGTACTGATTCAATATATTCCATTCGGAGTGATCTGTAGGAATCATCGGCAGTCAATTAGATTCTGATAAAATTGCACCACCGTGGAGCAGTTTAATTTGATTAAATGCGCTGCCGCTAATGGAGACTTTTGTGCAATTTCAATGTTTCATTATTAGATAATCAACTCCACGAGTTTAAGTAAGTCATTTGTCGCTATAAATAAATTTTATTAATAATTTGGGATTTTAGTTCCGTAATTATTGCATAAAATACCTTTTTGGTAGGTTTTTACATTATCTCTCTGTATTTTATTGTACGCCATTGAGAACATTCAGCCTTTTATTTCATTTGACCAACTCTCCTCTTCAAATTTGATTATAAATATAGAGCAAATAAATTAAATATTCGTGAACATAACATTTGGTCTCATGAGGAAAGATATATTGAAGATAAAGCTGCAGTTGCCGATTTAACATTTGTATTTTAATGTACGCTGAAGAGATGGATTCAATTTTGTTTAATTGTTCCCTGTAATTTCTTTTTTATGATAAGATTACAGAAAAGTTCGAATATTTAAGGAGCTTTCTTTTGAAATCGTATAAAACTCGTTATCGTAATTAAGTAGTCAAGTAGGCATCAGCGTGTGTCCTTACATGAGTTTTCCTTTATGATAGAAAACGTGACTTTATGAGCAATAATTTCCGAAGTCACTTGACGTTTGACTACCCACCACTGCATTTTAAATGTGGTGTCGTGGAAAAGAATGTTTTTGAAGATTGTATTTGTTAGACCAGAAACACCAGTCACAGTTCTTCGAACATTGTGGTGATATTGGGTTACTTTAATTGAATTATGTTATTTATTAAAATATTATAGGACATATGAATATACTAGATGTTGATGAGAATGAATTCACTCTTGATTCAATCGTTTTTGACGTATATATTCAGAACTTACGAAAGAAACAAACGTGTATATGAAATAGTATATTCTTCATCATACTCTTTCTTACTCTGTGTGTGTGTGAGAGAGAGAGAGAGTGCATCCGTAACATATATCGCAAAGTTGGAACGTTTTCAGAATTAATTTTCTCAACTTTTATCTCTCTTTGCCGTAAATGTATAAGTTTTATGTGTGAATTTTTGTATAACGACTTTTTGATGCAAATCTCCCAACCGCACATCATTCATGTATGGGATTTTCCTAACTTTGGATGGCGTAGCCTAACTAGAGAGATGTGGCCCTTCTCTTTTCTTTGCCTTTTCCAGTGGAGCGAACTTCTCTGATGAAATTTTAAACTCGACCTCTCTTAATGCCTTTTCAAAGTAAGATGAGATTTTTGAGTCCCGGGCTGGCTTACTGAACCAATGTTCTTATTCAGAGGTAAACGAATTAAAAAAAGTGCCATATAATGAAAAATGTGAAAAAAAAATCATTTTTATACCAATTGATAAGCGTTCTGTTACTCGGTTTATTTGAAATCGGATGCAGTTAGGAATTACAAAACCCATAGGCATATAAGACTAAGAGAATCAATTTTGTCATTGAACAATATTTGTTACTGTTTTCTTTTTCGAGCATGCTTCTTGCCATGAATATTTTCCCCAAAAACCTTAAGATTATTTTTATTATTTTCTTCTGTCTGTCATTGAGACGAATTTTTTAACTGAGGGAATGATGAAAGGGTTCATTTTTTGCTCATTTTGCTCGAAGGTGATATTGCTTAGGACACTGGTTGTTATGCGAAAGATTGCTTTGTAGTAGATCTCCAAACTGTCATGTACCCTGCCAATCTATTAATTCCCTCAAAGGTTTTTTCACCCAATATTTTATCACCTGCTTCTCATATTTCATCCCTGAATTTTCTGTGTTTTTAATTCTTCCCCTTTTATGTTTCTCTTAGTTATGGTCTTCAGTTAGGTTTCATAGCCTCAAGATACCTGTATGTCCAATTAATTTTCCTCTCCTTTAACATTGGCCTCTAACCTCTCTCAAATATACTCCTTTTGTAATTCATTCCATTCATTTTTCTTTCCATAAATCTATTTAGCATCACATTGTCTTCTTTTCTATGTTGTTTCCGTCGTTCACGTCTCATATCCGCAGAAAAATATCATCCATATAAATATTTAATCACTTCCTCATTTCTATGCTAGTACTGTTGGCAGTGAGTAGTAACTTTTTATGAAAAGGAAAACCTTCTATTGAAGTTTCTGTATTTTTAATACTTCTTTAATTGTTACTGATACACCTGCCTAAATATAAACGAATCTTCCCCCTTTCTCATAATTCGTGTGTCCCTAGACTTACTTGAAAATGAAATTCCTTACTTTCTAAAACTACGATGAAGTTAACACTATATCCTCTCTTTCTGCTGAGTTAGCTTCGCAAGGGACATATTTTTTACGAAACTCATATTTTTGTACCTATGTACTAAGTAATGAAACCTTTCCTCTCTTTTCCCTCCAGGTGAGCTTCTGGTGTTCCGGACCCTTGATTACTTAGAATGATTCCGGAGCATTCACCCTTCCGGTCAGACGCTGTCCGAAATACTTCGCGGAATTCGCCATTTGCAGTGGCGTAGGATTTCAGCTATTGTTATCACTGAGGCGAGACAGGGTAAATGACACTTCCTCCTCCCATAGCTTTAAGTCCGTGGAGTTGATTGCCGCAGTCGATTTAATTACAACCTCGCAGCTAGGGGCGTCGTCCTTGGGGCGAGGGAACAAGGGCCACGGTCCCAGGTCCCGCCTGTACGGGTGGGGTTGGGGGAAATTTACACTAGATGGAGTTAAGTTACAAGTTCGAGGTTGCCGTTTGTGAAATACAAACGGCAACACCGAACAGGGACAGCTGGAACCGCCGTCGATTCCGAAGAGACGTTCGTAAATTAGTCTTTTGGGTAGACTGTTATTGTCATTTTCTGTAAAGGTGGATTTGAAAAATACTTGACCACAGAAATAGCAACAGCACGCCGGAAAATCAAAATTGAGTGTGATAAATTAAATGCCGCCTAAATCCTAACTAAAACTGCTTATTATATGTTTGATCTATATACCTTAGACGCTGTTAATTTTCAGTTGACTGTCAACGGTAGACATAGCGAGTTAATATCGTATTTACCGGACTACTCTCCCCGTTTTTCTTCTGAAATTTATTTCGTAGAAATTGGGAGAGGAGCGTAATCAATAATAACCGATTTTGAATGACGTTTTGGGACCGAAAATATACGAGTATTGTTACTCCCAAATCAGATGCAAAATTTTAATGTGCCCTAACCGCATTATTTTTAATAAATAAAATAATTCAGTCGCCCTTTGTCGTGCGGAAGTCACTTATGGGTGAAAGGTGATACCTTTTAGCCGAGTGGGCTTGTGTTTAGTATATATAGGGAAAGTACGTCATATAAATTCAATTAAAAATTCTTCAATTAAAAATACGTAGAGGGACGATTATGCGATCGGGTTACGCGAGTATTTAAGGCCATAAAATTTAATTGAAAAGTTTCCTAATGCCTCAGTTATATGAGTCCAGCAGTGGAATTCAAATTGCGCGGGAGTGAGCATGGAAAGAAGACTGATGCAGGTAATTCGCCGTGTAATATTTATCACCGATAGTTATCTTCATAAATGGACCATCTTTTTCGATAGAATTCTTCATAAATAGACCAATCATTATGTCGCAGAATGCTAGGGACCACATTATTACAGGAGGGGCTGCTACTATAAGATTACCAAAATTTTCACTCCACCAAAAAATAATATTTGACGATATTTCAATTCTCTTTGCAAAAGTAATTGAATGATGGGGAAACTATCGTGGGAACATGACTGTTCAAATCAATGAGTGAAAAAATAATTCCTTGGTTGGCAGGCAAATATTTTACTTATACAAGCATAACTAGTTGACCTAATTGAACAAAATTTGGTAATTTGAATGAAAAAGTAAATGAACGCTAACGAACAGGAGCGTCAAACAGGTATAAAACCTAGGTCCAAAGAAGAAGGCAAACTCAAAACCGTGTTGATCAAATATCAGCAAACGCTTTTACTAGTAATGAGTGAGACAAATCCCTGGAGAGCTGTGGTATAAATAATTGTGTGTTCAGAACAGAATTTAGCTGAAACTAACTAATATTTTACAGACTACGTCCACTTGAAACATTATATAAAAATGGGCAATTTTCTAAATTTAATATAGATGCAAGTTTTTTTCTTTCCATGCCTATAAACGTCCATAGAATTTCTTTTAATAATATTCAGGCATCTATCAGAGGTGCTTTTTGCAGGGATATCGGGGCGTCCTTCGTCGACCTCCACCCGGCGATCCAATCGTGTAGGAACCCCCTAACCCGTTCTGGTGTTCACTACACGTCTGAGGCCGCTAGGTGTGTAGCGGATAGGATATTCGAGCACTGCGGGGCTTTTTTAGATTAAAGTGTAGGACAGAGTGTAGCTCAATTAGTCGGTCTCTAAAGTCTTCTTTACCAAATTATGTAGCTTTAAATGAAGTGAGGTTTAGTGATATGAATATTAAGAGATCATTTTTTTAGATGCCTTTATAATCTTTTTTTAGTTTGCTGTTCGTCAATGTTTCATCGTTAATTATCATTTTGAATATTGCAGTAGGCATAGTATGAGTAAATGACCCTGTGACATGGCAATACAATTCCTTTTTTCCCCACAATTACAAGATTTGCGTAAACTGTACTGTGAAGATGCACCTTAAAGCTGTTAAAAAGTAAAACTTGTGATAAAAACGAAAGTTTTTACTTATGATATTCATTATGACGATGGTAGTAATTAAAAATAACCTCTTATGGATGCATTCTAATTTGGTATGGCGTATAAAAAATATTAATGGGGTGAAAAAAATGGTGAGCGTACTTTAACTCGAGCAATAGTTGGTACTGTTCACTCATTATTTTAAAAAATCGTGAATTTCGAAGCCCTGAACATGATACCCGAAGATTAGCCCATTTCAATTATCTATTGTGCGGGTTTCTTCCCATTCGTTTAAAGGCAGTGGATCAAAGGGGGAAAGGTGAACTTCAGTCTCATCTGGAGAAAAATGAAGTGACTGGAATTGGAATATTAGAGTAATTGCGATTCCGCAGATTGGTCTTTGAGAAATGTTTAAAGTGTAGATGTTTTCTTTTAATT